>OX579665.1:6435897-6943546 GCA_951230895.1 Carpatolechia fugitivella
TCAGAGGCGCGTTCACCACTCGCATGTGCTGGAAATGTCATGTTTTAGCTTTATTAATTTGTTTATATTATTCTATTGTAAAACCAATTTTCAAAAATTTCATTTCTGTTTATTTTTTCAATTTTTAAAATTGGGTTTACAATATAATACAATCTACATCATCATCAACGGCCCGTAACAGTCCACTGCTGGACTATGAGCCTGCGGGTTTTGCCATAATCTCCACGCTTGGCAGGCGGGTTGGAGATCGCAGATTAAAAGGTTACTGTATCAGAGAGCGCTGCTGCCCGTTCCCTGTTCAATGACTAGTCCCTAAGTCGCCTCTTACGACACCCACGGGAAGAGTAGGGGTTGGTGACAAATGTATTCTACTCTGCCGTTACCATACGGCAAACAATACAAACTCTTTATACGTAATACATACATACACATACATAGGATAATACGTAATAATAAATCGAAATAATATATTTATTGCTGGATTTTGCCTGCGTGATCAAAGCTTTATCCCCGAGTAATGCTCTTTTTCCTTGGCTTCTGACTGCGTTTCAAGATAACACCCGTTTTAAGTTAGATCTCCAGCTATACAACTGTGAAAACTGCATGTTTTGCGTGATACTGACAGACAGAGAGACAAAAAACAAACAAACAAACAAACAGACCTGTCGTACAAACATCGGTCAGTTGCAATTTTGTTATATGTATATAGGTAGATTATTATATTATGTGTGTATTTTATTAAGTTAGCTATATGTATGTATATCGTAGATATAGACGTTCAGTAGACAAAGAGGTGGCATGATGGAAGGACAGGTCTTACGGTAGTCTTATTATGGTTCTCATCTCCAAAACCACCCAGATACTTGCTATCATTATAATCAAACAACAATTTTTTTCTGTACTCACCCCCACTGGAGTCCAGGCAACAATAGACGCGAGGTATCCTAGCGTCACCTCTTCATCATACCTTGGTAGTTTAGCACTCTGAACATTATCGTCAAACACCAACTCCGAGGCTAACTTCACTGCAGATACTTTGAGGTCGAAGTTGTTGATTAACGTTGTAATCTAAAAAAAAATATAAAGTACATTAGCGGTCCGCCCGTTTTATGTAAGATTTTCCCGTAGCAATAAGACTTTTCCCGGTAAAAAGTATCCCATGTTACATCCAGGTTACAAACTATTTTCATTCCAAATTTCGTCCAAATCCGTTTCGTCCAAAAGTTTAGGCATGAAAGCGGAATAAACATCCATCCATACATCCAAACATCTAAACATCTAAATATATTTTCACATTTATTTGCATTTTATTATTTATTGTACACAATAAAGTTAACAGAAATAGATCATATAGAAAAACGACACAACAGGCACTGCTTATTTCTAAAGAAATGTCTTACAGCAGACCTTATAATATTAGTGTGATGTGATTTTAATGAATGATAAATGTTTTGGTATGAAATTTAAACTAACTGATGTTCCTTTTCCATACCAACAATGTTCGATGGTAAAGTATTGATTTTATAAAACATCGTTAGATTTCATGTCGCTTATTTCTGTACTCAATCACTGCCTTGCTACATCATACAATATAACGCTGCTATTTTCAATATCAATATCAACTTTTTTAATAACACTTGGTAGTCATTTATTTTTTAGCGGTCCGCCCGCGGCAACGCTCGCGCTATGTAAGATTTTCCCGTGGGAATAAGATTTTTCCCGGTAAAAAGTATCCTTTAATCCAGGTCACAAACTATCTTCATTCCAAATTTCGTCCAAATCCGTTCAGTAGTTTAGGCGTGAAAGCGGAAGAAACATCCAAACATCTAAACATCCAAATATATTTATAATATTAGTGTGATTTTAGACTTTGGGATAAATCTTGCTTTTGAATTGACTCAACTTTCGACTTTGTAATTTTGCGTGCTTGATCAGTTCTGATGACAATGCACTATAACTACTATAAAAATATACTGATATTGAAGGCAGGGTTGTCTCCTCATGAGGGAACTCCTTAACGGCTAGTAGCACGGCTTCGAAACTTGGTACTCAGTAGTCTGCTTATTTTCAGAGGTTTAAAAGCTTGTGTTTAAAATTATTTTTAATTAAATCAAGTATTTTATGTTACCTCATGTAATGATCCTCCTTTATTATTGTACGAACTGCCAACCCTGATGGTGTAGTTCTTCAGATTCCGGTGAGTGACGTACGACAAGATGACTTGACTGGAACAAGGAGCTTTTGGTAAGTCACCCACCATCAAGCGCGAGTTGCGACTATGAGCTGTGTTCCGTACAATACAAGAATTATACGTTTTAACTACAGAAATTGCCAGTGATTGGTCGTCTTCGTCATATCAAGTGGGTTGCAAAGTCTGTGACCTACTTCTGCTAAAGGCATTATGTTAATAGAGTTAAAAGATAAAAAAGATAAAAATGTATTTACTCGAAGTAAGATTTAACAAAATAATTTTTCGACGTCAAAGCAAGATGGCTCAGTCAGTTTGCCAGAAGCAAGTTTTCGATAAACTCAGTATACCTAGCTAGCTGTTCAGCCTAATAGGGGATCGGACTGTTCACCATATTTTATGAATTTACCATATTTTATGAATTATTTTTAAAATATAGATTAGTGGCAGACGATTCGCGAAGAAAAAAACAGAATCGTTTGAAAAACGAATTTACAGTGATTTTTTAAAGTTTCAATATGTCTGTCTCTTTCAAAAACGATTTTTTGTATGAAGATTATATGGCGTTAATAACAAATGACGTTACAAGTGGGTATGTGCCTCTCTGTCTAATCTTAAATTTCAAACCGGTCAACTCGGTCAATTTTAAAGATAGAGCAAAAATTATTTTGGTGTTCGATAGCAGAAACTAAGAAGTATGGATTTATAAAATAAAAATAAAAAGTAGTCCGATCCCCTATTCAGGGTAGGCTCGAGCTCCTCGATGGTGACATATATGAACTGTCAATAATGATGAGAGTCATTTTCATTTTGTAGAAATGTTTCTTACTGACAGTAAGCAAGACGTTTTTTTTAAATTTAACGATTGATAGACTAGATACGTTACGCTTCTTTTTTTCTTGTAGTGAAATGAAACATCAAGCAAGAATAGACAGACAGACAGAAGAGCGTCGGTGGTCTAGTGGTTAGGGCCACTGTCTTCCGTCCGGGAGACGCGGGTTCGATCCCCACCACGTACCAATGTGTTTTCGAATTTCAAATTCATATGTACGTTCCTTCGACGCTCTTACAGTTAAGGAAAACATCGTGATGAAACCTGAATACCGCTGCGAATGTTTGTGTGTGAAGTCGACCAACTCGCACTGGGCCAGCGAGGCCGACTAAGGCCTAGTCGCCCTAATTCAGGGTAGGGCTCGGTCAGGACGTATACGAACTATTGATGAGACAGACAGACAAAACTTAATTTCGTACGAATAAGCAGACGACGATTTGTCTCGGAGAATCTTTCATTACATGGCTCAAGATATGGCAATGTAAAATAATTTAGTGTGGACCCTTCGCGAGGGACCCTGAAGATCGTTTGTGACACAAAGGGCGAGGAACAAAGGTTGGCATTAAATTAGAAACGAGTGAAACCATTTCCGGTATTAAACCAAGATATTGTACTAAGATATTGACTTGAGGTCGAATTGTGAACATAGCGCCCATGCTTAAATGTTTCGGCGTTTGGTGACTTAAAAACCAACCATAGACTAATATGAATACGATCTTCAGCCATTCAATAATATTAAAGATTAGATTACGAGTAGAATAATATACTTTATTACACAGAACGGAACAAAATTGTAGGCTTTATTTGCTAGGGTAACAATTTCTTTTAGGAAACCTTAGGGAAATCGCTACTAGAAAAGAAGACAGTGCAAACAAGTTGTTTATGGACTAAATATGTATTTGTTTAAGTACGAATATGGGAAAATTACTAGATCAGGCACATAGAAATCATTAGATATATTTTACAAGCACTTCATATGACGAGGCCTCTCACAATATAAGTTCCTTCTAATATTGCCTTTATTCGGAGATCCCCAGGGATTTGTTCGAAGGCTCCACGATCGGGTAGGGTATAACAGCTCGGCCCGTGGTGTTCAGCCCTTATCGCGTTTATCGGCAACCCTAGTGAGCGTATTGGCGTCTAGAGGCAGATTGTACGAATATGAGATTTTGGCAATAACCTAGACGCTGTAAAATAAGCGATCTGGGTTACGAGCGCATCAATCTCGCTTCTTTCTTCTGATGATTGCAATGGAATGTTGAAAATTACAATATGCATCGACGCAACGACAACGATGCAATGTAATGACTCTATTTTTAAACAGCTAACATGTCGTTTTCGCAAAACTTTAATGAATTATCGCTCGATTCGAAACCATAGTAAATTATTCTAATTTCAGAAAGAAGATACACCTATTAAATACGTTTTCGTTTACAGAAAACACAAAGTACTGAAACATCTTAATGACTTTTGACTCTTTCCCTACCGAGATTCGAACCCAGAAACTCCGTATTAACAAGAGCCGAACGCTTTGACTATTTGACCACCGAAGTGGTAATGGTCGATGATTAGAACTCCGCTGCCGTGTCTGCAGCGAAGTGCGGTCTACTAAATGCCGAATCGACAAGAAAAAAAAAGAAGTAGATTACGAAAGAAAATTGTACCATCCACGCGCGATTGAAATGCATTCGTGGCCCATACATAGCATTCACAAACATCAGAGCTGCATTCAGATTGCGCGTGAATCATACTTATAAGTCCTCAGTACTGTAAGGAGCGGCCTCCTTTGTACGATTTTCATGTTGCATTCTGAACAATTCGAATATTTTGAATATCGAAGGGTTTGATTTTTGTATGAGTCTCTCGATGCCAACGGGCTACAGAGAGGACACGTGGTTTTTAAAATGAAATTCTAAAAAAATAATATATAAATTTTAAAACGTATTCTTCGTGTTCATATTACATAGAATAGCGCCCTTCAGGCGAGTAGCTCTGCATCATTGTACTCACGTCGTAAAGCACTTCGACTCCGTGACGAGCCAGTGGGAGTTGAGTATGACGGCGCTGCAAATGTACTGGTTGTTGAGGAGCAGAGTGGCGGCGAACGGGAACTTGGAGATCTGAGCGACCGCGGCCCCGATGCGCTCCGTGCTGGACCCGTCGTCGTCCAAGCCGTCCCCGTCGCCTGGGGAAGAGAAATGTTCCTTCATCTATATTCTAGTGAGCGTCGTTGGTGTACGAGAGGCATGGTAGAAATAGGCCATCTGCCTGTCTAGGACCGATATCATCAAAATTTCTGGTGCCTTTCTTCATGATATTTGGAAAGAGCACGCTGAATGTTAGAGGTCTCTCACGCCGCAGCAGTTTTTATGGAGTATTTAAAATCGCCAAATATGGTCGTTAATTTATCATTCAAGGCTGGTGGACGATTTTGCTATTAGCGTGTTGTATGACCAGCCTGAGTATTATGTTTATTGTTAAGACGCAAGAAACATGGCCGAGGAATACTAAAGTTGCAAATTTTTCTTCATTGATCATAAAATTTTCAGGTATCAGAATTCTATACACCGTATTCAGTTTGAAAGTAGAAATAGAAAATGCAGACATGTCATAGACAAACATGTCTTCTTGTGTACGTGTAATATTTTCAAGCTCTTATGCACGCCCGACTGCTTTAGAAGGAAGGTCTTATCTTCATAAGTCTCAAAAACACTATGATGGAACATACTTTGAATATTTGATACCTCCGACTGCTAAATTGTGAACACCATCAACCACGATCATTCAAAACAAAACATAATAAAAATAACTTGTTTGCATCTTTTGAGAAAGTTTTAAATTTTTCACGCAATCGGGTATTTTGTTTTTTAATAATTTTTTACTAGAGTGTATAAAGGTATTGAAGGAAAAATACGTCTGGAGATTTCGTATGCTTTCTTTAAAATCACTAATTACGCGGATCAAATATTTGAAAAATACATTGCACATTGCATAAAAATTTTAATATTCTATTCCCAATAAAACAGTTTTTTACTTACTACGATTCGAGCACACTTCTTTCACATTTGGATCTTTTCATGCTCTATTCGAATTTGACAAGAATGCACGAATAAAATGAACTACTATTCGGATTTGGATATAGCAAGAACTATATCTTAAGCAGCTTAGAATGGAAGTTGACAGGTTTATCTTCCCAAGACACGTTGAGCTAGATGCCATGAGAAATCGAATACAAACTTTGAATTGAGCTTTTGGGAGTGATCATATTAATCTTAGGAAGGCGACATTTTACATTTTATTCCAATCCCAGTATGGACGGAAGATATTTTTGTTTTATACTATTAAATCGGTAGTAGTCCAGCAGTGGACTGTAACGGGCCGTTGATGATGATGATGATGAAATCGGTGGTGGCGGTCAGCACAATACTTGCAATTTACTAAAGAATCTAATACAATACAATACAATAAATATTCTTTATTGACACCAATCACAATTTACAAGAAAACATTTTTACAGTTGGTTGAGTCAATTAGGCGGCCTTATTGCTAAGGGTAGCAATTTCTTCCAGGCTACCTTTGGGTAAGAAAAAGCGGTAAAAAAGAGAAAGAGCAGAGCGGGTTGGTGGCTGGTTTCCTATAATAAACTACATACAAATATCAGTGGGTACTTAAAATATATAGAACGTTACATATAAGTTAAGCCGTCCTTTTTCTCCTTACTTTCGAGGATTATCAATTTGAGTTAGTTGTCTGCATTTTTTTCTTCTTTTTTTATAAAGATAAAATTGCTGTTTGTTCACATCACATAGAACGGCGGGAGTGATTAGGCTATTTTTTACCCGACTGCTTTAGAATGAGGGTTATGTTTTTCGAGTGTATGTATGTATGTATGTATATTTCTTTGGCACGTTCTACAGCCTAAACGGCTTGATGGATTTTAGCTAAAGAGGTATCGTTAGATTCGTCTGGTGAGAGTGACACTGGGTACATCAAATTTATAAAAAAACCAAGATGGCCTATTTTTGGCGCCAAAAGTTTTAAAGTTTTCATGCAGTCGGGTTTTTTGTTTTTTTAATAATAGTGGTTATTAATCATCATCATCATCATCGTGGGGTTGTAAGATCGAAAACCGACCTCTAGCATTTTTTAATGTTAGTAATAGTCCAAATAAGGTTAAAAGGAAGGAAAAATTGGGAAAAAGAAATGAAAGTGATTTTTTCAATTGGATTTTTTATCTGTTTGTTTAACTAAGCTTGCTCAATTGACGAACCTTTATAACCCCCGCTCCCGCTCCGCTTGTACCAAGCGTAGTCCTAATAAACCACAATTGCTTGTCGCCGATAACGCTAGCTCACGGCTCACGGCTCAGCGCGCGCTTCCAAACTTCACTGTGTTTACATAACTGACTTGTTTGAATGTTGCTTTGGCTTTGTTCTCGTATGGTGAACATACATAGTTTTCATACTCAGCAGTAGGTTACTTTGTTTTTTCAAATGGTTACATCACAACATTTTATGTTGATACAAAACTGCAGACTTTACTTGCTAATGTTTACTTTATTTTTATTTTTTGTAATCATCATCAATACGTCCCCCCAAGGTCCCCACCGCACCGAGGGGCTCGAGCCTACCCTGAATTAGGGTATTTTTTTTTAATGAACTCCGAGCATTAAAATAAAAAGTGGTGATAAAATTTTGGTCGACCTTGCACAGAGCTTGGTGGCATAATTAGTAATGCGCCTGTTTCTGGCCTGGATACCCAAGAAGGAGATGCAGGTTCGAGTCTTGTCCAGGATCGACAGAATTTTTCTTTCTCCGCTTTAATTATGAAACGTTTCGTTGACGGACGTTATTGTAACAATATTATATTCTATTATTACTATTTTTTAAACTCAACTTAATTATGTAAGCTACCTACCTCTATTATGTTATGAATATTGAGTACATCTATAATTGGTATACATATAAGAATAAGACTGTTAGCTTTCAATGTAATATATGTAATACTGTTGATGTACCTAATAAAAAAAAAAAATGTTTATTTTAATGCGAAACTTACCGCACGCAAAAGTTTCAAATTTTAAAGTATTGTGACTCTTCTGTTTTCCTAAACTCGCTTGCTTATTGTTTTTTTAAGATTTTTTCCCGTTGTCAAATTAGCCCATGACCGGTTTTAGGTCTCAAACTATATATTTGCCGAATTTCATCCAAGCCCGTTTAGCTGTTTAGATGTGAAAGGAGACAAACAAAATTTGCACAAATGTTTCACACTAATTTATTTAACCATTTATTGTACACATTAAACAAGAAAATGACAATAACACAAAGAAAAACGACACAACAGGCCTACTTATTTCTAAAGAAATATCTTCCAGCAGACCTACGGAAGAGAAAAGGGAGATAACAATAGACGCGGACAAAACGTGCACAACTTAAGAAATAAAATATAATGATAATATAGGAAGAACCAGATAACCCACAGCTACTCTATAACTAAATATACCTAAACATTATACGCAATAAATGAAACATAAACTTACACCTAACAATACTTATACTTACATATTATATTTATACATGTATACCAATATATATAAATTACATATTATAATAAAACAAACATAAATAAATATATACTTATATATCACTAATATTATAAATGTGAAAATATATTTGGATGTTTGTTCCGCCTTCACGCTTAAAGTACTCAACGGAATTCGATGAAATTTGGAATTAAAATACTAATTAAACACTGCAATTTTTTTCTTCTTTTACAATTACTATTTTTATGGCTTACGTTAGTAAATAAAGTTTCAGTTGTTTCCAGTACCTAATAAAATTGATATACCTGCCTACCTGCTAATACCTCGTAACTTCGTAAGTTAGTCGACTAGAAAAAAGAGAAAGATGTACAGACAGAGTCTTTGAATCGTGAATATTGCTCGATTGCGGATAGGGGTTGTATTAATAGACTGGTGGTTAGGTTAGTTGTGATCGCGCCTTCCATGTCAATAAACAATGATCGGTCGACTGATTGTCGGCCATATTGTCACTGTATCTCCCGATGTTATCCGCAAACAACAATGATGGTTATAGGATTTAGTATAGTGTCTCTCAGTCAACAAAGAGAATTGTCGCTGTATATGGCACTTCGCCTTTGGAGCTAATTGCTGCATATTAGAAGCAAATATAGTTTAGAAACGTCATATCATAACGATATTATGCAACGCGTGAACTAAATAACGCAATACCATTCAGTTAGTTGACTCTCATGTTTAAACCTTTTCCAAACTCCTACAAAAAGGCTTTTTTAAGCCTAAAAAAGAGTCTTTTAAAATATGTTTCAACAAAAGTTGTCTAGATGCTTGGCCAACTATTAATCTTTATTTTTTATTTTATGCTAATAAATTATGGACATACTAACGAATTATCTATTAATTCGTTGGAACAAACTGACAAGGTTTTATATTTTCATGTACACTAATTTGTATTATTTATGTATGAGTAAGTTTATCAATTGTCTGATATTTACCTATTAATGTAGCAGTTCAAGTTGAACGCTGTTTTTAGCGGCACTACCCTCAGCCTGCTCTTGACCACCAAAGGTTAGCTGGCACAAAATGCTATATAGCATTAAGTTCGCCTTTGTATATCCTTTTTTGGTGCAATAAAGTATATATCAATCAATCAATCAATCAAGGTTTATAATAAAAGGACCAGAATATCGGAGTTCGTTACATAAAACGAAGTAAATATTTGAAATACGAGGCCTGTTGTTTGGGTAAACAACGGAAAGTTTTGCTACTTTTATCCTAATACTTAATTTGGCTAAAAGCTTAGACTTAGGATGAAGCTTAGGTGCTCAGTTTGTTGTGCAAATATCTAAAGTGATACGTACATAACAAACCTCAAATGAAAAAACTACTTGCTCAGCGAAGGAATTTTTAATCCGAATAACAACCGAAAAGTATTGTCATCGCACGCAGTAGAATCTAGGAACAAGGAACCAGAGTAGAATAAACTTTGTCATATGTCATGAATTTACGTTCGGTACCAGGGTCTCAGAAACACAGCAGAATTAACTAAAGCTAGATGTTTTCAAATACTATTGTAGTATTCTGAATCAGTTTTTGTATACGCCTTACGTACGGGACCTGGATTAAATCGAGTCTGTCTAGAATTGGGTGAGACTTGGGTCAAAGAAATTTCATACCTCTCCAGTTCTATTCTAGGTAATGAAAGATCTGTTAATATGAACGAAGGACTTTCTATAAATTGAGAAATTAAGCTGAATCGCGGCAGTGGGCGGGTCATGTATGTAGAATGCACCCCGAGAGATGGGCCAGAGCCACTACTGAATGGGTATCCCTAGACAGCCGTCGGGGAAAAGGGAGGCTTAAAAGTCAAAAGTCAATTTTTTTTATTCGAATTAAGATTTTTACAAATCACTTTTCGACGTCAAAGCTATCATGGATGGCACGTTCACTACCAGTGTACGCCCTCTATGGAGAAGAACGGCCAGAAGAAACTCCACAGGAATTGTATCTTTTGTAATTTTCTTTTAAATATATAAAGAATCATACATGAGTCATAATTACAATCTACTCCGCTGATTTGGAACAACAGTTGACCAGACGTTTTTATCATCTAAGTAATCATTTATCGTATAATAGGCCTTAGAACATAAAATAGTTTTAATTTTAGCTTTAAATTGGCTATCGGACAGATTTACAATATTATCTGGTATTTTATTATAGAAGCGAATACAGTTCCCCATGAATGAATTATTAACTTTACACAGTCTAAACTTTGGGTGCGCTATTTTATTTTTATTTCTAGTATTTATATTAAGAAGCGATGGCACGACGAACTAGATGCATTCAAACGGCAATGGAAAAAGGGGAGGCCTTTGCCCAACAGTGGGACAGCTAAAAAGGGCTTTTATAAAAAATCTGAATTGGTATTAGGTGACACATTGTGTCGTATCACCCGGATAGGTGGACTAGAATAGTCACAGAATCACAGCCGGAGGATGGTCGTAGCCGTCGAGACTAATCTCGGAGACGGTGATGAGACGACATCACAGGGAGACTCTGGAGGCTTAAGATCGACACGGTTGGCGAAGGCAAGGGATAGCCTTTGATCAGCAGTGGGACATAATAGTGGCTACATGTAACTGTAACTAGCACCAAGTTGGTGTGTTCTAATTGGACAGAATTTATAAAGCAAAGCATACATCATAACCATTTATGACGCTTTGTCATTTAGCTGGTTATTAGGGCTAAGTCGGGACGTTATTTAAAACCGTAATATAGAGCTGTCTGTCACGGCGCATCGATTTCAAAATTTTTGCGCGGAATTTATTCTTAAATTGACGGCTATTATGCCCTCATTTCAGTTTATCAATTATTCAAAATATATCATTCGTCTTTTAGTTATTTGTTGAATCTGAATTTGTAAATTACGATTACAGAATGACTTCCAGAGTTAGCCCCGCTACCTGCATATTTTTATAAAAATCTCCATTATTTTGAAACGTGTTAAGTACAGTTTGCCACATAACTACGTTGATATTAAAACTGTTATACTCATAGGTAGTGGCACGTGCTGCACCCGTTTGCGACAAAACAAAACAAACTTGTTTAAAAACTGTTGTTTTTAAAACAATTTGAGAAGTCAGCGCAATCGAAACAATAAAAAAAAGCTTGAAGACTAAAACCGGTAAAAAATAAAGGTTAGCCGAGAGTATTTTTGAATTAGGAATAACCACAGATCTTTTTTTTTCTTCATGAGTACGCTTTGTCAAAATCGTGGCAGAGTTTGCTTTTTTTCAAGCCATCTATTGCGAATCCTTAGGAGGTATCGTGTAGGTCCTTTGTCAGTTTTAGCCGGCCTAGCTATGATTGGTATTACTTACCTGAGTCATCATCGAACGGTACATCTATATAGTCCTCTTCCATCTCCATCTTGCCCCACGCCTCATCTGCGATAAAACACAACCTGTTCCACTAGAGTGAGATAAGTTGCCAAAAACTGAAAATATGGTCACCTTTTCGCCAATATCTCGAAATCCATCCAATGTGATGGATCACAGTCCTCAATCCCCATAAAAGTGCACATGAGAGTCAAAAATATAATACTGTGGGCTGATAATAAGTATAACGGCAGTTTTTCACGTAGTCCCACGTAGGGTCGGTACATGTTTTTTTTTTAATATGTTGTGAAAGTTTTGTCTAAAAATAAAATTGTTTGAGAGTTGTCGTCTCAACCCTATACTATAAGTTTGAAGAGAGTTTGAAAAAATATTACAAAATGTGCCGTGCTATTTATGTAGATGACATTTCGGACAAAAGTCCTTTAGTCGGCTGTTATGACCTCCAAAGGCTGGCTGGCTTCAGGAACTACACAAAAATGGTTCAAAAGGAATATACTCCCATTTAATTCACCAACACGATACGACTCGTCAGCAGACTCGATATTCGCTGTCTCTGTTACCTTGTACCGTTTAGACAGAAACACAAATAGTTCTAAAGCACGAATCGATCTGTGAGGAATTGCGTGTGAATATGGGTCAGGTCGTCTACATACCTGATTCTCCAGTTTCATTGTCTTCTGGCTCGCTGTCCAGCTTGCCCCGAGCGCTGACTGCTAACAGGAGAACACACCACCGCCACATTGCAAGTTTCTACTAGTTGTGTTCCAATAACCGTCGATTGTAAGCCTAGACTGTTATTGTTTGGGAAATAGAGCTTGGAACGGATAGAGTTCACGTGTTCGTTAAGGCTGGAACTGTGAAATATAGATATCCCCATTTTTAAAATTAGAAATAAATTGTATCTGACTAATATTTGTCCTCAACAGCTCGTCATTTATTTTACTCTACAGGTAGAAGAAGAAGACAAGAAAAAAGAAGACTTAGGTAGTTGAAGTTTTAGTCCGCGCCCGCGAATATTACCACACTGGTAGAAATAGCGATTAATCCAATAATAAAAAAAAACTTAGTAGAAGTTGTTTAGTTAAATTAGGATAGTATTTGAGATTTTGATTTGCCACCTGACATCATGTCCTGCGTGCACGCAGAAAGATTTAATGGACGCCACACATTCCGCCGTTCAAGTGGCTACATTCTGGGCTACAACAATATAAGTTTCGTCTTGGTCTCGTTTGGTGTCTCAAATGTGATCACACCAGACCAAAAAAAACACCAAAAAAATGTATATAGACTAATTTTAACGTGGGTATGTAACATAATATGCTCGTATATCATATTAGTATATCATATTAATACCTTCGAGTACAACCGAAAACTTAAGTTAACATGTAATTAATACGCTACTTTGCAATAGAGAGTAATTTTTCTATTTTTATATATACCTATAGAAAAATAAGAATCGTTTTTGGAGGCATTTCACGGCTTTCATGCTCACTTAAATCGACAAATATGGCAGTCTAACAGACGGATAGTATAAATCGAAAGAGCTCTTTATCAAAATATCAATAAACCGTATTGTTGCTACTCACTCGTGTCTATCTCAAAAAAGACACTCGGGGACTTTTTCTGGCTGAGTGATATTACAAAAGTAATTCAATATCTAAGTACATTTGAGACACAAGAGCTACTTCTTTGTGCCGTTATTGAGAATATGTAACTCAAGTGGATAAGAGCAAAAGTTACATCAACAGTGTCAACGGTAACGGGAAACTATTTTTTTACGAGGAGTTTTGGGTATGTGGTAAAAAACTATTTATGAAGCGTCGGTGATGTAGTGGTTAGGGCCGCTATCTTCCGTTCGGGAGATGCGGGTTCAATCCCCATCACGAATCACCAATGCGCGTTCAAATTTCGAATTCATGTTTATTCGACGTTCTTACGATAAAGGAATACATCGCACATTCCTGCGAAGAAATTCAAAGGTTGTGTGTGAAGTTGACCAACCCGCACTGGACCAACGTGGTCGACTTATGCCTAGTCGCCTTAGTTTAGGGTAGGCTCGAGCCCCTCGGTGGTGACGTATATGAGCTGTTGATGATGACTATCAATGAAAAATTATTTTACGGCAAATGAGAAAGCCGATTTTATTTCTCTACATAATTACAACAACAGTAATGACAGGTAGCTATGGCATCCAATATTTAGACAAGTGCAATCTAAGCTTTATAAAACAAAAATAATAAACAACACAGATGCATCACACTTAAAATTGCATTATTGAAATTCTAATTGATTCCTAGCTCTACTAAGTTCCTAATTCGGGCAGGATGTTTTGCTCTCTCGCCGAATGTTGTGCCAACAAACACCGATAGGGTTAAAAAAGTGACGCGCGGAAAAAACATAACATAACCTTATTTTCTGCTTTGAGAGAAACATATTTTATGTTTTTTTTTCATTTACAGTTTTCTATAGTGATTGAAAAGCTCTGCTTAATTTTACTTAGTTTTCATCCATGACTAGGGGTCCAAACCGGGGTACGCTCGCGAGGTTTCAATTTTTCTGGGAGAATAAGGCTTTTTCCGCAGCATAAAGTAACCTATGCCACTGTCTAGTCCGTAAACGACCCAGGCGAACAAACAAACACACTGACGCATATTATTTTGCCTTATCTTGTAAATGTCAAAGTTTAAATGTTTATGCATGATCAATGGCATTGTATTGTATTGTATGTATTATCCGCTTCTATGTACTAGATTTCTCTCTTCCTAGGTCTGCTGGAAGAGATTTCGCTAGAAATAAGCAGTGCCTGTTGTGTCGTTTTTCTTTATGTTCGTATTTTCTTTTGTAATGTTCTTGTGTACAATAAATAATAAAAAAGACACATCACTATTCTGGCTTAGTACATAATATAAACTTCCTTTTTATTGCTAGAAAATGTCTTGTATATAATATACAAAAAATAAAAACTACATTCACATAGGCGTAGAAGTTTGTGAACAGCCAGTAGCTTATAAACAAAAGCAAACGACCATTCTAATATTCCAGGCACAATCAGAAAATATTTCCTATTCATAAGTTATTTAAAAACAATTGAAAAGCAATATTCCTTTCGCTATAAGAAACCCCTGCAAAGGTAACCTCCCGCGGGGATAACTTTCCCCGTTCGCTCCTATTGAAACAACATCGGCTACATGGTGAAGTTGGGAAAGATTTGAAACAATTGCTGTCGGTTATTTTGTATTTTTTAAACCGGTAGGTAGGCTCTTACGGTGAAGGAAAACATCGCGATGAAACCAGCACACTTTTGCGAAAAAATTCAGATGTGTGTGTGAAGTCGACCAAACAGCACTGAACCGGCGGCGTGGTCGACTAATTCTAATTCTACTAATTCGCGCTAATTCAGGGTAGGCTCAAGCTCCTCGATGGGGACATTTATGACCTGTTGATGATGAAATCGGTAGGTAATCTAGTGGATGTTTGCCAGAATCATTGTGTTTGGTACAATAGGGAATGGGATTATTTGTTTTTTTTTTTTCATATAAATTGAGTCGGACAGCAGCTGATCAGTGTATAAAAAGTTGTTTTTATAAAAATTTATACAGTACCTGACTTTCCGCAGACAAAGTTATTCTGCACTACCTAGAATGAAATGCGAATGAAATGATTCTAAATCAAATCCGCAATGAATAGTGTTCACGAATACAACGATTGCAGGAAAAACTGGAGTCTTTCCATCAACACAGAAGAAGTAACCTAAAAATTCGTAATCTGCACCTAACCCAAGAAATGTCTTATTGAAACGTAAAAGGGCGCCCTAATAGAACCCACAAAAAGTCTCGGCAAACTCGATAGGTGTAAACAATTCAGGAACAAGAGAAGGCAGGTAAGGTCCCTAGGGCGGTAAATTGTTATTTTATCCTTTATATTTTGGCCTGCAAATCGTTTGGGCGTTATTCGGACGGGGTCGATCGGTGGAGAAGTCTACTTGCCGAGGGTTGCGAAAGTGGATTCAAGGGGGGGGGGTCCTGTAGCTTAGGTTCTGTACGTAATTAAATGATCATTTGATAATATTAAATGAACTCGTTAAATAGAATAGAATAGAAAAGCATTTATTCCTTGAAAATAATAATTACAATACAACACAAACAAAGTTCAGTGGTAGTTATACATAACTTATGTTAAAACACAAAGACTTGTAGATGTGAATGCTGTATTGCATCAAGGAAAGGGTTCCGACTCAGCATGTGCTGCAGACAAGTCTGCAGACAAGTCTACAAACTATGTTTTTGTCGCTTGATGTGATATAATTTGCAGTTCGCTCGCAATTAAAATTAAAAAGTTTATCTTGTGCATTATTTTATGAAACTATCTGAACTATTAGCTGCAAAATAATAAGTGATGTGTATTTTTTGGATGTTGCTTATCACCCGTCTTTATTTTTCGACTTTTCAATTATCCCCGGGCCACTTTGTCATTTGATTGTATGCATCTAAATATGAAATATGTTTTTAGATTTAGAGGTCGCTACCAGCTGGCAAAGTTTTTACAAAAAGCGTTGAAGGACATCTTAATTGTTGCTATACGAGTATGACAAAAGAGCAAAAGGGATATAATTAATCAAATAAGTTTATTTTTCATTAAGTAACGAAATAGTAGCTGGAAAAAAGTTTGAAATATTTTTTTTTGCCGTTGTTCGTAACATAAATAATATTTTTACTATGATTCGTAATAAACTCAACGCGCAAACACGATTTTACTGTATACGTTTGGACGGTATAACTTTTCTTGTGTAAATTAATATTATAATGTTTTGAATGCGCATATATTATGTAATATTAAAAAATGCTACACACTACGAGAAAAACAGTCTACAGCATGAAATTTTCATCGTTTTGTTCCCGCCGTGTAGTGATAGTACTTGTCAAACTGAACAACTTTTCACGAAAAAAAAAATTCCAGTGACAAAAAAATTTTTAGTCTCTCCATACAAAATGGGTCGCTCGGGAGTCTCTCTTTGTATGGAGAGACCAAAAATTTTTTTGTCGCAGGATTTTTTTTTCGTGAAAAGTTATTCTGTTTGACGGGTACTATCACTACACGGCGGGAACAAAACGATGTAAATTTCACGGTGTATAGACTACAGAATGACATAACAAAGTGTAATGTGGGACCGAACTCTAGATGTGTGGTCCTTAATGTTTTGTTGACTTTTCGAGTCTCTACAGGACCGGACCTTTTTTGACCGGAAAAGAACCGTATTTTGAATAGCTATCAAAGGGGTCCCGGTGATTTGTCCCGAAAAAATCTAAGTTACGTATTTCAAGGGTTTTCATGTATTGAATTGATTTCTCGTCGTGTGATGTCATGAAATAGGTAATGCTTTTCACGAGTTTTCCATTTTGTGTTTATTTCTTTCGGCCGCGTACTATTGTGGCAATAAGGCCGTCTTTTGAGTAAATTCATATTATTTTGTGAATTCTTGGTGTCAATAAATAATAATATTTGTATTGTATTGTACCTACTTTAAGATTTCATGTTCGGATACCGCTTTTGTGAGATCATATCCTTTTTCTATTGGTTGCCCTTTATTTGAATGTTCATCAATTCAAGTTATTCCGTCCAGCCGTTTTCATTCGTAGCCAGCTACCCTCTAAATAGCAAGTCCTTGAAAACCTAACCTATATACATAAGCACACATAGAAGAATGTTCAATATCCTGTCGCCGCTGGCCGCCCACTGCTCGCTGCTCGGCTGGTAACTATCATAATAGCCACTCGCGGCCTAATGGCGCGTTATCCTAACAAGTATCCCATTTCGAGCTCCTAAATGGTACTGGCACCCTGGTAATGTAATTTTGTTTATTAGTTTTGTCATGAAGGCGCGGGCTGACTTTTAAAGCAGCGTCGTTCGAGGCTGCGCGTGATGCTGTTTTAACTGGCCAGTGGTAGGTACAAATGGCCCGGCGGCTCAGTTAGTCGTGCCAGAATTTTAAATTTAAATAATACTAGCTTTCCATCCGCAGTTTCACCCGCGTTAAATGAGTTCTCCCGTAGGAATGAAGTGTTTTCCCGCATTAAAAATATCCTATGTCCTATTCCAGGGCCTAAACTAAATGTGTGCCAAGTTTCATTTTGATCCGTCCAGTGGTTCAAGCGTGATTCGGCAACAAACATCCAAACATCCAAACTTTCGCATTTATAATATTAGTAGGTAAGTAAATAGCGTAGCTGTGTCGTTTATGCTATTTCCCATAAATAAATAAAACAAATATTTTCTGTGATATTTCCCGATCTTTTTTTCCATAAACTATTTTTTTATTCTAAAATTGACGTGAATATAAAAAACCAAACCAAAAAACACTTTCGCAAGATAACATTATGCCATCTCAACTGATAGAAGTCCCAACCGAAACCTCCCAGGGCGGACCGCATATTACACAATTGGCCAAATAACTTCGTATTTTGATTTAATTACCTATGAACCTTCGTTTTAACAGATCTTAAAATTTAATAACTTCTTTAAGACGCCAGAAGAATCTGTCCACTTACAAAAAGAGTGCTCATTTAGCAAGCTCTATTTAGGCCAAGTGTCCATAGCAGTATCGTATATCTATTTGAGTGGGACATATCCTTGAGCCCAAAGCCCAAACGTTATCATGTAGCATCGCCGAAATATAAATAGCCTGCAATTGTGCGTAGAATAATTTTTATGTTAAAGAATCATTGACCCGAACAGTGACCCAAAAATTGGGCCAAAAGAACGGATAATTTCAGCGACGCGAATAAACAATGGATATTTTTGTAACGGGTTTAAATTACAGAGAATTCAATTTACTTTCATAATTGAACCAGTACCTACTTAGTTGTATAGGACTACATAGTATTGGAATATTTTAAACAATAATTACTTAGCCGACGTGGGAGACCTCGAAAACGATGGCGAGACGATCTTGACGCTTTCGAAGATGATTGGGAGTCACTGGCACAAGATCGAGAACGGTGGAAGAAAAAAGGGGAGGCCTTTGCCCAGCAGTGGGACAGGATCAGGCTAAAAAAAAAAAAAAAAAGAACTTAGCTGTCAATATCATCTTATTTTCATTCCCTCAACTTTTTCCATTGCAAAAAATCTACTTTTCTCCACATCATTTCATACTTTTAATCATAAGCTTGAATGATCAAATATAATAGATTCGATCGAGAAAACCAGGTCATCAAGGGCGATGGATCATTAGCTGTCTCATTCAGCCCGGGGGCCTGCTCACCCCGTTATTAGCAGCGTGACGCGGCCCAATTCAAGCCACATCACAGATTTTCATAACCCCTGAAAACGTTCTTTGTAGTGATGTTCTGAAAGGTACCAGGATTCGGCGTATATTGGCAAAATAAATAGGGGATCGGACTGTTCACCATATTTTATGAATTTACCATATTTTATGAATTATTTTAAAAGTATAGATTAGTAGCAGACTATTCGCGAAGAAAAAACGGAATCGGTTGAAAAACGAATTTACAGTGATTTTTAAAGTTTCAATATGTTGTCTCTTTCAAAAACGATTTTTTGTATGGAGATTATAATAATATGGCGTTACTAACAAATGACGTCACCCACGGGTATGTAATCTTGAATTTCAAACCTTTATAACTCGGTCAATTTTAAAGATACAGCAAAAATTATTTTTGTGTTCGATAGCAGAAACTAAGAAGTTTGGATTTATAAAATTAAAAATAGTAGTCTGATGGGGGTATTGTGGGTGCTAGTTTCATTTATCAAATTAGTAAAAATGGTAGACGTTTTTGTAAAACTTTTGCTACCTACGAGGTGAACCTCGAATCGCACGGCATGTTGAATACCTCGTAAAAAAATACCCCCAAAGTAGAACCAGCTGACTAATTTTGTAGTCAGCTATTTTGGTTAATTTACTGATAGATTTCGATTCGATTGTCATATTGAATGGGGGATTTTCTGAGAGCTCTTTAAAAAATAAAAATAATACTTAGTTCTAATTAAGACGATAGATGGCGCCAGGTGTACTTCGTGGATTCTTTTTCTAAATCCTTTTATGGGCCTGGGGGACTCGCCGGATTTCCTCGTATCGTCAACGTCATCTATCGAAGTTTTATGAACTATTTTTTTTTTATTGGCTGTCGGATAATCCCCCATTCAATTTCTGCCACGTGTAGAAACGACGCACTAAGTGTAAACAGAAAAAAAAATAGTTTAACATCGACTAGTGGATATCTTTTTTGAAGTCAAACTTTAGTAACTTAGTCCGAAATAGTTACAGCAAGAATAGTGGGTACATCACTAGCAGGTATTTTACGAAACTTTTTGAAGGTATTCGGGACAGTTAAGCGAAATTTAATATGGGAAGATATTTGCTCGGGTCATGTTGACTGTAGCCCTTTCAGTTAAGTGGAGATTGAGTTAGAATTTAGTCCCTTTTCCTTATTTTAGGGGAAATGGTTTTACGAAAGGCCGTTGGTGACTTTATTCTTTAGTGAAATGTTTTTAGATAGCATACTTCGGTTTGTTTGCGTTTTATTTAGAAATGGATTGACTTAACAAGAGTAAAAAAGCTTTTCAGCGAAATACTCAAAATAAAGTCAACCTCTCTTTTTTGCAGCAGTACAATTTATTTCAGGAATTCGTTTGTCGCGAAAAAATAACTACATTCAAGTTATTTTTATACGACTGCCACAAAGGCAGGGTCTGCCGAAAAGATTAAAATGTCGCAGTGTCGACAGGTTTTACCTGAAATAATCCTTTGAGATTTATCTGGGGTTCGGGCCCAATCTTTTTTAGCTCCTTAAAACGAAAATCTAAAATAATGTGTACACGAAGACCGCAGCGTTTAAGATATGAATGCGACTTATGTGGATGCGACTGTAAAATTTATTGACTAATTATTGTGCTAAGTCGTCATTGTATTATTATTATTGTTTATTATTTTTAGCTGCAAGCTGTTGTATTGAATTGAATAAATGAAATGAAATGAATAGTTTATTAAGGCGAGGCCTATTTGAAAAATCGTTCTTGGGCCCCTTTTTGAACTCGCGTATCCTCACGTCTCGGAATATGTACCAAATCAAGAAAATTACAACCAACAGAAGAGTTTATCATTTAGCGGCGTAACTAAGTAGATTTGACATATAATCAAGGAATAAAGCAGAAATAAATAGTTAAAATCACCGAAAATCACCCCATGTTCAAAGTTTGCAAATCTGTTTTCTCAATATTTTCAGCGACAACAACATATTTTTTTTTGTATTTTTTGGATGGCTATATTAATACTTAAACGGTGAAACCAGCCAGTTTTTTAATTCGTTCTACATTTTTCACAAAAAAGAGAAAAGAGTTCAAGAAAAAAAGAGTTTTTCGCACGATTCCTGCACAGTGTCGGACGTAACCTCCGTGAAGCATCGCACGCTAATATGAACGTTATTTCAGCAGTGTGTCGGTTGAACTTTCAACTAAAGCGCGTTGAGTAGCTAATTTAGGATAGGGCCTCGCCTTAACTTTTGGATGTTACATCTCTTAGTTAAGACTTAACACAGTTGATGTTCATTTGCTCACACTGTGAACAGAAGTTGAGCTTCGATCGGTATAGCCTTTGGCACTAGATAGAAGCCATTCGATTTCCAGCCGGAATGATGAATTTAAATATTGCGCTGAGTGGGTGTTATTGGCGTATAATCGTCAGCTGAGGATTTTACTGCATCTCCAAGTTTCCTAGCACAGGCAATGCTAATGGGAAACGTGTGCCTATTATTAGGTACTGTTTATATTATCAGTCAGAAGTTTATTCCGTATCTTTTGATGTTTGTTGAAACGTGAACTGCCGCCCATCTTTTTATAAATATTCGTCATTTAATTATTTTAAGATTTGACTGTTTGTCTCTTGAAAAAAACTGCAACTTTGTTTAATTTACATTTATATTTTTCAACTTTTGCCAATGAAATCCAAAAACAATGGGTAGTATCTACTCGTATGAGTTACAATTATGATGGGGCTAGTTTAAATGGCTGTGTATTGGCTAATTGTGGTTTTGTGGCTTTAATAACGCCACGTGAAACTCTGCTCACCCTGCAAGTTTATTATCGCATAATAGATTAAGAAAATCGACTCATTTAGCAGACCGCAAGTTTAAAGATGTAGCCAGGTCTTTATAAAGATATTATCTTAATTTCAGTAATTTTTCTGCCAATCTTGCTGACGACATTCCAGAATCTGATGTCTTTGAAAGTTATCCAGACTCGTTTATAAAATTGAGGCAGTTTTAACCTCGTTACAGATTGACGAAGCATTTTAAGAGGCTGTAAGCAACCAGGCTTCATTACAGGATAATCCGAGTTCGACCAGACTTACATCCTTCATCAAAATTTTAATCAAAAACTTCTGCGCAAACATTTTGAATAATTTCAACTGATGACGACATTTAGATGTTATCGTTGAATATATTTCGGGCTGGAACGAATAATTTTGTTCGATAAGATGTATACCTAAGTCAAGGTTGTGAATAAAATGATACATAAATCTTAATGTTTGGTATTTATTAAATGTTGATTATTAATTTAGTGATATTACGATACAATAATTGGGTATTTTTTACTAGGAGAAACAAGAACTATGGTTTTTGTGATGTCTGTTTGTGTGGTATCTGGTTCTGGCACACACACACAGTAGAAGAGGCAGTTATAGAATATACTTCACACAAGCAAGCAACACAAAACAGGAATAAATAAGAAGAAGAGTGTACAGATAGGCACCCTTATTGCTAAGGTACCAATTTCTTCCAGGCAACCAAAAGTGTTGTGTCAAAAATGTTACACTGAAAATGCCGTTGGTTGATTGCTAACTGTTCTGTATTATCGGGACAGGAATCCATACAAGGTCGTAGCCTCAATCAATCAAACTCTGTAATTCAGTACCAGGCGCGCGCGTGTGTAATGAACTAATCTGCGGGGATTCACGGAGATTCCAATCCCCATCCACTCGTTACGATATGGAAATCACATCGCTGTGTTATTTCCGGTCTCGAGTAATTAATTGGTACATTTTTTATGGCCTTAGGAATGACAAAGAATTGTTGGTTTTGTAACTTGACATAAAATGGATGACAGGTGAAAAAGGACAGACTTTTTTACCGCGGGAAAGTGTCTCAATCCCATGGGGAATGCCACACGCGTACAGCTTTATGGTTGTGAATGACGTAGCTTGATAATTTAATACCACATTAAGTTAAATGGTGAAGAAGTCTATTTGTTCGGGTCCGCTCACGGTCCGCTGTAATCTTCAGATTTATTGATCACCGGTCAAGTGCCATGTGCTGGGCGGTGGTCCCATTGGTAAGACGCAGGCTTCAAAAGGAAGATCCCAGGTTCGATACCAACTCAAATCCTATTCCTACTATCCTTAATATTATAAATGCGAAAGTTTGGATGTTTATTACTCAATCACGCTTCAACCACTAGACAGATCGGGATGAAATTTGGCACACATATAGATTAGATCTTGGAATAGGACATAGGCTACTTTTTACCGCGATAAAGCGCTTCATTCCCACGGGAAAACTATTTTAACGCGGGTGAAACCACGGGCGGAAAGCTAGTATTGTTAATAATAAAATTGTTGAGGTGTATGCAATTAATATGAACAATGAACATATTGTATTGCCATTTAACATTTTATAAATGAATAGGGCTAACTGCTATAGTATTCATTATACGTCCTTGTCTGTTTTGATCATAAAGTGTAAATAAAGAACTTCGTAGCTTGATGTCAAGTTTTAAAGTGAATAACCTCTACAATATTTTACATAGGTACTTAATTATTTACCTTCAATCTGGACCGAGTTATCGTAATCACCGGCGCCGGCGCCGGCAGAACGTCTTCTAATAATCTGATAACGCTGACGAAATATAAAAAGTTAAATAACCTCGCACAGTGTGAAATTCACAGTTTCAAACATTTAGCCTGAGCAACAAATAAAAAAAAAAGAATTTTAACTTCTAAAAACTATAAAATTGTTATTATGAACCAAATAGGTAGGTACATGTTATGTTTTACATTGTTTTCTGTGTATGTCCCATATGTGTATGCAATAAAGAGTTACTTACATTCAAAATTAAAAACATCACGGTTATAACAACACATTGTATTTTAAATTCGATTCAAATCCATACAACTAAAATTAAACTCATGAATAATAATTTGGTTAAAATTCATAAAATTAAAAAGCAAAAAATTTGATGAAAAAAATACCAATTTGTCGATGTCACACTACTGGACCGTAATTTTATAAATGGAACTCAATTTAAGCGGCCTAAATTACTTTTTCAACTGTATCTACACAGTCAACATCTCTATAAATACAACATGTTTGTTGGTAGCTGAAGCCCCATATAACATTACTTCCTGTTGACTGAATACTTTTCACATACATATTCGCATATTTTTCCGTTTGAAAAACAAAACACGTTTACATTTCAAACAGTTTTAAAACAAAAAAGCAGTTGGAGATTTACAGCGCGCGCTATTCGGATTCCGACCCGTGATGATAAATCGACTGTTTCCGTCAAGAGTAGCTATCTCGCTAAATGATAAAGTACCGGATTTATGCAGAAACAATGTTACAACCAACGAACAACATTCGTACACAAATTGCAGGGAAAATTAACACACACGCACGGAAAATCAAATCTCGCTTACATTGCATGCTGAGGTAACCTGGAACTATTTTATTTCATGGTGGAAAAAGAAGAAAAAATACTTAATAGACCAGACATGTTCAATCGAACACCGCTCTCTACTAGACGACTGATCGTAGCTTGCTACAGATTACAGTTAAAAGGATAAAACAAAAAGTTATCTGTAGTTGTCTATGTATGTATATAGATGTTACAAAAAAGGGATGTGAAAATGTCAATTAAAACTAGTTTTTACCCGACTGCTTTAGAAGGAGGGTTATGTTTTTCGAGTGTATGTATGTATATATGTATGTATATTTCTTTGGCACGCTCTACAGCCTAAACGGCTTGATGGATTTTAGCTAAAAAGGTATCGTTAGATTCGTCTTACTGGTGAGAGTGACACTGGGTACATCAAATTTATAAAAAAACCAAGATGGCCTATTTTTGGCGCCAAAAGTTTTAAATTTTTCATGCAGTCGGGTTTTTTGTTTTTTTAATAATTTAAGTAGACTTTAGTCGCCGAGGTTAGGGATTATATTGTCATCTTCCTCACCAAGTCAGCTGGTTAGAAAACGCTAGATACGAAGCTGTTAGACAACACTTCTTCAGTTGAAAGATGTTTCATGCTTCAGAAGGCACATTACCCCGTCTTTTACCTGCGGCTTTAAAAAGTAAGATTTTTATCCTGTGGGACTGGGATGGTTATGATCTTACGACCCACACAATATGATAATTTGTGTTCACATCTACATAAAGCTTCCTTTTAAAAAAATATAGCATTAGTACCGTTTTCGCTGCCCGATTTGTTTCAATCGTCCGTTCATTTGGTGGACAGAAACGTCGCAATGATGAATGTTCTGTTTCCATTTCGAGCTCCGAACGCTCAATAAATGTAGAGAGCTAGATTTATGATTGACGCATCGCTTGTCATCGACTTAGAGCCCTAGTTTCTGTAGGGTACCGCCTTTTACCTTCTTCCGTCTCATGAAATGAGAATAGAAATTAATGAGATAAATTTAAAAAATTGGTACTTGGTATTGGTGGTAGCGAGGGTAGTTCTTCCCAGAAATTATTCGTCTTCTTTCGTTTCGATCGCGATATATTTAATTTGCCCAATATGCTCCCTGATTGCTTTATTCGAAGCATCCATCATGAGCTCTTCCGAAGAGAAAGACTGCTGCTCTTTTATTAACTGCTAATTAGGCATAAGAATATATTCTTATGCGTGTATAGATTTTTTAAACAGTTGATTTAAAAGGCAATATTGCATAGTGATTATTAATTATAAAGTCCATATTTTTAGTCACTATACTCTTGTCTTGAGGCAGTGAGACATTACAGGCTGATTATAATATAATACTCTTAAAAGAGAAGACCTGGTGACCCTTTTTCTTTGTACGACTCTACTCCTCTTGACTGCTGCTTTCCTGGTATGAACGTGCACAGAATACACACTTACCCTTTTAAAGGATTAACATGATCCATTGGTTTCAGAAGCTGGTGGTGGGGACAGCTCAGCAGCGCAACTGGCGTGGGATCCTGATCGCTTTGCTGGTGATCGTGCTGGTGCTGGCCCTTATAGTCACCAGCGTCGTGCTGCTGACCCCCCCGGATGAGGGCCCCAGGGTCAAGGGGCGCCGGCTGAAGATACAAGACCTGCTGAATCCAGACCTGGTGCCGATCAGATGGAATGGCACTTGGATTTCAGGTAGGTGATATTGAAATCAGAATATAGTTTAGAACAGTGAATCTTGGAGGAGAATAGTAAGATTTATCAGTCCAGAGCGGGACATATGTCCTTCATGTAAGGTGTAGGTAAGCTGATTCATAGCTGCTTCACAAAAAAATAAATATGGCAGATATGTAGGTCATTAATTTATAGTCTCCTTGATTATTATTTATCATTGAAAGACTCAAGTAATTTTTTCTGCATAATATGACGTTTTGAAGAGCATAATTACAGTCTTTTTCGGAATTAATCTACCTAACCAATCTTCAACGTCACAATTATAGCTTTGACAATAACTTACAGAATGTAATACATGCCTACTAGATGTTTTCACATTACGACTCTCGCACTAGAAAATTTTACAACAAACAATTCGAGTGGAACGCAAAGGCGGTGCGACTGAAATTATTTTGTAGACGACACAGAAACGACATTACGCTCAGTGCTGTTAGCCTGGCCTGTGCTTAGAACTAAGTTCAGTAGAGAGGGGACGATATGACTCATTCTGAATCATGATAGATAGACAGATAGAAAAATGATATTTTATTGGTACAGTAGTACAAGTGATACCAAAGTTAAAGACATAAACCATAAAACTAGACTAATTGTATCATTTTATATTTCCAAAAATATTGTTTATGATGGATCAAACCGAGGATCCGAAGAATGATATAATAATGATAGAAGTTAAATAAAATACTTAAAATACAAATAGGAGCGGCGTGTCAGGATAATTTGGCGTGAACGATCTCCTACCGTGCCTATGAGTAGAATACATTTGTCACCAACCCTTACTCTTCCCGTGGGTGTCGTAAGAGGCGACTTAGGGACCACACATTGAACAGGGAACGGGCAGCAGTGCTCTCGGATACAGTAACCTTTTAATCTGCGATCTCCAACCCGCTCGCCAAGCGTGGCAAAACCCTCCACTTGAGTGGAGGAGGCTCATAGTCCAGCAGTGGACTGTAACGGGCCGTTGATGTTGATGTAGCCTGTGTCAAACCACTGGCACACTATGAAAATGTGTTAATATATATTTTTTAACTCATGAGTAATGACATGCCTGCCCTGCCTACCACTCCTGTCACCGGTACACAACAAGACCTGGTGGACACTATTCAATCCAAAGATTTCTGCGAAGCGATCGTCTTTTGTTCCTCTGAGATTCAATCTGCCGGCTACAGAGTTCGACTTGTCATTGATCGCTAAAAAGATACAAAGACATTTACTAGTAGTACAGTACATGGTGTTCACATCACTTAATCTCTGTCGCAGGTAGGATTGGAAAGAAGTAAAAAACTAGTAAAAAGGTTACTTTATATTCACACTTCGCGTAGTACGTATTTTTAATATTCACGCAGTGTGTCCTAAAGAGACCTAAGAAGACAGCGGTCACAGAAATTAGTACTGATATGCACAATTTTTAACAGATTTTGAACGCACCCTGAACGTCATGTCATGAATTGAACTGTCACTGTAAGTGATTGATAAATTTCGTCACTTCCCTTCCTTCTGGCTCTTGTGGTGTTTGTTTTGTGTTGGCTCGAAGTACTCGTGTTATTTCTTGTTAAAGTATAATGCCGGTTTGATTAATATCAAAAGGCAACCATTACAGAAAACAAGTTAATCTAATAATTCATTAATAAGACCTACCTGAGCCTATCTTCTCTTAATATTTTGAAGTTGTGCTAAAATGTTTACTGTCACTGCTTCTTTTTTCCAATGTTATATGAAATGGAGTTATAGAGTAATAAAGTTAAATATTATCACTGAAAGACTCGAAACATCTTTAAAAAACCAAATCGGTTAAGTTAGGTTAGGTACGTCTCTACTTCATGCCGTTTGAAAATTTTAAGCGGCCTTTTAGTGTACGTGAAATACAGTGCCGAAATGTAAAATACTCTGGGAAATGTTCAGGAATCCGGGGAAATTTTATACTACAACCCATAACACGACTCTCACATTGAGCTTGTTCTAAAATTCCTATCAATTTAAAGGAGAGGAATGCTATCAGCAGCGGCACGCATATAAATTTTTAGATAGGTTCAAATCTCGCGAGATGGTTTACGTTTTGCTACAATAAGTAATATTTCACTGTGTTCTATGTAAATAGGCTAGAGCATGTCTTAATAAAAATAATGTGTACAAGGCAGGTGATATCCTAGCCCTCATAACATAACCATTTTTGAAAAATCATAATAATGACATCGACAATGCTCTAATCGTTTTCTATAATAGCTGTTTAGGGTTGTTTTTGTCAAAATTTTACCATTCCTACATAATATTATTATATTAATATTCCATTGTTGGATTTTTATTCGTACTGGAAAGTGTAAAATAATACCCAACTGTTGATAAATAACTTTCGATCAGCTATATTTCTATCTTTTGTATTTTTATGCCGCGGATTATTTTTAATGCTTTTTGCGTTGTTTACGAAGCTAATGGCTTATATAAAGGGTCTTGGCTTTCAATTTATACGGTTAAATACTAATACGCACTTAGTAACATTTGAATTCATTAATATTTAGTTTCATCCCATTCCATTCCATTTTGATTTGTGCATATTTATATTATGTACTCACATTTAGTTCCTTAGGCATGTAAGATCAGCAGTAATATTATATCGGCAAGCATGAAAACGGAAGAAAGAATATTATAATGTACAAAGTTCTTTAATTTTGTAAGTTTCTTATCAGAAAATCAATTGTTTACTTTTTATAAACTTACTCGTATTCAAGTAATACAATCAATCAATTTCATTTGAATAGTGTGGCGTTTAAATTAACTTGTTTGATCTTCAATAAATCTTAATATAATCATCTATTTTATTTACAATTTATTGTACACAAGTAAATTACAAAACATAAAACATGAAGAAAGACGTACTACTTATTTCTAAAGAAATATCTTCCAGCAGACCTAACGGAAGAGACAAGATATATAAAGATATGCAGATAAGACGTGCACAATAACTTTATATAAAATTACTTAAATTATAGAAAAACAATTTACAAAACAATATATAATAATTAAATATAAATATATAGAATACCTAACCTATACCTACCTATAAAAACATACTTATAATATATACATACACCTACTTATATAAATATAAACAAATAACTAAATAAATAATCTACAGTTAATTAGAGAGGGACAGATAATACTCCTTGACTCGTTTCTTAAACACACGGTAGTTGGACTATCACGAACAGTGTACGGAAGAGAATTCCACAGCCTTGCCGCATGAACAGAAAAAGAGTTAGAGTAAAAACCACATTGATGAAGGGGAATCGAAAGAAGTGTTCTGGTGAGTGGTCTACAGGGCTTATCCTGAGGACGAGAGAAATTAAAACACTCACGCAGATAGGAAGGAGAAGAGGGATTGTACAGAACGTTATAGAGAGAAGAGAGAACGTGAGTATTCCTGCGGAAACGGATCGGGAGCCACTTGAGTTGCGCACGGAAATGAGAAACATGGTCATACTTACGTAAACCGAAAATAAATCGGATGCAGAGATTCAAAGGCGCTCAAGCTTGCTTAGGAGCTCCTCTGTAGCGTCCAAATAGCAGGTGTCGGCGTAATCAAAAATAGGGAACAGAAGTGTTTGAGCTAATGAAATCTTGGTTTTTAAGGGCAGAAAACTTTGGAGACGTCTGAGAGAGTGGAAGGAGAAATGAACTTTTCTGCTGACCTCGTTGACATGAGAAGTCCAGGAAAGGTTGGAGTCCATCATTACACCAAGATTTTTTGCGGTCCTAGTAAGAGTTATACAGTTGTCATTGTAGACAATAGGTGGAATGGTATCACAAATCAGTTGGCGACACATATACGGGCTACCAATCAGCATGACCTGTGATTTCTTGGGATTCACCAAGAGACCAAAAGACCCAGCCCAATCGGCAATACGTCGAAGGTCAGCGTTGATATAATCAATAGCGCTATCAATATCAGTAACGTTGAAATGATGATAAAGCTAATAATATATAAATACATTTTTTCCTTCGGACTGTGCCCTGGTTATTGCCACATAATCCTCTACAAAAATCTTCGTGTGGTGCTCAGCAGCTTCGTGGCGGCTGCTGGGCCACATTAGTAGTAATATTTTTTACAAATAAGGGATTTAGTACCCGGTAGGCGATAGGCAGGAAACCTGTTTATAGATGCACTTAAAACGTGAAAATCGGTGTACGAGTATGTACCTTCGTTTATGTCTTCTTCTACCTATCAATGTATGGTATGTGTACATACCTATACCTCTTTGCCTCTTTGGCTGTTGCTGGCCGTAAACATTTGGGTTTATTTGAATTAGGAAGATAAGTTTTGACATGAGAAAAAAGAGTGGATTCTAGCACAGATGAATAAGTAATGTACTAGGGTACAGATAGGAATCGGACCAATCACAGTTGTGGACGCTAATTAAAGTTCCATACACAGCAAGTAAACAACAACACCTCTCCGAAATTAGTTAGACGTCAGTCAGTCAAACAGGCCGCCATTAAACGTCATTGCGTTGAACACTAGCGCTGCGGTGTTGCAAACCAAGAACTACGACCTGGTATAATTTATTATGAACTCTATATATAACTAATGGATTAATGACTAAAATTGAGTGGGGTAAATAATGTCCACCGATTGTAGTATGGAGATTCCATAGCGTGGATTCTAGGTTAGACTGCGCGTGTGAAAAGATCTTAGCAAAAGAAAATAAATACATCTCTTGTGATACATCTAGCTTTTAGTTAAAAAACCACCTCCACCTACGTTCTACAATGACAAAAACTCATATTTTCTCGGCCCAGTACTTTGCTACAGCTATGGCGCTGGGCGATGCCAAATTTAGGCCTTCCTTAGTACAGGTGGAGGGACACAATGGGTAAGAGAACTAGTGTTCCATGCTTCGTTTTGGTGCGTATTATGCCTAATAGCTCCTTGGGAGTCTCACCCTTTGCTTTACTTTTCGGAGATAGAAGCGTGATTAAATATTATATAATAATTTTTGGAAAATTCTTTGACAGACCCTATATTTCTGCGATTACAGAGTTTTTGTAAAATCGACAGGATCTGTGTTTAGCTTGAGTGGATAATTGGATCTCCACTTCCAAAGTTTACTCTTCATTAAAAATTCTTTACTCCGATAAAAACACAAAGCCAATGAAAATTAAAAAAAGATGAAGCTTTAGAAAAGGCAGGAAGTGGTAGTAGTTTGAAATATTCGTAGTATGTGTTTGTTGTAGCATTCTGGATATTTAGACGTTTTTTGTCTCGATTCCAATTTTACGAGTAGTTGCATATTTAGAAAATCTGGAGTGGTTGGCAACAGCTACAGACAGAGTGGAGGCCTTTACCTAGTATAATCACACTAATATTATAAATCTTCGTTGCCAAATCAAGACCTCTGATGTGCAAAGGTGTAAGTTTTGTAAAAAATTAAAAAATCTTCCACGTGAAAAATTAAATGTATGTAAAAATGTATGCACAGTTGCACACATGAGATATTTTGATTGTCAAGTGTCACATGAGAGTTTTTTTTTCGTCACCTGTATCTCTGCGAATATGTAAGATATTGACATAAGAGTTTTAGTAGAAGGTGGAGAATTTGATTTTCTACAATATGGTGTAAAAAAGTGATTTTCGTGTAGAGCGCCACATAAGGTCTTGATTTGGCAACGACGAAATGTGAAAATATGTTTGGATGTTCAGATGTTTGGATGTTTGTTCCGCTTTCACGCCTCAACTACTGAACGGATTTGGATGAAATTTTAAATGGAGATAGTTTGTACCCTGGATTAATATACAGGATATATTTACGGAAAAAGTCTTATTGTCACGGGAAAATCTTACACAACGCGAGCGTAGCCGCGGGCAGACCGCTAGTAATAGTAATAATGACAATGTCATCGCCCTTGAAGTGTCCCCAACATTGGAAACCGGTTACGAAACTGCGGTTGCGTAGGCGGCCGAAGGGAATAACAATAGTCCGTCAAACTGAGCAGGTTTTGTTTCAGAACTTTTCGTACAAAAGTCCAGAAGTTTTATTTTACGAGTAACTATAGGTACTTATATGAAAAACTGAAAGAATTTTGATTGCGAATTGGTTTTTGGTTTAGATAAATTTTCTATGTAACGAGTAATGAGGAAAATTCTCAAGTAGCTTTAAGCCCTGTCCATTTTTTTAGATTCGTTGCAAAAATATAATAGACTTTTTGTTAGCCTGTTTAAGGCCACTGTCAAGAGTAGCTTATCTCTAAATAAAACCCGTAAACAGTGCGCCAGCATCGATACTGCCATCCGAATACAGTTCTGCTGTCGTTTGCATATTCGCGCATTGTTTTATGTCACATTATGATAATCAGATGCAAACCCGCTCCGAGCACCGCGATTTATGCTAATTCGGTCTCGATATGGTATTCCAAACATTGCACTCTCGTTGGATATGTTACTAAGTCCAAATTACAGTAAATTAAGATTTTAAGATGCCATTCAAAGTTTTTTTTTTATCGGACTAATCGCTATTTATTATTATAGTGGGCGCGGACTTGCGGGGGAGCGGAAGGCTCACACCCCTTAGAAATTTATGACAACATATCTGGGGGCGCCCTTAGACGGGCTCGGACCTCGGCCCAGAACGTTGCCAGGGCGAAAAACGCGTCGGAGAAGAATAAGAACTACCGGGCGATTAGATGCGCGTACCCGCCGGCGGGTACGGTTTCTGCCTGAAGGGCCACATAAGCTCCAGGGTACAAACTATTTCCATGTTGTAGCATTTGGATTGGTTCAAAGTCTAAAGGAGTATAATTTGATGTTGTTTTGACTCGCTAAGAACAAAGCGAAGAAGAAGATCATGATATTAAAGATAAACGCGAGGTTGTCTTGTTTGAGCGCATGCTAGTAAAAGCCCGATATTAACGACTATGATCATGAATAAATTACTTTACCAATAAGATTTCGTAATTTTTGGGTATTACAAAAAAGTATTAGATATTAGTCGGGAACGACCACGGCTTAATGTGCCATTCGAAGCACGATATCGTCAAACCCTTCGGACAATCAGATGATTTAGCCTGTTAGGTCCCAACCAAACTGGGGACAGTCTTACAAACTTTGTAAATACTATACTTCAGTACTAATACTTTCTACTATACTTCAGTCTTACAAACTTGTTTTTTTTGTATAACCACAGTGTCCCCACCAGGATTGGAACCGAGAATCTCAGCTATGAGAACTGAACGATTTACCTCCTGGCCACGAAGAATGTTTTCTCCTGAAATAACCAAATCCAATATGAACAAGAACAAAGTACTTTGCATTTGTTTACTTTTACGGGATTGTTGACTTCGTCGATGTTAATTTATTATGCCTCGACTGTTTTTCATGAAACTTAAACATGCAATATTTGGAGGTCAATGAGCAAATTGTAATCTTATTCATGAGCTTAAACTTGCATAAACTCAACTCGAAAATGACTGCTAGGTAAATGCTTCTTTCTGAATATCAAAACTTGGTAAGACTTAAGAATATTTTTAAATGCCAATCAAGATATGAAGTCATACTTTAGAATGCACATTGGGTGCATTAACAAATCACTTTCTTTCCAAGGCCGATGTGCATTATTTATCGCCGGGACCTGTACGATATTTAATCCTTTTTAATTCCTTAAGATTTTTAGTTTTATTTGTAAGAGTGTAAAATGGGGTGCGGCGCTGCTGTCTCAATGTTTACACCCTAGAGCGGAAAATAGTTTTGAGAATAATTGTTCTGAATCCATGAAACTTTACTATCCTTTACTAACCTGACATTAAGGCGAGGCCCTATCCTAAATTAACAACTCACCGCGCTTTAGCTGAAAGTTCAACCGACGCACGACTGAAATAACGTTCATATTAGCGTGCGATGTTTCACGGAGGTTACGTCCGACACTGAGCAGAAATCGTGCGAAAAACTCGTTTTTCTTGAACTCTTTTATCTTTTGTGTGAAAAATATAGAACGAATTAAAACTAGCTGGTTTCGCTGTTTAGGTATTAATATACCCAAAAAATACCTAAAAAATATGTTGTTGTCGCTGAAAATATTGAGAAAACAGATTTGCAAATTTTGAATGTGGGTTGATTTTCGGTGATTTTCTATTTATTTTTACTTTATTCCTTGATTATATGTAAAATCTACTTGGTTACGTCGCTAAATGATAAACTCTTCTGTTGGTTGTAATTTTCTTGATTGTGGTACACATTCCGAGACGTGAGATACGCGAGTTAAAAAAGGGGCCCAAGAACGATCTTTCAAATAGGGCCTCGCCTAAAGAGTGTAGGAAGAAATATACCATGCTTATATCGACGACGTAATAATTACAGCAACAAGTTAGGAATTTGGGTATTTGTAGCAATAGTATGACAAATGTTCATGATTATGACGTCGACGAAGAAAATTCCTAGGCAACGGCATCGGTACTATACATATCCAACATAAGCTGACATACGACGCCATTTGCTGTATATAAAAGCTAGGCCAGTTTATACTGGTTTTGCCAGGTCTGTTGTTCTGCGTATACACGTGGCGTATACTATAGCGCCATTAGGAGCGCGTGTGATTTATCGGCGGCGGTAATTTGCCCATTTATCTCGTGCGGTGACGGCATTTTAGCGCTCGCCGAGTCGCGCGCTTTTAATTGGCGCCCAGAAAGGGCCTCGCTCAAGATATTATAACTGATAAAATCACAGGATGTTTTTTTGTTAGTATTTCTGTATTACCAGAAAAGTGATAAACTTTAAAAGTTAAAATTTTTCTACAATTTTGTGTATTTTATGGAGTATACTTTACTAACCCTGCAAGCAAACTTTATTAGTCTAGGTGCATTAAGTATTCTAGCTTAATTCACCTGGGTCGTAGTTCTCAACAAGAGCTCGTGCAAGAAAGTTCGTGCAATGACTCGGAGATCAAGAAAAATAATTGACCTCGATCCAAGAAGTATTCTAATAGGTTACCTCTACTTTTTTTTAGTATACTACATATTGTACGTCAATGTTGCTTTTGCTTGTAATGATAAGCACACAATCTATCTTAGTACTTGCTCTTAGGTTACTTATAGGTATTTTTGGTATTGACATTGATGAACTATTATTTTATTGACTATTGCTGTATTATTGACTTTTATATTTATATTATTTTATATTGTAATTAATTGTGAACCATAGTTATTTGGGGTAAACCTGTGACGGCTATGTATTGACTGTGTATAGATTGAATAAATTGAATTGAATTGAATTGAAAAATCTGTACTGTAGCATAATAAATAATGCAGGGTGCCAAAAACATGATAAATGGTATATTAAGCCCATGATTCTGAATCATATTCCATTTAAATTTCTTTAGTAAAAAATATTTGTAGTGACAACAAAAAAAAAACAATAAAAACCCAATTTCTTCAAATGCCTTACAATTTTTTTGATATAATTAATGCACGGCACTTGTATCATTGGTGGAGAGGAGACCTGTGACTTAAAAAACGTAATTTTATGTTAAGAATCGCAAAACAATACAAGAAAAAAACCGGCAAGAAAGGTTGAATAAAATTTAAAATCTTAGGCTGAATGTTCTAAACATTATGGAGACCCCTACGTCACAAACATCCTGTATGTTAGATTGACAGTGTTGCAACTTCCACATCCCACTCTCTAAGCAACATGGCGGACTTATCTCTTAGGTGCGTGAAATGTTCTCACTTTAAGGGCTCGTTAGGAGACTTGGCCTATTTCAGTAATGATGTCACATCACCCCGAGCAAAGTTTGATAAAAATATAATGTTTGTATTATGGTATAGTGATACCAATTATAATATGATTGAAGTAAGGTAATAATTATTTAGATGACCTCGTTTATTTACAAATATTTGTGAACATCCTGTACAACGACTAAATTGCTAAACAGTTGAAGTTTGAATCAACTTCAACATTAAAATTTTATTACTTTGTCATAAATTCATAAAAATAAAATTCATCATGCTTACTTACGTCCCCACCGAGGAGCTCGGGCCAACCATGAAAAAAAACTTAAAAAAAAAACAATTATTATGTGTTTGGGTTTGAGATTGAGGAGTTAATTTGAGATAATACGAATGGCGTCGGTGGCCTAGTGGCTAGGGTCTGGAAGACGCGGGTTCGATCCCCACCACGTACCAATATGTTTTTGAATTTCAAATTCATATGTACGTTTATTTCACGCTTTTACGGTGAAGGAAAACATCGTGATGAAACCTGCACACTCCTGCGAAGAAATTCAAAAACTAAGGAAAGTCTCACAAAGTTCTTGTTTAGAAATTTTACGTGATACGAACCCAAAATCTCCTAAATGTAAGCCCAACGCTTTTACCGACTCGGCTGCGGAGTTTATTAGATTAGACTAATATATTTACATTACTGCCTCTTGTGTGCCGAATTCCAATTTAAACTTTGAGCAAAAAGTCGCACAGCAGCTACCCGCATCGGATCCTGTATTCATTACGCATTGCGTGAAATTCGTGAACGTCGAGATTTCCATCTCCTCGCTGTTCATAATCTCCTGGTAGCTTGGTACTTTTTATTCAGTGACCTTTTTCAGCTGAAAATTAACTTTCACTGGCCAGCTAAAATACAAACAACGAAACGGCTCTTGTTTTGTAAAAATAAAATATCGGGCAAATTGCTGCGTGGCCGTAGGCACTCTATGAAAAATATTAAACTTTTTCATTCGTTTTACGTAGACCGTAGAACTAAAACAGTTTTGGAACAAACCGTTAAAAATACTTTGAATCACTTTGAATAAAACTTGATGCAAACATGCGCATTTAGTTTGGGTAGAAGTGGTAAACTATTTTCGAAAGTTAGTGTGTTGGCGAGACAAACTACCGCAGCGTAGGTATATTAAATAAATACAAACTAACTTTAATGAAATAGTTGGAGATAAGAACTTTATTATTCTTAAAATAAATGAACATAAATTATTTGTGTGCCTTCACAATTGTATCACTAGTTCGTCGTCTCGTTTAAAATTCATCTTCATCATTAACGGCCCGTTTACAATTAATATATAAAAAATAATCGACAGTTTTCGAATCTTCTATTTTTTTGTTCGCACACTTGCCTGACTTAATAATATAAACGAAAATACATTTAATCTAAAAAATAATGGTATTTTGTTTCACAGAGGTAACAAATACTTCAAACACAATATTTTTATTTAAAAACGATGGAAAGTGCTCTTTAAAAATATTTTTTTACTCGCCGTTCCAGTGTATTGTGACGTGATTGGGACAACGCTCGGAGTGGCTGTTATTGCATCTCTGTTGTCAGATAAAAAAAATATCAGTCTGCTCTTTAAATTGTACGGTGGTGTGTTTAATGAGTGTTTTGTTTGACGTTACAATTACATAATTGGAAATTGTCCAACAGTGGTTTGTTATTTTGGAGTTTTGTTTTTTATTGATTTAGTAATGCGTAGTTTTCAAATTAAACTAAAGATATTTGGAGCATTTTGAAGAGGACATAGACAGAGAAACACGCTCACGCTAAAACACGAAACAATGCGGTTTTAACTCTTCGAAGATCAATCGGAATGGAAATAGTTTAAGCCCCTCAAGTTTCCTGCATGCAATTTATTTATCCCACTGCAAGCTAAATAGCGCGCTGGAGTATTTTAATCAACGCCAGTACCAGGAGTTCATAATATCCGCAGCAGCGGTGGATTTATAGCAGTAGTTATCGCGCCAAGCTCTCTAGGGGCTGGCGCATGTGCCGTGCTACCAACACCCTCCGACTTGTGGAGTGCCTACTCGCGTAACATACATGCATGGTGTATTGTGTACGTGATATGTATTTAAAGAGGAGAACACACGCTGGTTAGTTGTTATGGATGAGAAAGAAATATTTTATGGCCTGCGGGGACTTTTCAGTGCTGTAATGCATTATAATAACGTTGTTTTGTTGCAGGTCAGAAAGAAACTATGTACTTACCTTACCTACCTTACCTAATTACATATAGAGCGTAATGAAAATGTTAGACCTTATACATAAATAGTTAAAAAAATATTTGGTAAATAATTCATGAAACAATGAACGAAGGGCACGAAGAAATAATGTCGCATTAACCGTGGTTACTGGTTGACCGTTTCTTGCCCTAGTGCTTTGTCAAGTACTTCCCGGCTTATCGTATTGTAGGTATAAAACTTATTAGAGTGCTTAATATTTCGTATTTTGTTCGTCGTTTCGAAGTATTTGTGGGCAAGGCTTATATTACGTTATTCAAGTTCTAGAACAGGCGTAAATACTTGTAAATTAATTTCACCAAACTGTATTTAATTTCATAACTAAGTTTATAAAGCCAAGGAATATTTAACAAAGGGCAACAAGCGCACGAACGTGTCGCAGTCGCAGTCGCAGCCGCAGATGGTCTCGCTGCGGTCACCGCGAGACGTGACAACACAACTTCTCGCTGCTTCGTAAGTCCTGGTACTTTGAAACAAATTGTTGGCGCTGCTGTGGAGTTTGATTTTTTAAACATCTGCAAATAATTCGCGTGGAAGGATTTGAAACATTATTATTTTATTTTATGTTGTCAATTTTTTTTTTATTTTTATAAAAGACAATAATACAAGTAAGTCGTCTTGTGGGGACGCACTGGAAGATGTCTTATGTATCAATAAGTAGTACAGACAGACAGACATGAAAATAAGAAAGACAATGAAAAGGTTACAGCGTCAGCTATGCTGTTTTTCAGCCATCACCTCGTTCTCTTCTTCTTAGAATATCTATTCCATGCACCCCACGTTTTTCGTTTTAAGTCCTACAAGAGTAACACCAATAAAAATCTCAATAAAAAATATTTTATACTTTTTAATGCGTTAAAACGTGTTGTTAAAAATATTTTTTACTTTATAATTTATTATTAAAGCTGTAACAGAGAAATTGTCGATACTTAGGGAAGCTGAAGCTTGTAACACAGTTTTTACTACCACAAGCTTCAAAATAACCATATTAAAATTGATACTGTATTGTTACAAATAAAAATATATTAATATTATTATTTGTAAATATTTTGTACTAGCTATATTGGTATATTTAGCTGTTGATGATGATATAGGTATAGGTATATTTATTTTTATTGTAATAGATGTTTATTGCTTGTAAATGTAGATAATATTGTAAATAAAAAAAGTAATGAAAAAAAGTAAGTCGATACTTAAACTTTTACATACATTTGATGGGTATGGATTGACGCCTCACTTTTTCGGTTGAGGGTTTTGAACCAATTATCGCCAAAGTGGACATGTCCGCCGTGTGGTGACGGCAGAGTAGAATACATTTGTCACCAAGGCATTTGTTTGCGCTCTCTGATACAATAACCTTTTAATCTGCCATCTCCAACCCGCCTGCCAAGCGTGGAGATTATGGCAAAGTCCAGCAGTGGACTGTAACGTGCCGTTGTTTTTTTTTTATTTGGACATGTCAAATATGTTAATAATGTACTAGTTATTAGGGAATAGATGACGATCGATAAAGAACTTAAGAACTGAGCAATAAAATAATCTTTTGTTTTACCTTAATACAAATAAATCCTCTAAACATCCCTTGCTTGGAAGCAATTAGGCTTTGCTTTTAAAGGTAGTGCCTGTATGTTTCCCCAGCTATCGATGTTTCTTCGCAATGGCCCACACAGTCCCTGGAGAAATATGTGTTCCTGGTACATTTGCTGTGTTTGCTACACGGTCTTGATCGGAAAACGTGCCGTTAAATTCGTTCTCGAAGCCGATTTATTTTTTAATTCATTGCAAATTGAGTTTTGCCATAAAGGTCGTTTAGAACTAATAAATTGAGCTCTTGTCTTTAGAAATAAGTGCTCATTTTGTCCATCCAGCGAATGAATTAATGTTAAAATATACAAGCTAAAGTGATTGATTGTCCAATAGCGTGAATACTTCGTTAAATTGATTGGAAGGAACATAAAGCTTATAGGAACAAAACACTTAAACGAAAAAAGAAAGTCGTAATAAAAATTACTCACTTAACCTCTGACGCGTACTTTTCTACAAGAACAATAATTGAACGTAAAAGATAAATAAATTGAAACTTCTATAACGCAGAAAATAATTGTCGATTTTCTGCTTTATAATCATTATATATTTCGTTAACAGACTTAATCTGTAACAATAATAATCTGAATTGAATGATTGTCATAATCTATAGCCAAATTGATGTAGAGCTTTCTTATTTAGTTGCTTACGAATTCTTAATTTCAGAAATATTGAATTGTCGAAATGAGCAAATTCCTTCTCTCGGAAAGGAACGGATTAATTTGCGTTTCGTTATTTTGTCTTTTATTCGAAACTCTTATTGGAAAAAATAAAAATCGCTTAAGTTTAAAAAAAATTGGAAGAGAAATTGTCCACCCGATATAAAGAAATCTGCAAAAATATACAACAGACTCCCAGATGATATAAAAGAAATAAAAAATATGAGTTTATTCAAAAAAACATTAAAATCCTATCTTTTGAAACAAAACCCGCCATGCCACATCTAGTAACAATCCTTGTTCTGTGCTCGTTGTGTTGTCTGGTTGTATTGTACTCACGCATACTCGTACTTTTGAACGTGTTTATAGAAGTACGTTTTCTCTGCGAAAAAATAAGAGATTTTTTTAAATATATCCAATGCAAAAACTCATTTCACAACAGCAAGCAGACCAGATCAAAGAAATATTTAAAAAACAGCTGATTGCTGGAACTCTATATTTCACAAATCCGATACAGATTCCGCGCAGTGTCGCTTCACAATCCCGCGGTTCCCTCATTAGGCTTGACCTCGCGCCGAATGGAATGAATACCGCGACTCATTACTGCCCGGGAGAGATCCCTTTACCTGCTTTATTGCGTCGCCCTCTGCTGGGGTGAATACAAACTACGAGATTTCGGGAATGTTTACTTTGGTTCTTTATTTAAGAATAGGAAAAAATCACTCCGATATGCTTTCGTAGATGAAAGTATAAAATTGTTTTCATAATGACGAGTAAATAAAATTTTGTAACTGTCGTCATTTGTCCTGTTGCCAAGCAAGACCAAACAAACAGTATCTCGAAGAACCTTTCATCCATATAATTTGTACTTTAAATTGATAAGAGGTGGTCTAGTGGCTAAGGCCGCTGCCTCCTGTCCGTGACACGCGGGTTCGATCCCCACCACGTACCAATGTGTTTTCGAATTTCGAATTCATATGTACGTTTATTCGACGCTCTTATAGTGAAGGAAAACATCGTGATGAAACCTGCACACTCCTGCGAAGAAATTCAAATTTCAATCCAATTTTTTTTTTTGTGTGAAGTCGACTAACCCGCATTGGGCCAGCGTGATCGACTAAAGCCTAATCGCCCTAATTCAGGGTAGGCTCCAGCCCCTCGGTGTCCAAGTTTTCAAACTCTATAAGGACGCTTTTTTTTATCACAGTTCTTGTGCCCTAAATTCAAGATCATAATTAAGATCTTACAAAACATAATGCTGTGTGTGTTAATCCATTAATCCTAAATACACAAAGGATTATGTTATGGTAGTCCTACTTGGAAAGGCTCAAATAAATTACAATTAGTCTGAAAATATTATAATAATAAATCCTATTTTGGTGGAAGAAATAAAATGGTTGTGCTGAAATGAAATGAAATGAATAGTATAGAATAAGTTAAAGAAATATTTTTTTTTATAGTTTATGTTCACTACACAATGTATGGACTCTGTGGAGAAGAACTCACCAGAGAAATTCCACCCACATGTGTCGCATCTTTTGCGTTTCTTTTTTTGGCAAACAATACTATATTTGCCATTTTACAAAATTCATACATGTTGAAGTAGTCTGTCATTCAAGAAATCTATTCTCATGGACCTGTCCTCTAAGTAGTCATAATAAGCTTTTTTATAAATATAATAAGCTATTCTATCTGTCCTCGGAAGACATGTCCAGCAGCTACACGTCACGGAAATGAAGATGATGCGATGGATGTGTGGCGTTACGCGATTAGATCGAATTCGTAAAGAACACATCCGTGGCAGTCTCGGAGTCCGTGACGTAGCGGATAAGCTTCAGGAAAGTCGCCTCTGATGTTATGGCCATATAAGCCGCAGACCGTCAGACTATGTAGGAAAAAGATGCCTCGACCTCAGATCACGTGGTAGGTCTAAAAAGCGCTGGCTGGACGTCGTGAAAGCGGATATGGAAGAGAACAATCTCACACCTAAGGATGCCGAAGACCGGGCAAAGTGGAGAAGATTGAGTAGGAAAGCGGACCCCAGCACTAGGCCGGGAAAACGCTAGGACGAAGAAGAAGAAGAATAATAAGCTATTCTATAATAAGCTTTTTTATACAATTTTTGCTTTACAATAGCTTGAACTAACCAAAAGTTTTTTTTGTATTCGGTAGGGACCTTAATGTAAATACTTATGTATTTATACAACTGCCTTTATAAGAATCTAGTATTAAAATAGTGTTTATCACCGTTCTTTTTAAAATTATTGATAATTCAATAAAATAAGTAAAATATTAGCTTAACATATTTTTTTGCTTTCTTAGATGGTTCGTGTACATGTTTATTACAAATATTTATTACTAATATAAATTATAAAACTACGTTTTTACGTATAAGACGTTAAACGTTACGTGACGTTAGATGTTTTTAAGATTCCATTAATAAGATGACCTTCACAAGTGCACACTTTAAGAACTTTCTAATATTGAATATTTTGCTTAGAGAATTTAAACGTCCAAAACGTTCATACATAATTTACTATCCATATTTGAGCTGTTGATGATGATACGGACTTTTTGTAAAAGTCAAAACAAAGGTGAATTATCGCATAATACGCTACAACTATTCTTGGAACGGGGGAAACTGTGTACCGTAGTAAAAGTCAAGCAAAATTTAGAAAAGTGTCACATATTACTAAGTGAAAACGGAGTACCTGTTGACTAGCTTTTGCCTGTTTATGTCACCGAATTTTGTATTCATACAGAACAGACGTATTATAATTACGACCTCATCCGCGCGACGCATTTATAATTTAACCTGCCGCGGCGACCCCTTGTGTCCGGCCATTTCTTTTACTTGCGCTAATATTTCTCTCTCTAATAAATATTCCAGCGCCTCCTTTTTTAATAAATAACACGTACACCCCGCTGCTGTCAGCAACTTTGCTAATTTCTCCGTCACTTTTTGGACATAAATTTTGCCACTTTTTGTACTTACATTAATTTTCTTTTTGGACACGCCGCGACAGTTTAATGGCTTGGGGGTTGTATTGTCTCCTGTAGAGGGTTGTATGTGATAATTACTTGTTGCTGTAATTAAAGTGTCCTTTGTCTGAGATGCGTTTAATAACGATGGAAGTTTGGCCATCTATTTCTGGCTTGTGACGGCCTGTAATTTTGTTTCAAAGACAAGTTAAATGGGTTTATATCTGAGGACAATAAATTGATAAAAACACTGAAATAGATTAGTTTGGTTTATTTCTAAATAAGCACCAGAACGCCATCGCCACTATTATTTATTCTCTTTCAGTATATTTAAACTAAAAAATGTTATTGCTGTCCACCCATCAGTAATTCCCCTTGCCCCTAATTCCTATTGCACCTTTCAATAGAATCGGGCAATAATGTACATAAACCAATTTATTAACGATTACTTCGTAATTACTTACATTTGAGTATCAATCCTGATATTCACATTTCAAGGAACCATGCATTCTTCTTACAATCATTTCGCCCCTATTAACTTCTTTATGATAATTATTTTTTATAAAAAATACTCGGACGACTAAACTTTTAATCATTTGAAAAACTGCCATATTAATTTTTTACTCATAAAAGTCTTGCTTGTCTTAGGAAAGTTAATGTCAAAAAATTATCTTGTTTACATTATTGCCGGATTCTAAGAGGACCTTACGTATATTTTCACAAATATTTTTACTTATCTTTTGTAATTTGATAGCTCTTTTTGAGGTCCAAAGAACAACAAAAATGGCAGGACTAATTTAATTCCATTGCGAAGTGGTTATACGATACAAATAGGGTCATTTATTCGCTTGAAAAGGTAATTCAATTTTTAAGTGAATTCCCCGGAGTAAGGTTTACCTTATTACGTTTCTCCCAAAAGTTTTTATTTAATTTAGTTCATCTTGATGGCGGAAAATTCACTGGCGACGGTCGCAAAGTTCACCCTTCTTCGTGCCTACGATCATTCCGTTAACTGATTTACGGTGTAAGTGTAACTGAAGGAAAAAGAGGGAAGACAGACAGTTTTGATGTACTATTGTGCGTGTGCGTCTGCATGGTCGAAGTGAAACGACACTCGGACTTAAGATTTTTTGTACATGTGACATCCACATGGGCAAAATGTTCTTACAAAATGTCCACCGGTTGCAAAATTTCTAAATGATAGAAACAATTACCTTAAGAGGGACAGGTAGTTAAACCTTGGCTGTTTCTGGCCTATTTATACTTTTTTTTTTAGTATTCTCCTTCACTGTGTGGTTTGTAAGGTCGATTTAACCGACCTCTCCAACCCTGGTGTCAGTTTTATAGAGCCGCCAAAGGGCACTCACTTTGCCCACCCAATAAAATAAGCCCAATAAAATATAATAATGTTTTCTTTACTTAATGTGGCGGTAACGTTCATTCAAAAATATGAAACGTGTAATAATATCTAGCTAAAGTCTATTCTAGTTGAGCAGACTCCAGAAGAGGAGCGATCGTCCGTGAACCAACACTTTAGTCTGGCTTTGAGCGGAAGCCAGCCGTGAAATCTTTGTTCCTACCTATATTCAATATTCGTCTAAGTAGACTGTAATAATATGCTTTGTTGCATACTAGAAACCCGTTTTACTGTACAAGTTATATGCACAAAATGTAAAGGCACGAAAATATAAAATTTACAGTTACGTGCGCCCTTAGTTTTGATTATTATCGATTAGTCATTTGATACATCGTTCATTGATCTTTTATACGATAAAACCTGATTAATCTATTTAAAGCATTACTACGTTTATTACAGAAATCGGCAGAATGTTTATCAATGTGAATTATTGTTTTAAGAAAGAGACACCGGTGCACCTAATACCTTGCCCACTACCTACCTTCTGTCTACCTTGTATCACTGGCCGATATTTTATGTATTTGCCTGGGTGATACTGTTTGGCATTTTGTTTACACTGGCAACCTAGTTCACTTTACTTGCACCACCTCATATCATAACGTCGCTGGTAAATTAATTAAATTAGTGAAAGCCAGCAAAATTACAAGCAAAGCTCGCAGGTGCAGGGGTAACGAACACTCTTTTGATACAGTCGCGTACCCTCGGGCTTTGAAGTCTGTGAAGTTATAAAAACATGCGATTTTAGTATGTAGGCGGTATCGCAATGCACGTGAGCTAAAAAAGTCCAACGGTTTTTAAGGGTTGCACGCTTTTGAATTTAAATTTGTATTTTTTTAGTCCGAGCAAAAAATTATAATTTAAAGAACCTCGACCTAATCAACAATAATCGTACCTAAAACAAAACTGTTTCGAGCTATAAACCACAGCCTATCAATTATGATGTCGTCACCATTATTATTTCCACATGGACATGGACATGAGTCCTAGTCCACGTAGGGTATAGAATTTGGGACCTTTGCACAACGAATTATCTACAGTCTAGAAGAGTAACTACACTTCAAACTTGACCCCACCAAATGAATACCAAAGAAGCAAAACTATACCATACGACATTCGAATACGCGGTACAATGATGTTTTATATGACTCGGTTTGTAAGAACGTCGAAAGTAAGCTTCAATGGTACAGCAGCGACATCATCTGCCTGTATGTCGTCGTCGTCGTCTGTCAAAATTAATTGGTGCCATGTTTTAGCGGGCTTTGTTAGACGGTTACACTTCTAGACTATAGATAATTCGTACTTGATAAGTAATATGAAAATTGTGTTTACAATATTTTTGCTTTCACTTTTCTTGAATTTTTGTGTACTTTTCACCTGTTATCCTCATCCATACACACACTAACACACATTGCTACATTTCATCTACAAACACATATATATATCGCACTCAATACACACAATATATATGTATGTATGTATAAGGGGGACGTCCGCGAGGAGCGCAGACGGGTGACCTGCTCCATATACAGGAACTATTTCACCCTTAATCCCAGTTTTGATGGATGCTCCTTTCATGATAGCGCCGCATCAGCTCAGCCGTATCGCGTGATACTCGTGGTAGGTGAGTAGTGTTAGGTCTATCCCTTGTTCTCTCCGCTTCTGGCATGGGGTGACCCAGTGGCCCCAGCGACTACTCAAGGAGAGCCAGCTTGGCAACGGCTATTGCTACTACCAGCCAACCCCCCCGAGCGCCGCGTGAGCCCCGGTGCCCCCCACGCCTTAGGCTTCGAGAATACCGGGTTCCCCCACACGATTGTTCCCCCCCGTGAGATCGCAATCGGCCGGGCCTGCCATCGCCCACCCTCGGAGCACCCATCGAAGGAGTACTGGTTTTACTGTAGCTCCTCCGTGATGGCTCCCTCAAATCTGCCTGTTGCTTTGCAGTATCTCAGTATGTCCTTGAATGACAGATTGCTCAGTTCTTCCTTTTCGATGCTGTCTGTTCCTAGTATTTCCCATCTCGGCAGTGAGTACATCGGACATTCTGCCAGGAAGTGTAAGCTTGTTTCATCTTCGCCGCACTCTGGACATGAGGGGCTCTCTGCTCTCTTCATTATGCTGAGATGTCTCTGTAGCGTGCAGTGTCCTGTCACTATACCTGTGATGACTCTGACGTCTTTTTTCTTGTGTTGAAGTAGGTGCTTAGTTCGTCTGCGATCAAGTGTCCTGATGAAAAGTTTAGACTGCCGGTATCCGGTGGCCTTCTCCCATCTGGCATTGGTTTCTACTCTTGTTTTCTTCTCAATAACTCCTTTTGTAATTCTTTGTGGTATTGGTAGGCGGGGCTCAGGACCTGTGAAGGTACTATCCGCTCCCTTTCTGGCCAATTCATCTGCAGTTTCGTTCCCCTCGGTGCCTTGGTGTCCAGGCACCCAGGCGATAGTAACGCTACTTTCATTTGCAAGTAGGTTAAGTGCTGACTTGCATTCTTTAACCAGCGCCGATGTTGTCACTGGTTTATCTAATGCCCTAAGAGCTGCTTGACTGTCACTGTATATTACTACAGTGTCAGTCTGTAGATCTCCCATATTTTTGATCTGATGAGCACATTCTAGTATAGCGAAGATTTCCGCCTGAAAGATGCTCGCGTACTTTCCTAGTTCTATTGAAGTCTTTAAGGACCGCTCAGGCCCAGTGACGAGGATGCCTGCCCCTGAGAGTCCTGTTGATTCTTTCCTTGACCCATCCGTAAAACATATCAACGCGTTGTCATTATGCTTTACTTCCCATGATGTTCTTGGTCCTATGTGTATTCTGTATTTTTTGTCGAATATTCTTTGCTTCCTGATCAGATCATTATTAGCTAGAATCATCGACATGTTTCCCTCAAATTCTTTAGCCACCACAGAATGTCCTGTGTCATTGGTCTTAAGACACCACATTCCGTGGGATTTTAGTCTGTAGTATTGTTCTTGTGCTCTCTTTTTTGCTTCCAGATCAAGCGGATTGTGATCGAGTATCATATCCAGCGCTGCTGTCGGAGTGGTCCTAATTGCCCCTGTTGTCATTAGCCCTGCTAATCTTTGAACTTGGGCAAGCTCTTTGTAGTTTTGCTTGATGCTTGCTCTATGCCACCATACTATAGACCCATAGAGAAGCCTCGGGAGAATAATGGCCTTGTATATCCACTGTGATATACGTGGCTTCAGACCCCAAGTCCTCCCTATAGCTCTGCAGCACTGCATCATGGCTATCTTAGCCCTTGTGCATTGTGTCTTTATGTGCGAGTTGAATTGCAGTTTGCTATCAAGAAGCACTCCTAGATATTTAATTTCCTTAACTGTTTCCAGAGCCGTCCCATCTATTGTGATTGGGTTGGTCATTGTTTCTTTCCTCTTATTTGTGAATATGATGATTTTTGTTTTCTCAGGGTTGAGATTTAGTCCTTTCTCTCTGCACCATTTTAGTGCAGTTTTAAGGCCCATATTAACGATGTTCCTCATCATATTCAAGTCCTTGCCTGTCACTAGTATTACTCCATCATCAGAATACGCTTGCATGTATATGACTTTGCGAGTAATTACCCTGATCAGATCATCTAGGAGTAGACACCACATCAGCGGAGACAGACAGCCCCCCTGTGGGAAGCCTCTGTTAGCTCTTATTGTGTAAGTCTTTCCCCCTAGTTCTGCTGTTATCGATCTGTGTTTTAGCATGTTCATTATCCAGTTGCTAACCTGGGGTGCAATGCCTTCTCTTGTTAGCGATGTCTTGATTGATGTGCTAGTAGCTTTATCGAACGCTCCTTCGATGTCAAAGAAGCACCCAATTGCTGATTCTTTCTTATCTAACGTGTTTTCTATTTTGGTTACCAGATTGTGGAGAGCCGTTTCGGTTGATTTATTCTCCATGTAGGCATGTTGATTGGCATGTAGTGGCCTGGTACCTGTTTCTATGCAAAGTCTAATATGTCTATCTATCAGTTTTTCTTGACCTTTTAACATAAATGTCGAGAGACTGATGCATCTAAAGGATTTGGGATTTTGATATGTCTTCTTCCCTGGTTTGGGGATGAACACAGCTCTGACCCTTCTCCAGCTTTTAGGGATATAGCCTGATAGTATTGATCCTCTGTAGAGTTCAATAAGCTCTTCCTTGATATACCTGAATGCTTGTTGTAGCATTTTAGGAAATATGCCATCTGGTCCTGCAGCTTTAAACGGTGCAAATGAGAATATGCTCCACCTAACTACATCTTCGTTAACAATGTTGTCCACACCATCAGCCATTGACGGTGCTTCCATTGTTTCGCTTTCTGTTTCATCCTTCGAGCACCCCGGGAAGTGCGTTTCCATCATAAGTTCCAGGATTTCCTCTGGCTCGTTTATGATGTCATCACCTATCTTTAGACATCCTAACTTACTTGCCTTATCATTGGTGAGCGCTCTTGCTAGTCTCGCAGTTTCCGGATAGTCGGTTATGCTGTCGCAGTACGTTCTCCAACTTTTCTTGCTTTCCTTGCGACATTTATTGCGCAGGTTGTTCCTGTTAGCTCTGTAGGTGTCCCAGCTGTCTTGATCACCCTTTTTTAGGGCGACCCTGAGGGCTCGGCGCGCCTTTTTCCTGTCTTTTCTTAGTGTTTTATTCCACCATGCTTGTCCTCTGCCACTGGTTATTTCTCTGGTGGGGCATGCCTGATCTAGTGCATTAACCAAAGATTTTTCCAGGTTTGACGCTCTTTCTTCGATTTCCTTCGCGTTGCTTGGGGTCCCGTTACCGGATGAACTGTACGTCTTCATGATGTTATCGAAGAGTGTCCAGTCCGTTTTACGGATGTTTCTTATACTAGTCTTGCCTATTGCACTGTTTATTTGAAAAGTGATCCTGCGGTGGTCCGAGAAGGAGTCTGCAGTGTGCACCATCCAGTCGCTAATGTGGTTGTTGATGTCGCTTGAGGCCAGAGTGACATCAAGTACCTCTCTCCTAGTTCTAGTGATGAACGTGGGTGTGTCTCCTACATTCGTGATTACCAGATTATTGCTGATTATATATTCTAGAAATAACTCACCCTTTTTATTGCAGTCGGTGCTACCCCACGCTTCGTGGTGTGAGTTAGCATCGCAGCCAATGACTAAAGGAATATTCTTACCATTGTATTTTGCAGTGGCTTCTTCGAGTTTTTTTGTAGGTGGTTCAAATGTTGTCTCGCTGGGGATGTATGCAGACATGAACACAACTTTCCTCTTGGTGCCGTCTTCCATGGGTAGCATTATCTGTATCACCATGAGATCTCTGTAACATTCACACTCGATTAGTCCTAGATTCCTTGCCCTTTTGCTGACAAAGATGCATGTTCGGGGATCATCCTCACCGTGGTGATAGAGTATTTCTCCTCCCAGGCATCCCAGCCCCGCCACACGTTTGTTGAAGACGTATGGTTCTTGCAATAGGGCAAGGTCTATCTTTTTTGCAGCAACAGTTCTGCATAGTTCAGCAGTAGCCAATTTGCAGTGTTGCATGTTTAACTGAAGTATCTTGAGTGTTTGTGTGTTTTTGTGTAGTGTATTTGTTTGTGTAGCCATTGTAGTGTTATATGTGTATGTGTGTGTGTGCTTTGTGTGTGTCTACACATCATGGCGCTGAGTCGTACCCCTTCCGTCTCCAACGTTCCTCGGGTCCCCGCGGTTGCCCACGCTTACCGAGGCGCGAATGGTGGCGGTCGGGTCTGTCCCGTTGCCAGTGTGCTGTGGTGCGCTCGTAGAGGCAGTGTCCTCCAGCTCCTCATCCGACGACATAACCTGCACATCGACATAAGGCGATGCGCACTGTGTATGAACGTCGGGTTTGGCGCTTTTGTCCACCGCTCCTTCCGTGTCCTGTTTGGGTACTCGTGTGGTGTTCTTGTACTTGATGAGTCTTGCCTGGACCTGCGTGCCCTCTAAGCTGATCCAGACATGATCTTTGTCCTCAGCAAGAATGCCCTGCGGTATGCCTACTACCAGTCTTTCTCCCAGCGGGAAGGCCGTTCTGGATAGCAGGACCCACTCTTTAACTCTGAGCTCGAATCTATGTGAGTTCTGGGCTTGGATCATCATCATCATCAATTCTTGGTCGAAGTGATCCTCTTTCTTACCCGGAACCCATATGGAGACCCTGTCCCTGTCTAAATTCCTAATACCTATCTCTACCCCGTTGTGCTCGCCGAAGTCTTGAGAGAGCGCCCATTCCCTCGCCTTGGCCGACATTGGTGTAAGCAGGAAAAATCCTTCCGACACCAACCCCGACGTAGCAAAGGACAAGCACTCCCCTCCGATCCCAGCCTTGGCCCCAACAACGAGAAGCTCTCTGAATTTCTTCCGGATGGTCGCAGCGAATATTTCGTCGACCGGCTCCCCATCCTTCCTGAAGATCATTAAGGCGAGATCGCTCTGCTCCTTAGCGGAGTTTCGCGGTCCCTCCGTCCCCAGGAATGGTCGTTTAGCCGGTCGCTGCTGCGATTTCTCATCCGGATCTGTATTCTGTCTCTTCGTTTTGGCGCGTCTAGTAAACGTCGGTCCCTCTCCACTCCCCGACGCTTGTGCACACTCTACCTTCCTGGCAGCCTGTTGTCTGCGCTTTTTTAACCTCTTCTTCATTGATTTCGTCATCGCCGTGCTGAATCCGTCTTCGTCACTTCCGTTGGGTTGCGACGTCGACGACTTCGGGTTAGCGTTCCGATCGCCTTCCTTCGAAGGAACCGTACTTCGCACCCTCACATCACCCTGACCACTTCCCGAGGGTTGCGGCTGGGGTGAGTTCAGCAGGTCTTCTATTCCTCTCATCACTCCATCGAAGTCCCTTTCGGGCGTTAAGCGCGTTTTTTGGTCCCCCCCAGAATACGAATGGGGACCGCCTGAGGATGCGAAATCCGCGGGAACCGCCGATGCCGCACCCTCAGGGAGGGATTCCCCAACAGTGACGTTGGGACCCTCCTGGGTAGTTTCTTTTAAAAACGCTATCTTCATATTTGCTTTATCGGAATCCGGGTCAAAGAAAAAAGGGGGTCAAGTTTGTGATACACCCACCACTGCGAGTGTATCACGGGTTTATATTTGAGTCACACAGCAATTCTAGCATACCGTTCGTCCTGCTTCTTTTTGAATTACTGTGCGCCCCTGGTGCCCTCCTCTTTTATCCGGGCTAGGGACCGGCATCTTAGCCCCCCATGCTTTATGCATAGGAGTCTAAGATGGCAGATTATTTGGGATTTTTGGGGTCAAGGTTTACTCCTCCAGGACAAGATGGGAGGCAGGAGGGAGAAGGAGGGATTTAGTTTGGATAGAGGAACCACGGGAATAGTAGGGAAGGAACACATTTGGTAGTCTTTATGGCGCTTAAGTTGTAAACAAATCTGCTCCGCAAATAATAATATTTATAAATTTTCAAATGTAATAATAATATGTATTAATGTGATTATCCAGTGTATAAGAACTCAACTTGCGTGTGGTATTGTTAGTGAAGTGCATCGAAGCGTACAGTGCTTTTAATTACTGATTAACAATCAAGTGATACTTTAAGCAATAAATCGCATTAAAATGGACAAATGATGAAAATTATCAGAATGTGAGTACTTTTGAGTCATACTTAGTGTAATGCAATGATGCCCTTGATTTAAGAACATTAATGATAAATAATTGGGCCAACATAAACAGTGACTTGCATAATTTCAAAAAAAGCGCCTGAAGCTACATATAGAGCAATTTCATCAATTGGCATTGAGCTATTTCTGTTGTCTTTTCTCTCGGATAATCGAAAAGTAAACAACTTAGTGACCATCACAGTTTAAATTAAAGAGCTACAAAATGAATTGTTTGAAATGTAAAAAGCGAACAAACATTTCTGAGAGGCTGACCTGTTCTGTATGCAAATCTCGATACCATTACGGATGTTTAGAAATATCAAAAGACGAATATAGAAAAAATGCACAAATTTATGACATTTCCTGGCTGTGTCCAGATTGCGTAAACGTGTCCCGTCGAAGTAGACGGACCACAGAAAAGAGTGCGCAAACTGCAAGAAGTACCAAGCAAACAGTAAATAAGGACAGGCTGAAAAATAAAAATAAAAGTAATCATTATTTAACATCAACACCGTCAAATCCAGCAGGCAGTAATAATGACGAAGCGGGAACAAAAACTATTAATGTCAACATTTCCACTCACAATTCATTTGAGTCTCTAGTCGACGAGGATGTGTTGATTGCTGAACAAGCGACGACGCAGGATGCTTCCAACCAATCTAAGCACCCGAGTCATCTTTCCTTGACCTCAGAGAAAGATCTCGATCGGTCATGTAATAGTCTGCCTGAAACATCAATGCGTATCAGCGAAATGAGAATAAAACAACTAGAATCTATAATTGATGAATTGAAAGAGAAACTTCTTAGTGCGGACCAGGAAATTGAAACACAACTTGCAGAAAATTGCGAACTGAAAAAACTAGTAAATAAGCTAAACAATAAGGTATTACACTATAAATCTTTATCTGCAACAATTCCTGCTAAAGAAAAGATTAACATCACTACCTCATCAGTAACATTAATTAATGATACATTGCCTAGCCCAGCTACAAATTGCATTCAAGAGCTGGAGAAAGAAAAATGCAACTTATTAGCCCTACTAGAACAATCAGCCCTGAAAATCTGTTCACTTACAGAGAAGATCAGAAACTTAGAGTTAGAATTAGAAAATTATAGGCAAGCAAATTGCGAGTATATTGAAAAAGAAAAAAAAAGAAACTATGAGTAAAAGAAAGAAAAGAGTTCTAATACTAGGGGATGAGACGGGGAGAGGTTTGCGAAGTATATTGGAGAAATATCTGGGCGAAGACTATCAAGTGACCGCTGTTCTCAAACCGTATGCATCTATGAGCGAAGTTTTGTGTAGTAGTATAAAACAATGCTTAGGTTTTACAAAGGATGATTATGTCATAATTATAGCTGGGTCACATGACACAAATGTAGTAAGGTTTCAATCCTCTATATTTCACTGTATAAACATGCTTGAGAACACTAATTTAATTTTTGAAAATATCCGATATAACAATAGTTTAAGCGAGAAAAAATTGAACGAACTACTTAGAATAATAAGTTTGAACGTAAATAATATTGTTTTAAATGAGTTATGTATTTCGAGTAGCAATAGGGTACTTAAATTAGACACGGGCCGGTCAATTGCAATGGATATTATGTTGTTAAATTATAAAAGTAGAGTCGGCAATAGTAAAGTCAAGGCCTCAAACAAGTTGCGCAGTATACACACTCAAACTGAAGACACGTTTTTTCGAGAATAGAAATAGATTAAGTACTGCCACCAAAAAAAACAGTGGGTCGAAACATTCAAAAATAGATATTTATTATCAAAATGCTGCAGGCCTTCGTACTAAATTACATGAGTTTCACGAGAATGTTACTTTGTCTTCCGCGGATCTTTGGGCAATTACAGAGAGTGGACTGCATGACTCGATTTACGATGGCGAGTTGGTACCAAGAGGCTACAGTGCCGTGCGCTGTGACCGAGCTGATGGCCGTAAAAACGGAGGCGTATTACTTATCGCTGCGCCTACATTGAGATTACGGTTGTTGCCTTTACCTAATTGTAATGATTTAGACAATGCTATATTTGAACTAGTATGTGTAGATGTTTATAAAAATACGACTAAATTGTTTACATGTTGTGTGGCTTATATACCACCAGGTAGTAAAGATTGTGAATATTTGCAATTATTTACGTTTGTTTTATAATATTGAACGCATCATTATACTAATGTCAAATTCTTATGTCAATTCATTTTGTCTGTCTGTCAGACTGTTGTAACCAGGTTTGGAATAAAGTTTTGATTATTGAATATCCTGTGTTTTCTTAAGTATAAATATAAAACATGGCGCAGACGCATTAAATATTAAAAGTATAGAGTATTTGGAGTCTGGCAGGATGGAATCGTTACTAAAACTGCCCCCAAACTTCGATCTACGGGCCCCAAATGCTGGCTCGGAATGGAAAGTATGGCGCCAATTCTTTGAGGATTATCTGATCAGCAGCGGCCAGGAAAAGTCCAATGACAAAGTAAAACTGGCTTTGTTGAGGAACATGATCGGTATAGAGTCTGCAAGAATACTCATGACCCTAACTGAGGTGGATTCATCATACAGTGCAGTCCTTAGCGCAATTGAAGCTTATGTGTCACCCAGAGCAAACGAAGTATTTGAGCGCTTCAAGTTTAATGAACGCAAACAGCAATCTGGAGAGAGTTTCGAAAATTTTTTGACTGACTGTAAACAGTTGATAAAAAATTGTAATTATACAAGTAAAAAGATACCTATTGAGGACCAGCTACTCAGAGATAAAATTGTTCATGGAATTAGTGACAAAAGTGTACAAGAAGCATTACTGAGAGTTGAGGATCTAAGTCTACAAAAAGCAGCAGAATTTTGCAGAACATCAGAGCAGTCTAAGGAACAAGTCAGAATTATGAATGCAAGTATAGAAGTGGACCGAGTAAAGAAACCAAGTATGGCTAAGAAATATGCTGAGAAATTTAATTGTAGAAGATGCAGAAAGACACATGGAGTTCGAGAATGTCCAGCTTATGGTCAAAAGTGCAAAAAGTGCGGCCTATTGAATCATTTTGCAGTTGCATGCCAAGTAAGAAGAAATATTCGAAATGTTGAAGAACTATCCAGAGAGAGTGAATCAGAATCTCCAAATTCTACAGTTTATTGTGGCTTGGTAGTGCATAGTTCTCCAAAATCTGAGTGGTCTGAAAATATTGTGATTGAAAATAAAGTAGTGAAGTGTCGTTTAGATACGGGTGCCGATGTAAGTGTGATGCCATTACAAGTTTTTCAAAGTCTAAAGTGTAATTTAGAGTTAACTCCGGTTAAAACAGAGCTGCAAGGATTTCAAGGTAATAAAGTTAAACCCTTGGGCATGGTAAATTTGTGTTGTAAATTTAAAGATACTGAGTGCTTTGAGAATTTTATGATTTTAGACACAAACAGCATGTTGCTAGGCCTACCAGGTTGTTTAAAGTTAAATCTTGTTAAGAGAATTGATTCTGTGCAAAGTTTTGCACATGATGAACAAAAATCTAAATTTATTGATGCAAATATAGAAATATTTAAAGGTCATGGTAAGTTTTCAAAAAATTGTTCTATTCCCACATTGCCACATGAACCTATCTGTTATCCAGCCTCAAGAGTCCCTCTTAGTTTGACTGAACCTTTAAAGTGTGAGCTGGATAGATTAGAGAAAAGATGTGCTATCAAAAAAGTTGAAGAAATTTCTTCTGATGCATGTATAAATAAAATTTTAATAATTGAAAAGCCTAATAAGAAATTAAGATTGTGTCTTGACCCCACAGAACTAAATAAATATATTATAAGAAAGCCAAAAAATTTTATGACACTAGATGAGGTAGCAACAAATTTAAAAGATAAAGAAATATTTTCAGTATTTGACTTGTCAGAAGGGTTTCATCATTGCCCACTTACTGAAGAGTCTTCATGGAAATGTTGCTTCGCCACACCATTTGGAGTATATAGGTATCTTGTTTTACCTTATGGCGTGACGAATGCACCTGAAATTTTTCAAGATCAAATTGAAATGTATTTTGGTGATATACCAAATGTTCTTTGTTGGTTTGATGATATTTTGGTAATGGGCAGAGATGAAAAAGAGCATGATGAAACAGTGAAAAAAGTAGTACAAAGAGCAAAAGAAGTATGTGCTATTTTTAACAAAGATAAGCTACAATATAAACAAAAAGAGGTAAAGTATATAGGCCAAATTTTCAGCAAAGAAGGAATGAGAATGGACAAAGATAGAGTAGAGTCCTTATTAAAATTACAGTCTCCTAAATCTAAAGAGGAACTGCAAAGAATTATTGGATCTTTCAATTATGTGCGTAGATATGTCCCTGAAATGGCAGAATTATTGTCACCTTTGTGTAAACTTCTAAAAAAAGATGTAGAGTTTGTTTGGTTGCCACATCATGAAGAGTTGTTTAAGAAATTGAAAGTTAAAGTCTCTGAAGCCCCAGCGCTCACCCCATTTTGTTCTAACAAAGAAATAATACTGCAATGTGATGCTTCCAAAAATGGTATTGGATGTTGTATGTTTCAAAAAGACAATAATAATATTATGAGATTAGTAGCTTGCTCATCCCGTTCTATGAATAATTCAGAAATTAACTATAGTCAAACAGAAAAAGAATTGTTAGCAATTCACTTTGGTACACAAAAGTTTCACAAATATGTATATGGTTCAGATAAGGTCACAATTCAAACCGACCATAAACCTTTGTTACCAATAATGTCTAAGCAAGTCAGTAAAATTGGTTCTCCTAGACTAAGACGTCTCAGACTTAAATTATTAAAGTATCAATTGAAACTTGAGTATGTTCCAGGTAAATTAATTCATTTTGCAGATATGTTGTCACGTAACTGTTTGAAACAGACAGAAAAAGATGTTGAAATGTTAGAAATGGTTCATACAGTTACTACTCATTTGCCTATGAGTAAAAGTAGATTGATTGAATTTAGAAAAGCTACTAGTAATGATTCAATTTTGTCACAGTTATGTTATTTTTACTTTAATGGATGGCCAGAAGAAAATAAAGTTCCAGGTCCATGTAAACCTTATTTTAAGCTAAAGGACGAGATATATGTAGAGTCAGGTCTTGTCTTCATTCATGACAAAATTATTGTACCTTCATCAATGAAAACTTACATACTAGAGTTGATTCACCAAGGTCACCCTGGCATTACTAAAAGTACAAGTAAAGCAAGACAATTATTTTATTGGCCGAGAATGAGTCTAGATATACAAAATTATATTTTAAAGTGTAGGACCTGTGAGAAATTTAAACCTAATAACTTTCATCAACCTTTGTTGCCTCACAAAATACCCAAGTTGAGATATAATAAAGTTGGTACAGACATATTTGAAAATGCAGGAAAATCATATTTAGTTATAATAGATTATTTATCACACTGGTTAGAAGTAATTCCTTTGCAAGATAAAACATCTAAAAGTGTAATTAATGCAATGCAGGAAGTGTTTACAAGATTTGGCTATCCTAGTGAAATAGTTGCAGATAATAATCCTTTCTTGTCATTTGAATGTAGAAATTATTATAAAAGTAAGGATATTGAAATTGTAACAAGTAGCCCACACTATCATAGAAGCAATGGACTAGCAGAAAAGGCAGTTCATATAGCTAAAACTTTAATAAAGAAGGCCTTAAATGATGGAGTGGATTACAGAGAGTCTATCTTACATTATAATAATACACCATTGGCAGGTTTAAATATTTCACCGACTCAAATATTGCAGAGTAGACGATTGAGAACTAACATTCCTTCATCATGTAAATCATTAGAACCTAAGATTGAGAAAGATGTACACAATTTAATTAATGTAAAGAAGAGTATTGACAAGGAATATCATGATAGGAAAGCTAGAAGGAAAGAAGTAAGTTTTAAGGTAGGAGAAGAGGTTACTGTAAAAACTGATAATGAGAAAATTTGGAAAAAAGGTGTGGTCTTAAAAAAATCAGGAAAACCTAGATCATACATTGTCAGTTCAGGTTCTCAACCACTTAGAAGAAATACAAAGCATTTGAGAAAATCAAATACAAGTGCTGAGTCGATTACAAGAGAGTTAGTTGAAGTAACTAAACAACCGGATCGTTTCAATTCTAACAGTAATGAACGTTATATAACTAAGTCAGGGAGAATTGTAAAACCTGTAGTTAGATTAAACTTGTAAGTAAACTTAAGTTCTTAAAGGGGGAAGATGTTTTATAATATTGAACGCATCATTATACTAATGTCAAATTCTTATGTCAATTCATTTTGTCTGTCTGTCAGACTGTTGTAACCAGGTTTGGAATAAAGTTTTGATTATTGAATATCCTGTGTTTTCTTAAGTATAAATATAAAACAACGTTAATAGAACAATGCTGTAATAGGAACAAAAACTGTGGTATGTTACTGATTGGCGATTTAAACATGTACTCAACAACAGTAGAAGTACAATGCTATTACGAATTCTTTGTATCAGTTTGTGAATTTAGACAGCACAACAATGTGAAAAACAGCAATGACCGTCTATTGGATGTAGTATTATCGAACTTGTCGAGCTTGGAGGTGACCGTGGAGAGAGAGCGAGCACCTGGTGGCGCCAGACCGGCACCATCCTCCTCTCCGCGTGCGCTGCTCAGGTCGGCCGCCGCCCGTCCGCGCCCGCCAGGCTCGCCGCCGCCGGCAGGGCTGCGCACGTGCTGATCATCCGCGGTCATCTACAACCCAACCTCCTCAACGTAGTATTGATACACGATGGAATTTCCATGGATGTGATTTTCCGAAGTTGTATGATGCAATAGTTAAAATAGACTGGCGCCCTTTGTATACAATAACTAGTGTTAATGATGCAACTGATGCACTCTATTCGATCTTGTATGAAGTAATTGACAGGTTTACTCCAAGAAAGCGCTATCATAAATCACAAAATGAGTTTTCTTACCCAGAATGGTACAATTCGGAAATAATTAGACTTATACAAAAAAAGGCACGATGGCATAAGGCCTATAAAATTATTGGTAATAAGTCCTCTAATGAATATACAAACTTTTCTAGGCTTAGATCGCAGGTTAAGAGCAAAATATCTCAAGCTTTTGAACATTATATAAAAAAAACTCAAGAAAAGTTAATAGAAGACCCCAAACGCTTTTGGTATTATGTTAATAGTAAAAGGCAGGGTCGGAACAAGTCGCGTGTCACTAAGGATGGGCAACTGTTGGCTGAACATGAGTGTGCACAAGAATTTGCTAATTATTTCAGCTCTGTGTATGATAAAGGTCCTTCCAGCTTGAATGCAGCAGAGGCCGCTACTTTGGGCGGGAAAACAGCAAACCGGATCCATCTTACGCACATTACCAAGGACGATATAAAAAAGGCTCTAAAGCTTCTAAAGTCGAAAGTATCAGTTGGCCCTGATGGAATCCCTCCTTATATGGTCAAAGACTGCTCATCTGTCTTGTTGGAGCCATTGCAATATCTTTTTAACTTGATACTTGCCACAGCTACATGCCCAGATAAGTGGAAAGTTACGCGAGTTATTCCGGTCCCAAAAGGCGGAAATAGCACAGACATATCTGGATGTAGGCCTATCGCCATTCCTTCGGTCTTTTCCAAAGTCTTGGAATTGATTCTCTGCGTATCCATAGGCTCACAGGTGCAAGCTAATTTGTCTGACTCACAACATGGCTTCCGTCCTGGGCGAGGGATTCACAGCAACTTGATGTGCTTTATACAGGATGCTACGATCGCTCTTGATGAGGCGGTAGGGGGGCAACTAGACGTGGCATACTTTGATTACAAAAAAGCCTTTGACTTGGTAAACCATGACATTTTGCTGTCAAAGTTAGGCCTGGTCGGATGCACACCTGCATTGTTGAAATTCATGGCAAACTACCTACGTGATAGAAAGCAATATGTAGAGTATGCGGGCCGAAGATCCGCGACATACGTGGTGCCTTCCGGTGTAATTCAGGGAAGCAATCTTGGGCCATTACAGTTTCTGATCATGATAAATGACTTACCGGATGTAGTACTTAATGCGCGTTGTTTGTTGTTTGCCGATGATTTGAAATTATTTTTACCTGTTAAAAAATTGGAAGATTGCGTTTGGTTGCAGATGGACATTAATAGAGTGGTTCAGTGGGGAAAGGATAATAAGCTTTATTTTAATACATCTAAATGTAGCGTTGTTTCATATACAAGAGCTGTGAATAAACTAGAGTTCAATTATAAGATAGATAGTGAAAGTATTTCTAGGATCTCATATATTAAGGATTTGGGTATTGACTTTTCAGCTGACTTATCATTTCGTAATCATATAGTCAGCATATGTAAAAAAGCGTTTAAAAATCTCGGATTTGTAATAAGGCAATCGAAAGAATTCACCGATTTGAAAACTATATCAACCCTTTACAATGCCCTTGTGCGGAGTCGGTTAGAGTGCAGCGGGATGGTATGGAACCCGCACGAACGCAAGTACTGCTCTATGATCGAAAAAATACAAAACAAATTTCTTAGGTATTTGTATTACAGGCAGTATGGCGTATATCCTTCCTATCCGTTGCTGTATCCATCGCTGTTCGTCATGGGAATGGTTGGGTATGATAAGCTAGAGGTTAGAAGAAAATTAGCTCTCGCAACATACGTGTTCAAAGTGTTTAGAGGGAAACTTAATAACTCTCAAATATTAGGATTTATCGGAATACTAGTACCGAACAGGCGGCTGCGGCAGGGTATGCGGTGTGATATTCTAGCTATACCAAAGAATAGAACCAATATTTTAAAAAATTCTCCATTAGTCACAGCATTGAGAATTTTAAATGGTGTTGCGAAAGAAATCGATTTATTTGCTTGTCCGCTGTCTGAGTTTACTAAAGCTGCATATGCATATTTATGTTTGAGTGATAGTGGTAAGTAGGTATTATTATTTGACTGTTTATCTTTATATTCCATTGCTGACATGGTTCTGTCATTCCATGGCTGACATTATTAATTATTTTATTGACTTTTAAATTATATAGACTAAATTGCTTGATATATTTTAATGACCGTTATTGATAATTACCTACTATTATCGTAGTTATTAAGACGTATTGTAGGTATTGATTGGCTATGTATACGATAACATCTGATAAATGTTTAATCATACTGAGTTGCATGTTTATGTCGATTGTTTATTTATTATACCAAAGCATAGTTAATTAGGTCTAATCCTGTAATGACTATGTATTAGAATTTTGTTAAATTTGAATAAATTTGAATTTGAATTTGAATTAGTTCTTAGCCACGGTTAGAGAGAGGATTGGTGATGCCTCTCCAGTCTCTAGCCGTGTTGCCCGGGATGTGCCGGGGGGAAGGATGCTACTCCGATTGGATACATGTGTCCGCACGGATTATCATCCCACTCCCACACTTGGAGGCGACCACCCCACACCCCAATATATATACATTATAATATATTAATATTTTTTATTTCCTTTTATTCTTTAATCTAATGTGTACCTATAGTGTCACGGAAGTGAAGAGCGGAGTTCTTCTGTCACAGGCACCATATTAAAGTGCTTAAAAGAAGGCTCCCAATGACTTGTTTATAAGAAATTATGGGATCAATAAAGTTTTTTGTATTTTTTTGTATTTTTGTATTTTGTATTTTTTTTATCCTACCATTCTAAAACTACTGTACTTGCTACGATGTCCTGGTAATCTGTCAGACAGGGATTCCCTAGTGCAGACACCAGTCTCTCACAAAGGAGTTAAGGTTTTGTCATATTTGTTGTTTTAAGTTCATTTGTTGTTTTTAAGTTCACTATGGCTGTGTCTTCAACCAGTAAAACATTGCAATGCAACATAATTATATTCGTCTGCCAAGCCGTCCTGCACATAGTACAATAATGTCGCATAGACTTTCACTGACAATAACGTGGAAAAGTTCTGGCTAGATAATATTTAAATTAAACCATCAACACGACGATTAAGATCATTTTTATGTTCAAAAATATTCAAAAGCTATTACTTTTATCTTATCGCAGCTCGTAAACAGTTTGCCACCTCTGGCTTGCAGCTGAGCTCATGCTGGTTCGCGCTGCCGTAATCTTTTATGATGTGGAAGAGTAGACTCCTGACATGCTATAGCTGTATGGAAATGAGCGTGTTTGTGTATACAGTGTTGAAGTGGTACAGTCAGCCAAAATATTGGTATGCCACCCCAAGGTTGAATGTAATTTTATTAAGGTTGAAAGAAATCATACAATAACAAAGATTATTACCGTTTGTAGATCGATCGTTTGTTCGGTTAAGGACAGATTCTGTTTAGAACAGATTAATTTATTTTTTTGTTAACTAGGAAGTCATAAAAAAATTGTTAGACCACTTCCTTCTGTTGATGCGGTTGAAACTAGTTTTTATTCAATACCTATTGCTTTTATCTTATCGCGGCTTGTAAGCTGCTTGCAGTTGAGCTTATAAATGCTAGTTCGCGCCGCCGTAATCTTTTATGACGTCATGACGTAGAGGAGAGTAGACTCCTGACGTGCTATCTCCATGTATAAGAGTGTGTTGCAGCGATGACAAAAGGCAGATTGGTGCTGCTGAAAACAGGTTTTTAAAAACAAACATATGCAAATCGCATTTGGAGTTAACCGACTTCTCTTTTAAATCCAAATTCATTACTGCAATATATTTTATTGTATTTTTAAATGATCTGTTTTTGAGTGTTGTTTTTTAAAATTAAATATTAAAATTAGTTTATTTCAGCCACGGCACGACACAATTTTATATTGTAAATAAATAAAATAAAGTAATATATGGATTTGACGTGCCTATAAGGTTAAATCATAAACTTATTATTCCTATAGCAAAACAAAACGATATACATTTTAAAACTTTCACGGTTGTTCACGAAATCAGTTGTTTACTATCGGATTTTGCTGTTCGGTCTCATATTATCAGATCACACAAGGAAATCTGGGCATGCAAAAAAACGCAAGTTCCGGATATCCGTGCAAGATGTTGCTATTGATAAACATGACTCGTGGGTCGTAAAGCCGGGTATAAAACATCGATCATGTAACAGGATTTCTATCAGCGGGATATAAAATCAACCGGCCCGGTGCTAGTGTAGCTGGGAAACAATAAAACCGAATATAAAACGCTGTGAGTTACTGTAGCTGGGAGTTATAGATATTGGAAGTGTCTTTTATTTATCAAGACTGTTCATTTGTGTATTTACTATAGTATTTTAAACCTATAAATACCCAAAAATAAATGCACCTTGGTAAGTAGGTTTAAATTTGTTACTTTGGTGATCCGTCCATGAAAAAAATCAAAATCCAAATACTTCCCTGCCCGACCACGGCATCAAACAAAGAGCCGGTTGTGGCACAAAGGAGTATGCCCAAGCGACTATGGATCTTAGTATCGGTGTAATACCTAATGTGTCACAATGATTTCTTGCTTAATTTTAAGTTCGTTATATGAACTTTCAAATACAATTAGCCATTTGATTATAATTCTCCGGGTTTCGCGGTGATAAGGTTCCAAATTCTAGTTTCTACTGTCGCTGAACAAACGGCTATTTTATACTGTTAATGGAGATAAGCGAGGTTGTAATATAAATAACTTGAGGTTGGCTACAGGTGAGAGCGTCGGTGGTTAGGACCGCTGCCTTCCATTCGGGAGGCGCGGGTTTGAATCCCACCACGTACCAATGTTTTTTAGATTTTCGAATGTATATGTACGTTTATTCGACACTCTAACAGTGAAGGAAAACATCGTGAGGAAACTTGCATACACCTGTGAATCCTAGGTTGTGTGTGTAGTTGACCAACTCGCACTGGACCAGCGTGGTTGACTTAACCCTGACCTGAATTATTTCCTGCATGTTATTGAGTGCGCATTGTTGCAGCGCGCCAATAACTGGGGTTTGTTCTGTACTGAATACTTTCCTGCACGTTATTGGACTGCGCGTTATTACCTGCACTAATGTTCCTTACATTCTATTCAAGTGCTTCAACAAAATGCAGTAAATAATTCGCAACAAATAAAGAAAACATTTTTTTACTTCAATTATTCAGTGCACATTATTTGGCGCGCTTTTTTTAACTCCAATTTTTGGTGCACATTATTTGGCGCATTTTATTGTCACTTGAAAAACCTCAGAACAAATACCTACTTGAAAAGCCGACGAAAACACAACAGTGACGTAAGTGAAAACGTGACGTTTGAAAGTGAATGACAGAAAGTAGTGTTGCCGGATAGATGATAATCGATTTTTCATTTCTAAAGAAATCCAAAGAATCCATTCTAATGATTCACATCTTATAACGTGACAATAATACTGACTATAATTATCGTAATCCTAAGCCGTGACGGCAGAGTAGAATACGTTTGTCACCAACCCCTACTCTTCCCGTGGGTGTCGTAAGAGGCGACTTAGGGACTACACATTGAACAGGCAACGAGCAGCAGCGCTCTTTGATACAGTAACCTTTTAATCGGCGATCTCGAACCCGCCTGCCAAGCGTGGAGATTATGGCAAAACCCTCCACTTAAGTGGAGGAGGCTCATAGTCCAGCAGTGGACTGTAACGGGCCGTTGATGATGTTGATGATCGTAATCCTTCTTAATTTTTCTCTCTCTCAGCCAAAAGAAGTTCGCTATGAATAGAATATAAATCCGTATCTTTGTCTATCAGTCTGTTACGCTTTCATGTCTAAAAAGCTGCACGGATCGCGATAATACTTGACAGGGTGAAAGCCTATATTACCTTCGGAACACCGTTTATTTCTCTACTTAACTTCTCAACTCAACTCAACTTACTTTATTTCTCAACTCCGCATAATAGAGTTACAATCATATACTTAGATTAATCGATTTCTTTGCCCATACTATTATTGACGACACGTATTACACTACATTAAGGTAATTCAGGGCTCTTACCGGGCCGGTTTTAATTACATCGATGTCTTAGTTTTGCACTGTCTACGGTAAGTTAGCGCTGCAAATGCAATGACTGGTAGTTGGGGCCCTGACTGACCGGGTAATGCAATAGCAGCATTAGATCGGCGGAATGTTGTTTCGATAAACCTTTTTCTATTGATTGATCAAGGTTTTTATCATTGATTTGATCGAAAAAATAACACTTTGTTTACAACTTGATTCTCGTAATATACAAAGTATTACCCAGGGAAAAAACATTTGAAAGGAATGGCAAAGAGAAAGCCCATACAGTCAAGTCTTAATTTTATTATTTTCATGTACAAAAGCTAATATTATTTTATATAAAACTTGATGATGTTTTTTACTTCTTAGTTAACTCCCCAATACTAATATGATGACAGGTAGGTATACGAGAAACGAGATTCGAAAAGTATGACATTCGTATCGATTTCAGTGCAAAAATACCCACCCGGAGTGAGTGAATGAGTGAGTGAGTGAGATCAATTTATCAAAGAAGGTAAATAACGGAAACAAGAAAAACCACAAAAAATATGTATTTTTTTATTATATTTATCCGGAGAAGTTAAGTTTTATTTAATAGATATCAAATCATATTATAAAAATATATGAATTACATATTTTATGAACTGGTGACACAACTTGGATTTTAAGATTTTAGCGATACCACCCGTGGGCAATTTCCTTTGTAAAATTAATTATGCCATTTAGAGCAACTTATTTAAAATATACAGGGTATCGAACTGTTCCTAAATTTACCATATTTTATGAATTATTTTTAAAATATAGATTAGTAGACGATTCGAGAAGAAAAAAACAGAATTGGTTGAAAAACGAATTTACAGTGATTTTTTAAAGTTTCAACATGTCTGTCTCTTTCAAAAACGATTTTTTGTATGGAGATTAAATGGGTTACTAGTAAGTGACGTCATAAGTGGGTATGTGCCTCTCTGTCTAATCTTGAATTTCAAACCTTTATAACTCGGTCAATTATAAAGATAGAGTAAAAAATAAAAAAAAAGTAGTCCGATACCCTATTACAGAGTTTTCACAGTTTTATTGTGGTCGGGTCAGGAAGCATACCTCCTGGCCCAACTAGGCCCGAGCCAGATTTAGGAAAGTATCAACTTTAGGACTACAACTGGGCCTAAATAAATAAATGTGCCTACTCTACAAGATGGCGCTACAAAAAGCGCTTTCCGAATTCAGATCGAACCCCGCTATATACAGCACGTATACGTGGTTCTGCTTTTTAAAATCTTTTCTAGTGTCCTTATACATCTTTGTATTCAAGAAACAATCGTAATCGGGCCCGGCAGATGTAAGACGGATTTAACAACTTGAGTTACGCCTTCCTACGTGGTGGTTACTTTACGCGCATAAAATGGCGCTGCGGAATTTTTGCGCATAAAACCTTAGTTTTCGGGTCTCTTAAGTACTTGAATAAATGCTTTCAAAGCGTATCACAATAATATTATAGATGTGAAAATATATTTGGATGTTTAAATGTTTGTTCCGCCTTCACGCTTAAAGTACTCAACGGATTTAGATGAAATTTTGAATGGAGATAGTTTATACCCTATATTAACACATAGGATACTTTTTACGGGAAAAAATCTTATTCCCACGGGAAAATCTTACACAACGCAATCGTAGCCGCGGTTGGACAGCTAGTCTGAAATATCTGTGGCAAGCTTTATGAGTGTTATTCAGATGTTTCTTAATTGATTTTGATTATGCAATTTTATATAGTTATATGTTTGCGTGATAGCAGAAAATTTATTTTCGTTAATTTATTTTTTTATCCCTGAGAGTTCAACCCGTCCGTAAAATTAACAATTTTTTTAGAACAGGTCTGAATTTTCAAAAAATTATCACCATTTTGCATAACTGATTAGATGATTAAAGTATAAAATAAAAAGATAATTTTGATAAGAGCGTCTAGTGGCTAGGGCCGCTGCCTCCCGTCCGGGAGATGCGGGTTCGTTCACGTACCAACGTGTTTTCGAATTTCGAATTCATATGTACGTTTATTCGACGCTCTTACGGTGAAGGAAAACATCGTGATGAAAGATGCACACTCCTGCGAAGAAATTCAAAGGTTGTCGACCAACCTGCACTGGGCCAACGTGGTCGACTAAGATCTAATCGCCCTAATTCAGAGTAGGCTCAAGCCCCTCGGTAGGGGCGTATATGAGCTGTTGATGATGATAAGTCGGGGAGTGAAATTTTTTCCTAGACTGAACTACCACCCGAGAGATTTAGCGTTATTTAGGCGTTTATTTGATTAAAATTAGAACTTAGCGCAAGTTTTACAATAACAATACAAAATTAATTACCGAACAGATCTACCAACTTAAATCTAAACGAAATCAAATCCAACAAACAAACTCAAACAAAAACAAACATATTTTGGCCATTTCACAGGTACGATATACTCGTAGATCTGTGGTTGGGAAGCGACCGGATTGCCACTGCGCCTGCGCTGGCATCCGACTTTACATGTTTACGCTAGTTTGTGTCTGTCTGTTACTATATTATGTACCTTTTTTTTTGTTTAATGTTGTATACTGTATGCTGTAAATAAGTGTATACTTATTCTTACATTCAAACACACATTCATTGAAACTTAATGGCAAACAAACATTTATCATTGAACCATAAAACAGTGTGCTAAAAAAAGTTTGTACCAGCCGCCATTTTGTCGCTAAGACAATTTCGAGAACAATCGTGTCATAATGTCACTATCTACTTTATGTAAATAAAAGCTCTGTTTCGAGGAGTTACGGTCCATAATTTTAATAAGACTTAAGTCGTAACAAGGTTAACCTTGCCCTTTATCTGATTCGCATTCAGCATCCGAGATGGTATTTTCACGACTGACTGGCATAGCTCAGTTGGGAGTATGTCTGCCTTCTGCAATACTTCAATAGGGATGATGTCTGGGTAACTAAAACGAAATTCTATTTTGCCCGTCAATCTAATTATAAAAAAAATACTTAGTTAAAACGCATTAAAGTTTTAACTTGTTTGTTTTTTGAACGTACCAATAAAAATATATATACTTTTTTTTAAATAAAATATGCATCTTTTGAGTAACGACATCCGTCGTTAAAAATATTTAAATAAAATTATTTATTAATAAAAATAATAAATTATTTATTATTAAAAATAATTAATAATAAATAATTTTGAAATACCAGAGTGGGCGCGGACTTGGAATTAAATTTGGAGAGTGGGGACGCTATTTCAATTCAACATGTCTCCGTATTTTTTTTATTACGTGAAAAAATAAAATATGTGTTCATACTTTTTAATAATCTACCTGATAGATAAAGCCGCCTGCGTAGTTTTAAGATTATTTACTCATTTTCGGCCCAAAAACTATTTCTATGATATCCGTCGTTACTCAAAAGATGCATATTTTATTTAAAAAAAAAAGTTTTTTCTAGGTACCAAATGACAACAACTTTCGTGACCTTGAAGAGGCGTAAGCTTGTTGAGTTTATATTCACTTTGACCTTGACTACGTATTACTAAATTCATAGCCCGCTGCTACGCCGTAGCTAATTCGTAGCACTCCTATATTTGTTCTAATCTTCAACTATTAAACTAACAGTCCATTAATTTGGAACTCTGAATTATTTACTAAAATACTGATGTATCAAGAAAGTTTATTTTGCTTATTGGTATTAATAATAATAATAAAGGAACTGTACCTAAACAAATACGAAATAAACAAAATCATACTAAAATGCAAGTAATGTATTTTTCGTCTTCTTTTACACAGCAACAACGACGTGAATTTTTGCATAAACATTGCAGATGCTCCGAAAAGTTGCATAGCATAGGCTGGCTGATTTTTACTGAGGGATAAATCTACGGGAAAATTGAAATCATACGCAGGCGTAGCCGCCAGTATGCGGGTTGTTTATTATATTATCAACGACCCGTTACAGTCCACTGCTGGACTATGAGCCTCCTCCACTTAAGTGGAGGGTTTTGCCATAATCTCTACGCTTGGCAGGCGGGTTGGAGATCGCAGATTAAAAGGTTACTTACTGTATCAGAGAGCGCTGCTGCCCGTTCCCTGTTCAATGTGTAGTCCCTAAGTCGCCTCTTACGACACCCACGGGAAGAGTAGGGTTTGGTGACAAATGTATTCTACTCTGCCGTCACCACACGGCGTCACCACACGGGTTATTATATATGAATGCCTATTAATATTATGAATGCGAAAGTTTGTAAGTTTTGATATTTGGATTTTGGATAATGATATTTGGCACATAGAACCTTGAATATCAAATAAAATACATTTTACGAGGGAAAAATCTTACATAACGCAAGCGTAGTCACGAGGAGACAGCTACTCGGTAACATGTATTAAAACTTTGATAGTATTTCATTGTATAGTTAGTGAAACAGTCCTATTAAATTATTTAATGAGCAAGTCTGGAATTTTATATTACCTGAACATTAAATTGCGGTCTTGAAATTGAGTGTATCTCAGTGAAGACCGGTCGTAAAGAGTAATAGATCATAAACTTCATTTGTCAGAACAGAGTGGACTTCTGTCACTGTAACAAGCTTTATCCCTAAACGGGTAAGTAAAGCTTTAGTACACACTGCTTTCTGAAATTGTGCATAGCCACACTGAAATTGTGGGAAATGAAGTGATAAAAAAAACAAATGATAAAAATATATGTTCAAATCAAATCAAATCAAATAAATAAGTTTCATAAACCATAAAAATCGGTTTCAATGACCGATCTCACTGATGCGTAACGTCATCTAAAAACATAGCTTAAGTAAAGTTATTTGTAGGTCAATCAATCACTCAATCAATCAATCAGCCTATTGCAGTCCATTGCTGGACGTAGGCCTCCCCAAGGGCATGCCAAAGCGCACGATCACCCGCTTTCCTCATCCATTCTCATTCGCAGGTGTATCATTTGTAGGTGGATTGATATATAAGCTTCCGTTGTCTTGGTCGTAGTGAAAACACGGTTAGTGAAGTTGGTCATCAACTCTACAACTACCTATAGGTGTGTCTAATGACCCAGAAACTGTAGTATTGAATAATATTTTTTTAATGTATTTTTGCTAATGTAACACAATTTCCAAACATATATTCGCTATCCAACTCGAGTTCTTCTAATCGACTGGTATCCCATGTCTTATCAATCACTCTCGATCTTCTCAAAGAAATGAGTAAAAAAAGTAAAAAGAGTTTTAACTTCTTAAGAGCTATTCAATACTTAAACTGCACAATCTAGAGATCTAGAACAGCTACTGGACTTAAAACTTTAACTCTGCAACATTACCGTCCAGTGCGTGCATCTGTGCAAGTTCTTATATAGCTTCACTAGTGTGCAAGTAATGGATTGCTATATTGAGCTATAAATAAAAGTTAAGTGGTAAAGTTTGGCCGTTATCGCGGTCATTATGGCTGTTGAGAACAATAGCTCGTTGGCTTAGTTTCTTAAGATAGTTTTGCATAGTTTTCTTAGAACTTAGAGGTTTTTATTGTAAGTTTTTTATGAAGAGCGGTTTATAGATAGTTATTTTTCAGCTTATCTGTGGGTATCCTTTACTCCTGTATGCTACTCCCTAGCTTGCCACCGGGGTGGCCATCGCCAATAATTTAGTTTAAAAAAAAAAAGGCCTGTAATATCGTTTTACTAAAAGTAAGGGCTCTTTTATACTTCGCTGTTATCGATTAAAATAAGGTAGGTAGGAAGGTATATGAGTTCTCACACATACACACATAAAAAAGTCGTTAGTAGGTGTAAAAATAAAAATAGACCGGGCTTTGTTGAATTTATTATGTGCCGTAAATAGTTAAATCAATAAATATAAATTCACAGTTGACATGGAATGAAATGAATAGTTTATTAACTTTTGGATGTTACATCTCTTAGCTTCGTCGTTTCATTTTTTGGGTGAGTTCAATACACAATGTGGTGGACACTGTGAAAAAGAACTCACCGAAGAAACTCAACATGCCTCGCATCTTTTTCGTTTCTTTTTTTGACAAATAATTATAGTGTAGTAAGTCATTTACAAAATTGTTGATGAAGTTTGGTTTGACTGTCACTTGATTATCCGAAGAGATTCGGAATGTACGTTAAACATTATTAGCCCAGGGTCCTATTTTAATAGCTAGATAATTTATCTACGTAAATACTCGTTACGTGACACCATGTTAGAGGCCTTTGGCGGCTCAATAAACCAAGTTGTATACGGTTATACAAATCACATGATATGGATGCATCATTTAATCCTTACTCATAATTATAAGCTGATTTGATTGGATAACCAAAATAATAAACGTTATAGTATTCTACTACGTAGGATATTATAATCACGCTGAAATATATTTCGATGTTTGGATGTTTTTCCGTCTTGTTTTAAGTACTCAACGGATTTGGTTGAAATTTGGAATGGAATTAGTTTGTACCCTGGACATAGGATACTATAAACACTTTTAGGTTTTCGCGGTTGATAACACACATATGTACCGGGTTATTACCACGATTTTGGTTTAAAATAAAGCTTTTCAATGAGCTTACCGATATTCAGACTTAGACTAAGATCATGTTCAACGAACTAATCATTCCGGAACCGATCTCGATCAATGGCGAAGTGCTCGAAGCTGTCCAAGAATATGTCTACCTCGGGCAGACATTGCAGTTGGGTAGAGACAACTTCGAGCGTGAAAACGCAAGAGGAGTACAGTTGGGCTGGGCAGCATTTGGGAAACTGCATCATATCTTCTGGTCGCCACTACCGCGATGCTTGAAGAGCAGGGTGTATAATCAGTGTGTCCTACCCGTATTGACATACGGAGCCGAGACGTGGAACATGACGGTGAAGCTGGCCCATCGACTACATGTCACTCAGCGAGCCATGGAAAGATATATTCCGGCAGAGGACCATGGTAGTTGATATCGTCCAGAAATGTGGCAAGCTGAAGTGGCAGTGGGCTGGCCACGTCTGTCGCAGAACCGACGAGCGTTGGATCAGACGGGTTCTCGAATGGAGACCACACCTCGGAAAACGTAGTGTGGGACCCCCTGCCAGATTGACTGATAACCTGAGGAAGGTCACAGGTGGTGGCTAGATGAGGAAAGCGGGTGATCGTGCGCTTTGGCCTGCCCTTGAGGAGGCCTACGTCCAGCAGTGGACTGCAATAGGCTGATTGATACCGATATTTCGACTATGTTGCAATAGTCATGATCACGGCAGAACTGAAGTAGTTACTTTTACTTGGATAAGTCTTATTCCCACGGGAAAATCTTACATAACGCAAGCGTAGCCGCGGGTGGACATCTAGTTTAATTTATAGAAAGTAGGCGCGGTGCCACCTGGTACAAGTTTCTGTAACCCTAAATGGAGACTTGTCACTGGCTGATAAGTTATTATCTTTTGTAAATTTACATTAAACGATTATTTTTAATCATGATTTTGTACTTTCAAAACTTGCACGTAATGATTTGTAAAACGACAGACGTCACACTTGTGTTTGTGATCATTTTAATAGTGGCTCTTAATCTATTTGTAAACATGATAAACAAACGCAGTGTGATAGCTGTTTAATGCTTTACGAATACAATAAAGTTATTTCCGTCCTTTGATTGGAGAGCACGTTCAAGATGGCTGCCGGTATCGGTTTACGATAAAATTGATAATAAAATCTGAATGTTCTATAAACGGTGTTTACGACCAAGTTTTCTACTTCTCAAATTGTCTCGTTTTGTAAAATGAGAAAATAAAATATTTAGCTTGTTTTAATTCGTTCATTTCGGACTGTCCAAAGCTCATCATCATCATCATCATCATGAACACCTCATATACATCCTCACCGAGGGGCTCAAGCCTACCCTGAATTAGGGCGATTAGGTCTTAGTCGACCAAGCTAGCCCAGTGCAGGTTGGTTGACTTCACACGTAACCATTGAATTTCTTCGCAGCACTGTGTAGGTTTCATCACGATGTTTTCCTCCAAACGTAAGAGCGTAAGAGCGTCGAATAAACGTACATATGAATTCGAAAACACATTGGTACGTGGCGTCCAAAGCTATTTGGCAAAAACAGGTACTACTCAGATATTATTGTATTGTTCAAACTGCTTTCCTCAGTCAGTAGAAAGCTTTTAGAGTTTGTACGTATGAATATTCACTTAAAATTCACTTAAAACACAAAACCTCTCGGGCCTGGAACTGAACAACTTTTGTTCCACGAACCCCCGGGGCCAGGCTCCATTTAGGTTTCAATATTATATACCCGGACAGCACTTATCACAGAACAAATTTCCGCTTTAAAACTCCACTTACTTCTGTCTTCCTGGTACGTCTAAAATGTCCTCGGTATATACTGGAAAGTACCACTTGCTTTTTATTAGTGCTTCTAATGTGTATTTTGTAGTTTAATGTTAAGTTAACATACTAGGATCATAATAATATGGCAGTGACGCTGCGATTTTTGTTGTTCTTTGTTACTATGTAATAATGATAAAATTTACAACAATGGAAGCTGGAACGGAAAATTTACAAAACGATTTGGAGCAATTCAAAGCAGATACAAACTCTGTTGAGATTGTTTCAGCCTGTATCGATACTATTGAACAGAAAGAAGCTTATCCATATTTCTTCGTGTTAATGACCAAATTGCTCTTTTGTTTAACGTAAACATAGAATTTTGATGGTTTTCTGCATTGGCTGTACCCAGGTCGTTTTTAGCTACAACTATTTTCGTGCGAAATAAATATTTATAAAAATTAAGCAAAAAAAGTCTTATTTTGTTTTATCATCAGGTCACATACAAAGCTTTGATAATTGGAAGACATTTTTGACCCAAACTGATATATTATTATTTTTCAGCTATTTTCGGCTCTACTTCATTAAACTCAGTTGGTTTTTTTCCACAACCAAGCCCGAACTTCGTTTTGTTTAAACATCGCAGAGCACTTACTAAAATAAAGTTAAAAACTTTTTACACATTTTTTTTGCAGAGCGAATTTTTCCCGCGTCTTGTTTACTAAAACTGGCCAGTTTGGAGTTAACGACGCGTAGTTTAATGCGCAGATTCCGTCGCTCTTCATTATTCAGACTCCGAGCAAAACTCTGCTCAAAGCTAAATAGTACTAGCAGTTTTATTTTTGACAGTGGAATTACCGAGCTCTATTAAATTGCTGATGTCCTAGTAGAGAATGTTCAGAATTTGATCGGCGAAGATTTTTTTTTCGGATTAGAAAAGAAAAAATGTTTTTGAAATCTTGACAAGTGTGCTATTTGATGTAGGATGTAGGAGGTACATTGTTAGCATACGTGATACTAAAAATAATTTATAGCATTGTGGACTGGACTTCTATTTTATTAAAATAATCTTATACGAGTAGAATAAAATGAAACGCACCACAAAGTGTCACATTTGTGTCTTAGTATGCATGTAAAATTAACCAGGAAATTAATTAATAACTGAACATGTGTTAGGTGCCTTGCTTACCTAACTAAATAATACATCTAGAGACAATATTGATTAAAAACCGAATATTGATGATAATGAGCTCGTTTTACCCCAAATTAGTGCGATTGTCGATTTTTCAAACTATGATAAAGAAACAATCCTCAATCGCCCACGCGGGCCTCCGCCTCCGTTTTTAATCAATATTGTCTCTAGATGCATTATTTATTTATTTTTAGTTAATATTTTGCAATAAAATTACCTATCTATCCAATATTTCCGTAAAAGTTCATCTAATAACCGTTGGCACTACGACAAAATTGTCAAACCAGTTTGAAGACAAAAAGTGAGGGTAGGTGCGAGTCACGAGCACTTTTAGCTTGGCTTTATTGGATGAAGCCGACCGTGTCTGCTGCCTGCGCCGGAACTACAATAAAATATACATTTTCTCTAGTACTTCCGAGGAGGTAGACGAAATTTGATATATTTCAGAACTGAAAGGATGAAATGTTAAGCCGATTTGAGTAACCTTGTAAGAATATTAGAGGTAAAAATAATACCAACGGTGTGGGGTGTAAGATTGACATTAATCGAAATAAGTAAAGAGAGACATGACAGCGGATAAAACTCATTGGGCGGCTAGCGGACCTGACGTGGCGGCTGCAGGGCACAAATTCATGCAAACGTAAGCCTTTTAAAAATATTATCGGTTATATTACATTGCTGAAAAGAAAAGGAATTCAGGTAGCCCGTATTACATTATTTATCATCAAAAATATATTATTCATCGGTTTTTATGTTTTCGTTACCATAGTGGAATAAACCCATAGATAAATGTTTACTTTTAACCTGGTATATATCCCATTATAGCATAAAAGAAAATCTCGCTAAAAATTATAAAACAAATACTTCCGTATTGTAAAAAATCTTCCATGTTTTATGCATTTTTGTTCATAAACCTGCTAGAACCTTGTAATGTTAAACTGTTTACTAACCTAGGTTAGTAGGTAGAAATGGGCACAATACTAGTATTGTGCCCATTTCTACAAATCTTCGTGTTATGTTCGACATTTATTTATTTCAGGCTAATGAACAATTCATCAACAGTTTATCTTGTTATTCGATCAAATTGGCTTTTCATGTCTGTTAGTAGACAATAATGTGTCTATTATTAGCCCAGCTGCATTTTTAATGATAATGACAACTGGCACAGAATAAATAATAACGATTGTTATCGTTAACTGCACTTTCGTGACGTGACATTGTTTTAGTTTCAAGTCCGCGCCTGCTATTATTCATCATCATCATCATCATCATCATCGTGTGGGCAGTAAGGTCGACAACCGACCTCACAAACCCTAGTGTCAGTGTTATAGTCGCCAAAGGCCACTGACTTGGCTCATGTAACGACTAGATATTATATCTGATATTATTAATATACCTACTTTGGTTTACATAGCAAATATATCAGTTAGAGAATATTTTGTATTTGTATCAACGTACAGCGTAGGCAAACAAGAAATTTGAAATTCCCTTCTTAAGGGAGAAAAAGAAAGGTTGAAGTTAGTATGAAACTCCGACTTTTTAATCCAGACCATGCGTTTGAAGTCGCACGTGGAAAGAATATCATCAACAGCCCATACAAGCTACAGAGATAACTGCTTCTTTCTTTTTCTTTCTTCTTCCTTTGTCAAGTCTAAGTTACATTGGCCACTTCAAACTTAATTCTACAAAAATAGTGCCAACAAAATTATGTTTTTCAATTCAGTTGCTATTGTAGACAGTTCCAGAACGATCTGAAAAGGAATCGTTTTCGAATTACTTTCAAAGGAAATGCAAGTTGCATTTGTTCCGACCCGCTCTGCGAGTTTTTGCGATGTTGCAAACCTTCTATTACATTTTGTAAGGAAAGTCTTGCAAGGATAGATTAACCTACTAATAGTACGAGTATCTATGACATATTCACTCAGTTGCAGAAAAGTCCATAAAATATTTAAAGTGGCATTAAATACTAATCTTCCATTAAAGTGTTGCACAAACGCAAGTTAAGTCATAATAATTGATGAATTTTTTTTTTATTTCTTTTTTGCAATAATTACAGCAATGTCACAAAGTAGAGTAAAGCGGCGCGAGGCCCCGGTAAACGTCAAACTTAAAATTTGAAACAGGAAACAGTTTACAAGTTCCTAGCACGTCAACTAACTGTGAGCCCTAATCAAATGACCCTGTTGATCCCCAGCTAACAGCCGATAGGATAATCAAGTAATCACGTTTCGCGGAAGGCGCGTACGGTTGTCAGTTTCGACCAATCAGCGTTGACAGTAAATTGGACGCGGCTGCTGATTGGCTAAATTTGGTCAATTAAGTGCTGTTTGTACTGCGGCTTCAGATTTAGTCCAAATTCTGGTTTTGAACTTTGAATATGTACTACAAGTATTTGATATACTTTATACATTGCCACAATAAATACAAGAACTCTACATACAAAAGAAGCACTTTTAGAATTAGAAGAAGCATTAAAAACAATAAAATGTGACATAATAGGAATAAGTGAGGTCAGAAGACAGGGAGAAGCTATCGAATGTCATGACGAATATGTATTCTACCACTATGGTGAGACCCCAGGCCTTCATGAAGTTGGCTTTCTTATTAAAAGTTACTTGAAAGAACTCGTATGGAGGAGGCCAATGCCAAAAGGCAAGACGACAAATACTAGAGTTTAATTAAATAATTATAATTTTAAGGTAAAATAAGTCGTAATAAAGGCTTTTTTTTATTATTTATGCATATTATAGACAACATAGGGCAATATATCCGCCAAGTTCGTAAAAGTAAAGGGCGATCAAATTTATTTCACGATTTGAATAATTTTTTTTCTGAAAATTCAAAGCAAACACTATTCATCACGAATTCTCACGATGTATAAAATAAATGCCATCAAAAATAGGGCATGGATACCGGTATACCGGTATACCGAAATACCGGTATACCGGTCAATTTTTTCGGTATTTTGATACCGGTATTTGAAGAAAAAATACCGGTATTTCGGTATTTCGAAAAAAGTGATCTAATTTTGCAATATCGGCAGTTTTTCAACTAATGGAAAGTCATTGATAGATTTTATACCATCTCATTTTATTTTTTAACACGTTTTTATTAACTCGCTTTCTTGTCTGTCTGTTTGTTTGTTTGTGGGTTTTTTCGGTCCGAATCTTGCAACTCATTTTTGAAGCACATGCTGGTATTCGATTGTGCTGAAATTTGGTACACTTATGTAACCTCGGTGACAATGCAATATTATGACACCATGGAGCTGGTCTGATGATGGAGCCGGAAGGTGGCCATAGGAACTTCTAAAATACACAACACAACCTCGTCGTGTTTGGACTCATTGGATTTGCCTTGACAAGATCTTTCATCATACGTGATGTCCAAGGTCTCATGGAGCTAGAAGGTGGCCATAGGAACTTCTAAAATGCACAACACAACCTCATCGTGCTTGGACTCATTGGATTTGTCTTGACAAGATCTTTAGTCATACGTTATGTCCAGGGTCTCATGATGGAGCCGGAAGGTGGCCATAGGAACTTCTAAAAGCAAAGTAAATTTAAAATTTAAATTAGTAAAGCAAAGAACAAGGGTAAAGCAGTTTGGAATATAATAAAAGAGCAAACAGTGCAGGATACAAATAACATTGACAACATAGATAAAATTGAACTTAACAATACATTTATAACAAACCCCTTGGACATTGCAAATGCTTATAATAATTATTTATTGAATAATATAACTAAGGACAATAATTTACCCAGGCATACTAATTTTCAATGTAATACCATATTATCTAACATGTTTATAAGACCGACATCTAGTTCAGAAATTTATAATATAATCATGGCTTTGAAAGACACTAACGCAGTGGGTTACGATGAAGTCCCTACAAAATTACTAAAGACTGTTGCTGCATACATTGCACCAGTTCTTAGTCACCTCATAAATTTATCATTCTCAGAAGGCATATTTCCAAGTAAATTGAAACTTTCAATAGTTAAGCCATTATATAAGAAAGGATGCAAGACTGACATGAACAATTATCGTCCAGTCACGCTTATCCCGATTTTATCAAAAATCATAGAAAGGGCTATGCTGGTAAGGTTGAATAGTTTTTTAGATGAACATAAGATATTGTCAGAAGCACAACACGGTTTTCGCAAAAATATGTCTACATCTTCAGCAGCTTTCAAACTAGTTAAAACTGTAATAGACCGAATGAATAAGGGTGAAGCTGTAGCTGCTTTCTTTCTCGATTTAAGTAAGGCTTTTGACCGCGTCCATCATGAAATCTTGCTAAACAAATTAAATACCTACGGTATACGTGGAATAGCAAATGACTGGTTTAAAAGTTATTTGAGTAATAGGCTTCAGTGCACTGAAATAATAAGAGTAGACGCAAATAACAGAATAAATAAATACAGGTCAGAATTCAAAGAAAATAAATTTGGTGTTCCACAGGGGAGCATACTGGGTCCTGTTCTGTTCCTCTTATACGTAAATGACATACCAATAGACTTAAATAATGAATTAATTCTTTTTGCCGATGATACTACTATAGTGGTCAGTGCGCGTAATAAAGATCTTCTTAAAGATGAAATTAATCGGACTGGAAGGACAATATTAAACTGGACGGACAAAAACAACTTAAAGATTAATTTAGAAAAGACCAAATTAGTTTATTTCAAAAGTAATAGAGCGGCCAACTTAAATTTAAATGTAACACTTGATGGCAAAAATATTATCAATGTCAATTCAGTAAATTTTTTAGGTATAGAGGTTGACCAAACATTAAGTTGGAAGCAGCAGGTTAAAAAAGTATCTAACAAACTGAGCAGTTTAGTGTATGCTTTGCGTCGCTTGAGACAGATATGTTCATTAGATGTAGCTTTGAAGGCTTATCATGGCTATGTAAGTTCAATTCTACAGTACGGAATTTTAATATGGGGAAATTCAGTTGAAGTCGATAAAGTATTCAAGATGCAAAAGAAATGCGTCAGAGCAATGTGTGGAGCACATTTTTTAGATTCGTGCAAACCATTATTTCAAAAGCACAAACTTTTAACAGTTCCTTGTATTTACATCAAGGCCGTAGCGACTTTTGTTAAGCAATACCAACATATTTTTCATACTCGAGGTGATGTGACTACACGGCGACTGAGAACACACGTTAAAGGTAAACTCCTACCACAACTCTGTCGACTGGCATCTCTCAAACGCAACGCTCCTTTTATGGCTATAAGCATTTTCAATAATCTGCCGGAAGAAATTAAAGTACTGCCTTTGGTTGGGTTTAGGAGACGATTACATTTGTGGCTTCTTGACAGGTGTTTTTATTCATTAGGAGAATTTTTTTCATGTAGTGCATAGTGATAAACATGTCATTATTATAGGTATCAGATGAATTCAACATAATTATATTTTGTATTGGATTTAAGTTAAAGGACATGATAGGTAATTATTTAGATTAATTTATTTGACATTTACCTTTATTTCTATAGTGTGTTCTACTTACATTAACGAAATATTATGTTTTCTATATTTGTTTCTATTTGTGTGACTATTAATATTTGTACGCCCTGCGGGCAGGTTTTTGCTGAACACAAACTTTTTATTTTTAAATCTTGTATGTACCGAAAATCTATACAAATAAATTCATTTCATTTCATTTCATTTCATTTCATTAAAATGCACAACACAACATCGTCGTGTTTGGACTCATTGGATTTGTCTTGACAAGATCTTTAGTTATACGTGATGTCCAGGGTCTCATGATGAAGCCGGAAGTTGGTCATAGGAATTCCTCAAATACCCAACATAACCTAGTGGTGTTTGGGCCCGTTGGATTAGTTTTGACTAGATCTTTAGTTACAAATGCAGGGTCTCATGATGGAGCCGAAAAGTGGCTATAGAAACTCCTAAAATACACAATACAACCTCGTCGTGTTTGGGCTCGTTGAATTTGTCTTGACTAGATCTTTAGTCATAAGTAATGTCCAGAGTCTCATGATGGAGGTGGCCACAGGAATTCTTCAAATACTCAACATAACCTAGTCGTGTTTGGGCCCGTTGGATTTGTTTTGACTATATATTTAGTCACACGTTATGTCCAGGGTGTCGTGATGGAGCCTGAAGGTGGCCATAGAAACTCCTAAAATACATAACATAACCTCGTCGTGTTTAGGCTCGTTAGATTTGTCTTGACAAGATTTTTAGTCATACGTGACGTGATGTCCAGGATCTCATGATGGAGCCGGAAGGTGGCCGCTGTATTTCCTCAAATACTCAACATAACCTAGCCTTGTTGGGCCCGTTGGATTTGTGAAGACTAGTTCTTGAGTCATATGTGATGTTCAGGATCTCATTATGGAACCAGAAGGTGGCCATAGGAACTCTCTCAACGTCGCAACATAACCTTGTCGTGTTCGGGCTCATTGGATTTGTCTTGACAAGATCTGTAGTCATACGTGATGTCCAGGGTCTCATGGTGAAGCCGGAAGGTAATCTCATCGTAACAACATAATCTCGGCATGCTTGGGATTTTTAGTCTTAGCAATTTAGTCCTACGTGATGTTCTCTTGCAACATTTAAATACGCTGGACTAAAAAGCACAAAATAATTATAAAGTAAAAAATATTTTTTTAACAACACGTTTTACGCACTAAAATTTGCGTTTTCATTGTGTTTTCATGCGATTGCCAAGTCAATCTATGTATTTATTTAAAACATAAGAGATTTTTAATATTGATCTGGTCACTATAAGATGTTGTTAGGTGACCTAATTACGTAATAACTTAAGACAGAAGGACTCTTAAGTAGGGACTGAATAAATTAACCGACTTGGTATTACATGGATCTCACAACTTTTTACGGTAGACTAAGTTGCGTGCGAGACTTGGTTTTTTTACAAGTTATGTTTTTGATGGCATCTCATTTCTTTTTGTAGATCGCATGAAAACACAATGTAAAAATGCACACCTACGCTCCACCTACCCTACACCTACCCTACACCTACCCTACACCTACCCTACACCTACCCTACACCTACCCTACACCTACCCTACACCTACCCTACACCTACCCTACACCTACCCTACACCTACCCTACACCTACCCTACACCTACCCTACACCTACCCTACACCTACCCTACACCTACTCTACACTTACCCTACACCTACCCTATACCTACCCTACACCTACCCTACACCTACATACACCTACCCTACACCTAACCTACACCTACCCTACACCTACCCTACACCTACCCTACACCTACCCTACACCTACCCTACACCTACCCTACACCTACCCTACACCTACCCTACACCTACCCTACACCTACCCTACACCTACCCTATACCTACCTACACCTACCCTACACCTAACCTACACCTACTATACACCTACCCTACACCTACCCTACACCTATCCAACACCTATCCAACACCTATCCAACACCTATCCAACACCTATCCAACACCTATCCAACACCTATCCAACACCTACCCTACACCTACCCTACACCTACCCTACACCTACCCTAAATCTACCCTACACACCTACCCTACACCTACCCTACACCTACCCTACACCTACCCTACACCTACCCTACACCTACCCTACACCTACCCTTCACCTACCCTACACCTACCCTACACCTACCCTACACCTACCTTACACCTACCCTACACCTACCCTACACCTACCCAGCACCTCTTATTCAATTATATTCCATTATACAGGTACACTGATTCATTTACTGCAAATGTAACTTTGTAATCCTATATAATGCTCCAAGATTTATATGGGATTACAAAGTTATCTAGCAGATGATGTATCTAGAAAACTGGGCCGAAATTGTAAAATGTTTAATTTTTCCTTGGTTTATATACTAAACACTAATTCCATTCTAAATTTGAAGCTTCTATGTCTGCTAGAAGTGCCTTAGAGTTTTGATGATCGGTCAGTCAGTCAGTCAGTGAGTGACAAAATAAAGAAACTTTGACTAGTTATAATTCATAAACTACTGGTTCAAATTGATTGAAATTTGAAATATACCGTATTTATACAATGCCTGCTTGGTTACTGAAAACTCAGGCTTCTAGTTTTATCCACAACGAAGTTATAGGGGGGTCGAAAATGGCCTGAACTGCTTCGAGAAAAGTATGGTACGGCCGTGCCGCTTTTTTGCTCGACTTGGCGGGGGCACTGCCGTGCCCCCAGATCAGTTCGTGTCTAGGTTTTGTGCTAATTACCTAACACTTTTTTTTTGTTTTTATACTTTTTTCTCTTAATCAAAAACATCAATACTACAAATAGACAAGACTATCTTCGCGAGACGGGGCAAGGGGCGGTGGGTGTGATAACCGCCTTATTCTCATCCCAAGTGTATGTTTTTGTCAGAGTATTTAGCTTAACGGTGTGCTCCCAACCCTTGTATGGAGTTGTGTCTTTATTGGCCCAAACCACAGCCCAAACTCCAGCAGTAAGTTAATCAAGTTCTAAAATCCATTACTGACCTCCGCGGTTCCGTTCAAATAAGGAGAGTGCAGCAATTTCCGCTACACTGTCTTAGTTTACTAAACACGTGTTCCAGCTTAAGCTTAACCAATTTATCTTCGGCTGCTCAACCAACAAGTACATCCTAAACTTGGGAACTTGCTGGCCGCAAGCAACTGAATTATCCTCCAGAAACTTGTTCCCCTGAGAAATTACTTGTTTTGTTGACTGTACTGTACTGATTGGACTTATTGAATGTTTAGAAAGCGATTTCAATACACAAACACGTACACACGTGATTTACACGTGATTTTATTGTACTTATCATAGATTTCAGACGCGCGTCGCCTCGCGCTTGATCGTCTTTTGTTTCTCTGAGGTTCTTAACATCCTTTGGCTAGTGGCTTGGAACCCATCAGGTACCGTAGGTACACCCAACCAACTGAACTGAAAAATTTGTTTTTAAAAGAAGATAATTTTAAGTTACATTAAATAAATAAATATTTTATCAACAGCTCATCTACGTCCCCACCGAGGGGCTCGAGCCTACTCTGAATTAGAGCGAAAGAATATAAATATTTATTTTACATTAAATTATGAATACTAGTTATTTATTCTGTATAATGTTTTTTTCTATGTTGTGCAATAAGCATATTTTATTCCCGTCTTACTATCGTTTTTACGTGGTCTGCTGGAAGATCATCATCATTCGCTTGCCCTTATCCCATCATTTGGGGTCGGCGCAGTATGTTTCCTTGGAAATTAATATTTTAATGTGTATAAATATTTAAATGAATAGATGCTTAAATGGTAATATTGTTAGCAAACTTGACTTTACAATCCAAGTCGTCGATGCCAATGCCTGGGACCCAAGGCCAGCAACGCTTTGTTGACCACTCCTGATTGGAATCAATATTTCACGTTCGCTCGATTAGCGCGGTCGGTTGGACGGACCGATCGAAAACGGACATTCCTATTAAAACAACTCTATTTGATTCTATCGATTTTCTTATTGTTAGTTGAAAACAGTTCATGGTCCCGATTCACACCGTCACGCTCTAATCCTTAATTTAAGTTAGTCTGTCCTATTTACCTTTTAAAGATTGAAAAGGGACAGGAGATGGCCATTCTAATATTAGAGCTGTAAAACATCGAATTTGAACCTTATGGCCGTGTCGATTGCACAATTTTAGAAAGCACTTAAAACATGCGACTTAAAAATCTCTTACACTGACAGCTATGCCCTTATTTTAGGTTATCATTCGTTCAAATTAATATCATTCGTTCATCACCTCTCTTTCATTGGCCATAAAAACGAAAAGGATATTTACAGATAGCTGGATTTTAAAATTAGAATTAGAGCATGACATCCCGAATCGAGGCCAATAGCACTCCGTGTATCCACTTAAAAAACGAAACGGTTGTGTCGAAAGCAGGGCCTCTCCCTTTTGGATACAAGTACAGCTAACCAGTATATATTTTATCACGTTTTCATATTCCAAAATTATGTTTTCAAACTTTCGATTCTTTTCGACGCTTTTACAGGAAAAAAATATCAGCTAAGAGTGTAAAATCTTCATCTATGGATAAATACAATTTAAGGAATCTCACTTAGATCTAATAATATATTATTAGGTTAACAACTTCTATTGGCAAACTTTAAGACAAATATGAATTAATTTAATCTTTCTCATAACAAAAACAGGGACTTGTGCCCTTCGGAGGTGACGTCAATATCAACTGGTAACATAACAATTGAATGTTAACGGTCTGTGCTAGCACTTAACCTAGGTGAGGCATACCCACCTAGTCAGCAATACCTCAATGACAGTGGTTCGTCTGATTGTCCACAGGTGACGAGTTCATCTACCGCGACGCGTGGGGTGGCATCAGCCTCATGTTCGCCGCCAACCAGAGCTCCAAGATCCTGATGCCCAACACTACTTTTGTAAGTATTTTTGACGAGGAGATGCAGGTTCGAGTTTTGTCCCACATTGACAAAAGTTAGATTTTTTGTTGGGATTGTTTAGTACATCATATTTTTAGCTAGAGTTATTAAGATATACCTTTCCATGTAAAATCTTCATCAAATAAGGGGTTTAATCAAATAAGAGTTTTTTGTATAATCTAAGATAAGATAAGATAAGATAAAATTTATTTCAATAAAAACTTAAACATAGAGTATAGAAATACAAAAATAAAAAAAATAAAGCAGACAAAATATGAATGCGATGCCTAAACTAAGTATTTCTTACTTGTATCTTAGGCATCAACGTAACAATGATAAAATATTTTTATACAGTTCTTAAAAAATAAAAATTGTATTAATTAAACAATTATTTGACTTAATACAATAATTTACATTAAAAAATAAATTAGAAATAGTGTAATTATGGTAATGATCACGAGGTCAGGGTTTGTTTATGTTTATTTGTTAGTGGGACGTGTTATTTTTCTGTACTTGCAAGAAGTTCACCTACATTAATATGTATGCTCGCGTTACAATATAGCCGAGTTTGCAATAAATGGTGTTAGTCAAGTTAGTGCACAATTTTTTTGATGACTTTCTTAATCTTAATGACTATTTATTTGATCATACACCGAAATTAATATTAATGCTTAAATAATGTTTGTTTACGTATAGGTGTATGTATTACGAGCGGTGCTCTAGGCGCCCTCGTAGTCGATAGTACTAATATTTCTGGCTACAGCAATTTTCCTGCAGGGCACTGCTCGTGTCCAGTTTTGTGGTTGGAGGGCTTCTTGTATCAGTGACAGGTGGCGCATTTCGCTGGCTCAGACTGATTAGGACACTCCTTGATTGAATGACCCGTGCTGCCGCAGTGACCACACGTGGAGTCAGAGTCCCGGCAGTACTTCGCTGAATGCCCATACTGCTGACAGTTGTAGCACCTGGTGTAGCGTTAAAAAAAAGAAGCTAGCTAACCTGTGGTCGACGACCACAGGCGAAACGTGAAATTTAGGTGTACAAAGAAAGATTTAGTTGAATTTGTCCGAACGGTATAATAAAAATTTAAAAGGGCCTAGAAATTGCCAAAGTGTCAAAAAGGTGAGCCGAGAGCCGGGTCCTGAGGGGACTCCGTCGATATAGTGTCGCTGAACTAGTGTTGTGTTGAGAGAGTGTATCGATGCAGGAAGGTGTAAAGACCGCGGAGTACCCCGGAGAGTAATTGCCAAACGGGAACCAAAAAAAGGAGGGCCAGAGAAACCTAAAGGGCCTTTTTAGAATTTAGAAAATAATTTAGACAGAATTTGGCAAAATCCGCATACAAAATTACAAAACTGATACAAAAAACAGGCTAAAAAATCCACGAGACGGGCAGTATCCCAGGGGGGACGGCGGTGCGCGGGTCTGCGGCACTCAGCCGGTACGGGTGCGGACGCACACAACACGGGGATCCAGGCACGTCCAATGCCTGGTGGCCTCAGGTGTCCGGAACCACAGCGAGAGATCGTGAAAGGCACGGAGGGACCCTCGTGTGTGTGTCGCAGAGGCCGGAAATACACTGTAAAGATTGACAAAGAAATAATCGCCATCCAACCAAGACAAGGAAAGAGAAAAGTGCGTCGATAAAAACCAGTAGGAAGACAACACAAGACTTACCCGGCTAGTCCAAACGGAATCCGTGATATTTATTGTATTCCAAGGCTTTATATCATTTACTGATATTTATTTAGTAATATTCAACCAAGTTCAAGGAAAAAATCGTTTCTATCTGATGATAGACGACAACTCAGAAAACAATAAACAATTTAGAAAAAGGTCAAACCAAGAAAATTTGAAATTTGAAAATGTGACATAAAAACCGGCCAAAAGAAAAAAGAATCATACCAAAAAGGTTATTAAAAAACCTGCAGTAATGCTGCACTGGTCACTATGGTGTAGTCTCTAATAGGTCAAGACGTCCAGTTTATAAAAATGCGCTGTTGATTAATTAGAGTCTTCCTAAGGCTTGGAGTTAGTTCTAAAATATAATTGCATGTGGAGGCGTCTTTTTTGCCTGATTTGTGGCTTAATTTGACTGAGCCAGCCAATTGTTCTCTATTCAGGTCAGGGTGTTTATCGACAATATTCTGTTCAAAAAGGCAATCAAAAAATTCATTTTCGGAGATAGTGGATGGTATTCCCAGGATTATGATTTTTGGGAGCTTTTTTGTGGTGTCTTCAACTTTAAATCCTGATGTAGACAGCTGTTCTGACTTTTTAAGCTTATCTAGGTCATCCTTCCTTTCGGAACTGATTATAAGGCCTCCGTTTTTAGTTTTCCGAACTCCACGAATATGCAATTTTAGTGCCTCAGGCCTTATTAGATTTTGCACAAGTTTTTTAGTAACATCACTAGTTACGTCCTTGTCAGCCGGGTAGATTGTAACGCTGCTGGTATTTGGCGGGCGGACTATGGGCTGGCCTCCATTTCTTACCATGTCGGCGAACGACAGGTTAGACGACAAAGGCTTAGGAGAAGACTGCACTGATTCCTTAATATCTTTCAATTGGGCGGATATGTCGACTTGATTTCTTAAGGTCTCAATTAAGCTACATGCTGAAAAATACTAATATGTGCGTAATCTAAAAGTTGTCCGGAAGAAATTGCTCTAAAGCAATAAAACCACCCAATTGTACATCTCTGTTCGTACTTCTAGCATTAATTATGTTTATGTTATTATTTAGTTCTGTGTGACCAAATTCATTCATTCATTCAATTATGCCTTCTCCTACTTCACCGCAATTTTCATTCGTAGTACTTACATAATATTGTAGATAAAATTAAATATAGGTACTACCTATATAATAGGTTATAGGTACGTTTCTTACAACCATCCATACATTCCTACTAACAAAATTTTGGGTTTTTAATATAAATAAGGAAATTTTTTATCATTACTTATTAGCCGTGTGCTAACTTCTGCATATTAGGCAACTACGGAACCCTACACTTTGCGTGGTCCGACACGTGCTTGGCCAGTTTTTTACATGTCAATAGCCTCTTGAAATATAAAATTACCCGTTGAAGTTTTGTCTTCTTTGTTTTGTTTTGTTTTGTCTGTCTTTTGTTTATGAATATTATGGTTTTACCTGTATTAATAAGGTCAAAATAAAATTATGTTTAGTTAGACCAACATAAAGTTCATGTATTGTACAGGCCACAACGTAGTAAAGTTATCCATCAACAACAAAGTTTTCATACAGTGTTCTAGAATATGTGCGTAATGGTTCACGAACTGCCTGTGTTCTACCGTACTGATACTGCTGAGTTCATTGACCTGTCGTCAGAACGAGGTTTTAATCAGTGATGTGATCCTGGCTTAGCCTGGTTAAATAATGCAATTAACAGCTCTCTACTTCACTCTAGCAGCTCGGGTGAAGCTGGCTTTATAATTAAGTTGAGCCGATTTTAAAAAGATTATCCTCTTGATTTTATTTAGGTATTAATAAAATCAAAATCAAAAATTATTTATTTCCATAGGATGTTATATGATCCGTCATTACATTTTTTTGGATGAGTTCACTAATACAATGGCGGAATTTGTTGAGAAGAGCTCACCGACGAAACTCCACAGTCGTTGCATCTTTTGCGACTCCTTTTTTAAATAAAATATTGTCAATAACAAAATTAATGCTAATTATATATCAAAAAGCCTTTTTTACCTTTTTTTAAGGTAAGTTCACCTTAGACCTAAATCAATATCATAAAAAAAGGTAAAAAAGGCTTGCTTCTTCTTCTTCTTCTTCTTGCTTGGGTTGCAAATTGCGCACTTTGATGCCTTTTTTTTAATGTCACCAAGTATTTTGTGAGGCCGAACGATAATAATAAGTCACCAAGCGAACTCTAATTTAGCTTTGCGACCAATATGCCGTGTGTTTCGATCCGAAGCTTTGAAAATGATGTTTTGCAGTGACCGATCCTTAAACTGATCGTATTTGGGATTGTTTAACTTTAGTGATTGACAAACACCTAATTTTTTAATGAATATGTACTGCAATAAAACTCTAAATATCATCAATAGCACAACAAATACCGTGCGAGTGCTTCCGACTTTAATTGACGTGATCTAGGTCAATAGGTACGAAAAGAAAGTTTCTCTAATAAGAATTTAATCTAAGTTATTAGACTGGAAAGATAAGAAACTTTTCTAGTTTCATTCAAATCACTATTATTTCTTGCTATTAAGTCTAACGTTATCCGAAATAAGGTCACCTACCAAACAAGTTCAAAAGGACTTAAATTACACAATTAAAAATCATTTGGCCTTTTCATTCAGTTGGCTACAAACTTCAAATAAAATTACTTCAAACAATAAAAATTGCAATCAGTTGCAACTTGGACGGCTAAGAAAAACATTTTCCACTTTCCTAGAACAAGAATCCTCTGAGAAGATAAATCTTGTTAAGATAAGAATCTATGCCGTGTGCCGACCCTGAGCTAATCGCCATGATTAATCTCAGAATTAATTAGAGAGAACTAGGAATCACGCTCCGTGGGTCTTGAGACTATACTCAAGATTCTCGAGACGCTGTTTTACTCTCAAAATACTCAAGACGCGATTCTTAAGTGGCTCGTTCAAATCGATTGTTGGTAAAAGACTGGAGATTAAAGCTATTATGTGCGGGATCTTGAAGATCTTTGACGTTTTGTTGTGAAAAGGCAAGCGGGGTTTAAAATTGTACTTCTATAGTTATTCTTGTGGCGTTTTAGTTGAAAAACAAATGGGATCTTCTGAAAATGCTGGTTAGACGATTTGTGTACGGTTGCGCCATATACTATTATAAGAACGCTAGACGAAGTGGAGGAAGTTTTATATCCTGTAGAATTCACCAGTTGTTCTTTTTTCAGCCATTTCTAAAAGTTGTCTGTGGCTGTCTGCAATTATTACACTTTTGACACTTCTGTGATAATAAAAAAAAACTTATTGATAAGTTCATACGGTTATATTTTAAGTTTCTTTTAGTTAACGGTCATAGTCATAATTTGACTAAAAATAAACTCGGATTAGAAAATAGAATGCACTTTATTGCACACAAGGATATAGATTAAAAGTACAAAAGATAGATGAAGGTGTACTGTACATCTGTACGCCTATCTAGGCGGCCAGCAATTTCTTCCAAGCAAACTTAGAGTACAAGAAAGTTTCATGGGAACTGTGGGACGGTGCACACGAGAAAAACATTAATTAAAATTATATAAACAAACAACTTTTACTTAGGGAATACAAACCTACTTATATAATATGTCAAAATAGCTACATAAATTAATAATACAACTACATATTAACGTATAACCACAGAAGAAATAATAGTAGCGTAGCTAGTATAACTCCTTCGACAAAATCTATCATAAATATTTTTAACAGGTACGAGTATGTAGGTCTCTATTCGTTTAAGAGAAAATCTTTACAACAATTACGTGTTAAGGAAATTGCAACCTGATAAAGGTACCTCATATATTGTATTAGGACTAAACTAGGTCATAATATTTACACGATACAAACAAACTAGTAGTGGATATAATCGTAGTAATCAATCTAGTTCATAGAAAAGATGTTCGTTCTCTGCTTGTGTGGGCAATAGAATGGAATCTGATTACGGCAATCCCTCCGAGGATCGTCCGTAAGAAACTTGATCAATCTGCCCTTATTACTGACTCGATCTCAGAAACTTGTTATTAGCAAATTATGGACCGAGAAATAAAGTATACAGGCTGTGAAAATAATTATTACGCTATTGTTTTCTATTTACTCTGATTGCAGTAAAAAAAATGCTCTTGATCAGCTTAACCCCTTGACGGCTAATGGTTTAAATCTAAACCAACACAAAAAGTTGAATGTTTGCATCCGTCATCCGGTTATTTAAGGCTTTATTTGCAATGTTCAGAGTGGATTATTGTATGGCAAGAATATTTTATTTAAGTTCTTAGTGCTGGAATTCTGTCGCCGTCAAAGGGTTCGAAAACCAGTAATGTACGAAAACCTTTACTACATAAATCAATAGTACATAAATGGGTGTGATTGAAAACAATCTTCGTTTCATTCGCTCGTTATTTCGATTCATTTTCTAACCCTACTACTTAGCAAAAAAAGTTACATTTCATAACTGCAGTTATTATTGCTTTCCTTAAAAATGATTATTACACAATTTCCACATCGGGTGTTTAAAAATATAGAAAAACTCCAATTGTTATTGAATTGTTAAAAAATGTAACAAAACTTTAGTTATGAAACAAACAAATAATAAGTTATCGTTATCATTTTAACGAAATGAATCAAAACCTTCTTCTTTCATTCTCAGATCTACTTTGTCTTGATTATTGATTATGGTACTGGCCGTTTCAGTTTAAGGTAGCAATGGTACAGACAGTTTCAATTTCAGGAATTATTAATTTTGCTAAGATTTTAAAATAAACTGAATCTCTGTTCCCGTCTAAGTAATTATATCCTCCTATTAAACGTAGTGCTTCTACTATTTAATTCCGTTCGTGACGTCACAATAAATGAATTGTTGAACATTTAACAATAATATAAGCCATAACAAGACAATATTTTAATTTAATCTGATACTAACTCGTTCTAGTAAGGCGTTTACACGCATAATGTTGACATGAAATGTTGTTGTTATTGGCGTTTTTGAGAACGCAAAATGTCCACCGCGCACAAAAAGACAAAAAGCGCATATTGTCGGAAGCGTAAAATGTCAAAAACGTATAATTTCGAGGCTTCAGTGAGACGAGGCGAAAACTTTCGCCGTGATTATTAATAGCGGAAATAGTTTATATTTTCAGGTAGCAACATTCAAAGTCATCAAAAACATTTCACGACCATATTCATGACAAGTTTCGCTTTTGGTTTCAGTTAACTAACATTTAGGTGCTCGCTAAAGCAAAATTAAGTGACCATTCATATAAAATGTAAGACAATTACCTACTTTGTGATTTGGTTTGTTGGTTTTTCCATTACATTTCCTTTTTGTCTTTATTAGCACGCTTCATTTGCAACTCATCCCGTAGTTTACGGTCGTATTAACATACGTTTACGTCTGCTGTTAACTACGTTCACGACCATAAAGTACTTTGGATACTTGTTTTAATGCGCTTTTTGTCATAATATACGAGTCGGTTGAATGGATATCGTAAGCGGGCTTTTTATAACATGATGTAAGATAGAAAAAACAAATATTACCTGGGAATTTATATTGGAAGCTTATGATCAAGCGTTTCTTGAAAATGGTAACATATTATATTTCTTATATCTTTATAGCAAGCTTTGGCAACTAGCAGTCAAAAATAATGACGTTAAGATTTTTGTTAACGTATTTTCGAGGCTTCCGTCAACTGGGACCACAAGAAACTGGGACCGCGGTCCCAGTTGCCGGATCCATTTAATTTATTTATTTTTCTTCCGGCATCTGGAACCAACCTCGAAATTATTAAAAAAATATATTGTTTAAATCTAATAAGGTACAGTTAAACGAAAAAGTGTTTAAGTAATATTTAATACTACTTAAACCACTACTTAAACTTACTACTTATACCACTAAATAAATATTTTAACAATTAAAAAATCCATATTTATACATTTTTATACATTTATTTATACATATTTAGACATTAATTTAAAGCTGAATCCGTAGTTAAAACAAAAAAAATAATTACTCATTTAAAACACTACACTTGATTTTCTCTCAGTTATAGCTAGAAGAAGAAAATAGGAGTCCCAACAATTCACCCTACCACCTTAGGCATCTTTTTCATTCCTCCTAAGAACTTGAACACATCCTTCATTTCCGACTGCGCCACCTGTTGTCCGACTGCCCATCCAATACTCATCGGTATTGTGAACATACGAGCTTTTCGTGGCGCGACCCTACGTTAGGGAATTGTAGTTACTTATTTACCAAGACATTGGTCGTTCGCAAGTCACTATACGACTGCCGGCTCATTGTGCCAAGATTCTGCTGATTCATTGTTGTTTTGGAAAATTCGTTTTGTGCTTAGGAAAGTAAATATGATTTATTTTCACTTATTAACTAATTAACTTTCTTTCTCACTCCACGTTTAGTATTTGCATTACTATTTAATTCAACCGGTCTGATCAGAAATGTACAAGAGCGTCGTAGCACGCTCGTAGTCATTTCGTAGCCAATTGCTACAGGATACGTAGCACTGTATGTTGTAGCCAGACTTGCAAGTTAATAGCATTTTTAATTTAATTCCAATGTTGAATAATTGAATTCTCTTTTTATATATAGTTTACTTTGCAGTATAGATTTCTATGAAACATGTTTTCCTGCAAGTTAAGTTTGTAATAAAATATTACTAGAACCACAAAGCAAAACTTTGCGTTGCGTGTGCGTTCCTCTACACGCAACATTCGAATTAGAGACGTTACGAATTAGTACAATACTCGCGATCGGTGACTCGATCATCGCAAGTGATGGAGTTAAGGACAACATGCTGTTGCTGACTTAACGAGTCGCGTATTGTTATAGAATTATTAAGCTTACATCAACCGGTAACGAAAGGGCGTCTCAGACCGCCTAAAAACTATACACAAATAGCGACTTGATGTCAAGCAATCATCTTTATCCTTTCTTAATTATCATCAATAATTAAACAGTAACAAAAAAAACGTTAACGATTTTGGACAGGACTCTGTGAAAAATTGACGTGTGTCTATCATCTCTTTAAAAAAAAAACGATACAATATGATTAATATCGTCAATTCTGTTTAGACTGTATTTAATGTAGTTTCCAACTGTAATGTTAGACTACAGTCATAGCGCATAACTGGGTGACATCACACTATCACACTTTACACGAATATTATGTGAAAATATATTTGTTTGTTTGTTTTGTTTCGATGTTTGTTCTACCTTCACGCTTTAAGTACTCAACGGATTTGGATGGAAGGAACGGAGATAGTTTGTAACATAAACATAGGATACATTTTACGGGAAAGTCTTAAGCTTTGGTCACATAAAGCGGGAGCAGCGCGGCGCGGTCCGGGGCCGGGAATGTGGGATGGTGCTACGCCCCGGACCGCGCCGCTCCCGCTCTGTGTGGCCGAAGTTTTATTCCCACGGCAAAATATTACAGAACGCGGGCGTAGCCGCGCTAGTAAGACAAGACGAAACAGAACTGTCTCAGCGATGCTGACGTCAAACTCTAGTCTCGCGTTACGACAACACTCCCCTCCCGCACCGCTTTACTACCGCAGGAACTTCTCAGTTTTGATTTAACGTAAATTTAAATTAAATGTAGAGCGTCGGTGGTCTAGTGGCTAGGACCACTGTCTCCCATCCTGGAGACGCCGGTTCGATCCCCACCACCTACCAATGTGTTTTCGAATTTCGAATTCATAATATGTACGTTTATCGACGCTCTTACGGTGAAGGAAAACATCGTGATGAAACCTGCACGACTGCAGAAGTCTGCGAACAAATTCGAAGGTTGTGGTGTGAAGTCGACCAAGCCGCACTGGGCCAGCGTGGTTAACTAAGGCCAAATTGCCCTAATTTAGGGTAGGCTCGAGCCCCTCGATGGGGAGGTATATGAGCTGTTGACGAATAGTGATGCTTTGCAGTACATTTTTTTTTCTGACTGCGCGCAATAAAAGTCTTTATTCATACGTTTGCATGCATTGCATTGCAATATGGAATGAATAATTGAGTGAATAGGTTACTTTTTTTTGCATACACAAAACGGTTGCCGAAAAACGAAATGAATAAAAAATACATTGTCGAAGGGCTTATGAAAAAGACATGTCTAAAACAATTAAAATCAACTATCCTAAAGAGAAGGGTTATTTGTTTTTTCAACATGAGTGCAAAAGAGAGAGATAATAAAAGCATATAAAAATCAGGATACATATATTTTTCTCTCCCAATTTAAGATTACATTTGTTTGAACATTTACTGCACTGTAACTCTGTAAGCGATATGGGCTCCTAATCCAAGCTTGTCAATCAGAAATTCTGTGTAAGCTATGAACCACCTGTACACGAATGAGGCAGTACGTCAGGTCCCTGACAAAGCTTATCTCGTTCTTTTGATCAGCCAATCGGCTGCCACCAGCAGCCATTATCGGAGCCTACTACACTGTGAGGTAAATTCACGACGAACAAAACTCTTGAAATCCATCGCTGCGCGTCTGAAGCTGACCCGGTTATTGTATGGTGAATGTTTCAAACGATTTCAGCTTTGCTTAGGTGTGTGGTGTGTGTTAATATTTAAATTGATTAAGTTTGAATTTTTATAAATTTTTCCTACTAAACAAAACTTATCTACAAAGTGTTTACTAAATCGAAAGGTCTTACGTTAGATAAGAATGCATGATAACTTAGATACAATACATACATATTATCGCACATAACAAAACGTGATGACAAAGATAGACTAAAACGAATAATTTAAACATCAATTCGATTAATTTTAGTAAGCGTTGGACATGAAATCACCGTTGCAGTCGCCACAACGTGTCAGTAATAACCTATAGCAAATTACGTCTGCGATCACTCGTTTCGTCGTTCGCGTAATTTTAAGGAAATTCCGTCAACGATCGAGGAAAATGGAAAACGGAAAACAAATTCAGTGGTTTCTAAAAAAAAAAACGGTGGTCTATGATAAACTTCTGGAGTTCTGGAATCATTCCATGTTAACAAAATATCGTAGATTTATTGTGAATCAAGTGTTTAATTAATATCATAATTTTCCATTGTTGCAGAGAGTCCTAGAACCAGCCTACTTCTCGCTGTCCGCAGACCGAAGGTTTCTCCTCTTAGCTCAGAATGTCCACAAGCTGTACAGATACTCCTACCTCGCTCGCTACACCGTCTACGATATACTTACCACGTGAGTATGATGCCCTGGTAGAGTCACATTTAAATTTGTGTGTTGTCAGTATTGTCACGCGTAAAAAAGAAAGGAAATAAAACAAAAATATCAGTTTAGGGCAACTTTTACGAAATCCCGAATTGAAATTTAAATGATATTTAATTAATTTAAATTGCAATTAGGGGTTATTGATTATTAATTAAATCAAATTTAGCTAATTTTAATTAAACACAATCAGGTAAAAGCCATGAAACTGAAAATCTTTTCCTAAAGAACGACAGTTGTCAGTAAAATAATCTCATATCCCGTAGGAAATCGATTAGCTAACAGTGCGGTTTTGTATGAAAAGACCATCTTTTTATGTCGCCTTTCAGCCTCTGTTCCTTGCGGAGGGTTGTTCATTTTCATAGATTTAACTCCACTTTTTTGCTTTACGGGAATTCTTGTAATTCACCCCAAGTTTACAAATTGTAAATATAAAATATCAGAAGTTGCGATAGAATCAAAAATTCATACAACTTGTTTGTTTTCCTCGTTGCTTACGTACCTCCTCCCACCCTCTGGCCCTCTGGTACTCCATAACTCTGTCACGAAGGCGGAGTTCTTTGAATGTGCCTACGCACGTACTTATTTCTTATTTATAAGTTTTTCTGACTCTCGTAAACATGATATGCCCCTCGAGTAAAGAAACATTGAGTTAGTGACCCAAAAAGTCTTCTGTGTTACTTGAATTGGTAGTAAAAAAATATATTTACTATATGGAAAAAATTGTGAGTTGTTTTCTTAGTAAGAGCGAATACTAAAAATGAATATCGACTACTTTGCCGTGACGAACTAATGCCCAAGTAGGCTTTGTATCAGCATACTAACAAACGTAATAACGTTTGGAAAGCAATAGCTTTCCTTGTAAATCTACTTTCAAATTTTGTGTATACCAGAATGGAACACCAAATGTACTGTGTTTGACATTTTGATTTAAACAATAGCTCGCTGGCAATGTTCGGCCACGTGAGGACCTCCTTGAGAGACAGGCCACAAAAAACCAAGATTATATTTACTACGTACAATCCACTACCTCAGAACTACTACGAATATCAAGCTTATTACGACGAAATATAGAAGATAGAAAACCATCGTTTGGTTTACCAGAAACTGTACTGTAAGTGAATGGTAGATTCCTGCGTATTCTATTAGGGATGGGTATGGTGGTATGTTATGACGGGCTGGTTTCCGCAAATCGACGTCTACTGCGCCTATTTTGCTCTACTAGGGATACGTGTATTATCGCGTCGCGAGCCTAGATTGTGTCATTTTCGATAGTCACTACTTAAGGGAAGACTTCGATTAGCACTGGACGTCTCAGCAGGCTGTGTTGACCAGTTCACAGATAGAGGCCTCGTTATGGACAATATTAGCCTCTACTTTCATTCAGTAATAAACTATTGCCGCGATGAAACTGGTGCAATCAGGTATTTTAAATCATGTGATGACAGAGAGGAGGTGCTGCTCAATTTTTGGCATAATTATTAAACGTAAAAGTATTGTTGATGCAATACGAGTACATTACAAATACTTGTTTCATAAAAGAGTGGCGTTATTTACTGTTCCCCTTCCGTTGAATTTCACTTAAGCTTGAAGCTCGCGATCTGGTACCAGGAAATCAGTAGCAATTAGGGTTTCGATCTGGTGGCAGCGGTTAAATTGTCACTTAATTACAGCTGACGGGACTCCGAAGTCAATTTCCTCCGGAGCAATACTGAGATTGACGGCTTTCACGTCGAGATTAAATTCCAAACGACGACGGGTTAATCTGTGCAATATGCGGATAAAGAGTGCGACGCATTGATAGCGAAGGGAATGTTTTAAATTAATTCAGAATTTCGATGTGCGCCTTTGAATGAGCGCCGCTGAGCGGAAGTTTGGTTTAATTACCGGAAAACATCGGTAATTACTACAGTTTATTTTAGGGAACAAATGTTTAATGAATTGTTTTTACTTTTCTTAAAATAACTTGGCCAGTTGACGCAATTATATTATAATACATATAGTAAAGGCATAACGGGTTATCGTTACGCCCATACAATCATAACTCGTTATGCAACATCTATTCATTAAAAGGAAGTAACAAAGGGTTTGTAACATACAAAGAACTTTATTAAAATTTACATCAATGGTTAAGTATAAGATTAAGGTTCAATTCACACTGCAAAATCAGCGGCTGGCAACGTCTTGACTCTATACAACCTAGACGCTGGGATATACCGGCAAATACAAAATTGGAAACGTCACACATTTTTTCTGAATAGGTATACTATTTACGACCTATATTAAATACTAGTGGCTCTGTGAGCTGTAGACCTCGCGAGTCTGTATATCTTTTCATATTTATTTTTATTTTTTCTCCACAAACATCCCCGACCCCTTGATTTATTTATTTTAAACTTATTTTTATATTATTTTATTTTACTTTACTTTATTTTACTTTATTTTATTTTACTTTATTTTATTTTGTTTTATTTTATTTTATTTATTGGTTAAGAAATGTGACCTGTAGAGGAAAACAGCCTCAGCGGTAGACCTTGTAAGCTGGCAACCCCAATAACTCCGTAATTTTTTAAAATTTCCAAAAACTGACTCGACAAAAAAATTTCATTAATTTATCGAACCTGCTCACAAAATTTCACGAGAATCGGTTGAGAAACGCGACCTGTAGAGTGAAACAAACAAACAGATGGACATACAAAAGCAAATTTGGCCAAGCTGAAACAGAGACGCTTCGCTCGCTCGGTCAAAAAAAAGTTCGCGTTGGAACTGATGCTTGATTTGAGTTTGATGGCTAAACTGCTCAGCTTACGGCACTGTAAAATGGCTGGGATCAGGGCTGCCTTTAAAGGTTTAATGATAATGGCTTGAGTCGCACTTGGTACTGTAAATTAGTCCTTAGGCAAAGTGTAAAGCGGGCTCAAGTAAGTGAACATAGAGAACAAAGAAGTTTCTTAATGTCGCGTAAATGTGAAACTGCTTGCCGCCTCGCTGCCGGCCACTGCCATCTCAGTGTGAACTGAGCCTTGGAATGTGCGGCATTTGTCTGAAATTACGCATTCCCGTTGTGTGTAGGCTAAAAACTCTGACCCTCGTTACGCTGAACTGAAGCTAAACTTAATCCAAGTTTAATAATTAACGCTACTGGATGAACAAAGCGAGTTGCAAACGAATACTCAAATAAGGGTTGAATACTTACCACTTGTTTGTTGTTATCATAAGGCCCGTCTCCCACGAAGATATTTGCACGCGATTTGGATTTTCGCATGTAAATCATACGACGAGAAATTTGCAAGATGTTGATATTTTGAATAATCCTTTGCATTGCTTTAAAAAGAAACTACTTAACAAAATACTTTAGGATTTCGTTACCTACCTACCTACCTATATTTTTTTCTTTAACAGTAAGCGTATTTAAGTATTTAGGGAATCAATATTTGTTAAATGACTGTTTGTTCATAAAAAAATATACAAATAAACGCAGCGGCGCGGTGAAACGTCACATCCTGACCAAATCATACTAAAAAAATATTTGGCGGCAAATGGGGCTGCATGCATCAATTGACGAGCGATTGCATGCACTCACACTCACACTATAATAAATGTGAAAGTATGTTTGGTTGGATATTTAGATGTTTGGGTGTTTAGGTGTTTTTTCCACTTTCACGCCTAAAGGTATTATGTACCTTGGATTAACACAGGATATTTAAGTCCCTATATCGTATGCATGACTCTATAAAATCAAACTCCACATTATCACTTATTATTATTACGCCATTATATCTATTTGGACAAGCGAAAGACGCCCAATTTTGAGCTGGCACAGGCCGAAAAGACCTTTAAATGTTTTGGTGGACGTTGACCTTTACTCGCCCCGAAATGTTTTGACTTTCATGATTTAAACTAGCTAGCTTCATACACTCCTCCGGGACGTGAATAGTTAAACTCGCAGGGATTTTATTAAACTGAAACTGTCCGTTTCTGAACACCTTTTGTTCGCTGGTTGGAACTCATACAGAAACTAACGAGTTTGTGTAATTAAACTTCTTTTGTATGCTTTACTTTAGATAACTTCACGCTATTGAAATAAAAAAGCCCTGCTGAATGCCTGAGTTGTAGAGCATTCTGTTCTCATAATGGAGGTTCCGGGTTTAACATCCGGTGTAAACACTAGTCTGACAAAATATATCTTTGCAAGACTGTCTCTAGTTTTATTAGAACATTGGAGACCTGACTGAAGAGTAAGGCTCGTTAAGCCTTTGATATCGGCTGTTATCAACGGAAAATAGTCGTTGCATGAACCATGTCAGAAACCTTCAGCGGCTCCAATGTCTGATATGACATCAGGGTTCGTGAGGTCGATTGTCGACCTTACAACAGACTTCCTGTTATAGCACGGTATACTCGTACCACTATGCTACTTAGCTGTTTTCTGTTCGTTTAGCTACGCTCGCTTTTCTAATTTTTTATTTTATTTACATGAAAAAAAAAACAGAAAACAGTACATTAAGCTTAGCTAAGCAGTTAACAAAGGATAGTAATCAGACATAGCACTGCTTCTATAGAACATTTCTCGCAGAGACATGACAAAGAAAAGTAATAATCGGGAGCCAAACAAGTGCCCAAAAAAAAAGTTTATGATCACTAGCATAAGCTAATATAATTTTTTAAATTTAAATTTATCAAGAAAACATCTAACTTGTGTGTTTTTTTTTAATAGAAATACCCTGTTTGATTTTAAAAATTAAAACTATTTTTATTTTTTATTAACAAAAATTGATTAATTAATCATAATATAATTGTAACAGGAATTTTAAAGAATTCGATTTTTCAAAGTGATCACAAACTGATCGCAAACTTTTTTTGATTAAGGTTAGTAATGAGTACAAAGAAACAATAATAAAAATAAAATCATGTGACTAGGGGTTTGTAAAAAACAAATGTGACATAAGGTTAAAGGTTAAAAGGCACGCGGAATTTTTCTTGTTACAACACGATATTTTCCTTCGGCAGTAAGTAACCTGTCATCTTCAGTGATTGTCTGCAGACCGCACGTACATCGTCTTGGCAAATCGCCGCCGAAGCCGATTAATGCTGGAATTTCATTTAAACTTCGTCCGTGAGCAGTTGAATTATGTAGGAGAGTCAGGCGGCTGCCGCAGCGAGAGGTTGTCCAAATTGGGTGACAGTCGCTTATTTTGTTAACTGCAGTGCTATGGCATTGCAGGTGCATTCTAAGAAAGTAAGGGAATAAGGATAATAAAGTATGCAACTTCTTCGTCGTGTCGATGGTCCAGTATTAAGCTACTTTCACGGCGTTTTCAGTGGCGGCACCGGCTCTCTCAAGGAATAATCTCTGCAACTGAATCAGGTGTCACCAAACGAAAACATTCATTTGTTTATATTTTTTTATATTATATGGGTTTGCTCTTGACCCCGATCCAGCCCGAGAGCAGGGATGGGATCTACGATGTAGCGAACTTACCCAGAAGGAGCCTTTCACTCTGGCTTTAAAGAGAGTCGGGTTATATGCTCGGAAATACAGACGCCGCCGGCAGGAGATTCCACTCCTTTGCGGTACGCATTATAAAAGATGTTGAGAAGCGTTTGGTGCGCAAGCGAGAAATAGTCACCAATTAAAGTATCTTAAAAAGAATGTACTTTTTTATATATTTTTTCAAATAGGAATGTAGATGACTTCATAAGCTTGAAAAAATATCGAACTGAGCAATAAAACAGAACATTCTTAGCTTAGTTTCATCTCTGAATGCCGCCCTTAGACATCATGTCCGCGCCCTAGCGGTTTGTTACTACTTTGGTTGAAAATGCGATTTGGTCAATCTTAAAAAAAGACTTAGACATATCCCTACGTGGTTGGTGATCAACCTATGATCATGATGGTTCGCGAATGAAAGTAGCGATCTTTGCCTAGCAATATAAGAAATAGTGAAGGTTAAGTAAGAAAAAAAGGCAAAGTTAATAATAATGATAGGTACTGGAGTTGTAATGATACTGGAGTAAAGTGTCAGTGTTCCTGGGCAGTAAACCCTTCGAGCTCTGGTCTATAAAAAGGGTACAGTTACGATCAGATACGCACCGCTAATTTTAGAGTCTGTAGTAAAATAAAAGGGATTGTAAATCTAAGATGCTTTTCTCCTTGTTAAATTATAAAAAAAATCGGTCAATTGCAAACGAAACGTATCTCAAAATATGATATTTTTTATCTTGTTACTTCCACGCGTTCCTGAGAATGGGGGCTTTTTTTTTTTATACTGAACACAGACAAGAATGAAACTAACATTACATTCATTTATTTGCAAGAACTTGATCGCTTTAGCGCACAAATCTTTGTCATAATGTATTTTCTTAAAACTGGAAAAAGCATATCTGAAACCTTGCGTACTATGAAAAAATGCCGCGATGTGAAATTGGCGCACGTAACCGCGGTGTTGTGCACCGGCTCTGTGAGCACGTTAATGTGCAAAATAGTAAGTACAACAGTTACACACTCAAAACGAACATAACCACTGCCATTGACGATAATTACAGCCCTTTTCATAATTGCATGACGTCATTACCATCAAAATCAAGGGTCCGTGCAGTGACATTGACTTTGGCTTAATTTTGTTTTCGTTTTATAGTAATGTTTTGGATGCCTCGAGGAATGTTTATGTGTTAGGTATCGCAGAGTAACGAATAGAAGTTGTCAATACTAAACTCAATGAATTCTATCTTGTTCTTTCGTATTTTTGAGGTGCTAAAAAAATTTAAAGAAACAAAAGAAAAAAGATATGAAACAATTTCTTATACGAGTAGGTTAGACATTTTAATTTATAGGGACTGTGAAAGTTTTTTAACGATTCGCCAATGAAGATTAGGTACCGTTAACTAACTTAGAAGATCCATGGTGAAAATCTTCCCGTAGTAAACCAAGAGTGAACTAAACGGTGAATCACCATCAATATTTATATTTATGCTTTTACATTTTCATTACTTTCTCCGAACATCTCAAGGTTACCTTTTCCCTTTATAAGTACTTTATGTCCCTTTTTATAGAAAGTTAGATTGGGGAACAAAGCAGCCATTGTTCACGAAAAGTCACGACTTTGAACCACTTTTTTCTTGTTTTAAAATCAATTTCCGAGTCCATTTCGGCGTGAGCGTGCGCCGACAGGATTCTTTTCGCATTTTTCACAGATCCGGCACTTTTATTTGTGACGCCATCGCACTAGTGTTAGCAGCAGTGCATAGGGAAATATCTGGAGTAATCTGTATCCGAATGTCAATAATGATTTATGATTCTTGCAACTTTTTTTTTGTTTTAGGATGTCTGGACTATCCGGTTGTAGTTTTTTAGCGCCAAAACAATAAAGAAATCTCGAATTCGTCGGTGGGGACGATAATATAATTAATATAATTCAAATATAGTAGTACCTATAAGCGGATAATCTCCGAACTGAAAAACGGAAAAAAAAACTTTAGATTTCTTAATGCTAGGGTCGAGCCACACTTATCGACGGTGATCGACGGTTTGCCTATACAAAACGCGTGCAAAGTATGGAAATCCTTTCGCCGCAGGTGAATTGCAATATTTTTTTCCTAACCTACCTAATTGCTATATAATGTATCCAAAGTGGTAAGATAGCAGGCCGGACTTGTGTAATAATATGTACAAAATATGAAAAAAAAAATTAGAACAGTATACGATAGATGGAGCCCTAGTACACATCTTCTAAAACAACAAGGTTATCCTTGCATAGTTTAACTGCGTCGAATCGCGAATGCAGTGACAATATAAGACTGCATTAGCATAATGTGAGTTTGTGGACTTGCGACTACGTGAGCTCGTGTGGTGTAGTGCATTACGTGTTATGTAGCGAGAACAAGCAATGGACGATAAAGTTTGCGATATCGTCGCCTCGTTCTCTTTCTTTAGCGATGTTTTAAGGACTTTTTAAGGCGAGGCCCTATTTGAAAAATCGTTCTTGGCCTCCTTTTTTAACTCAAGAAAATTACAACCAACAGAAGAGTTTATCATTTAGCGACGTAACCAAGTCGATTTTACATATAATCAAGGAATAAAGCAAAAATAAATAATTAAAATCACCGAAAATCACATATTTTCAGCGACAACAACATATTTTTTTGTATTTTTTGGGTGGCTATATTAATACCTAAACGGCGAAACCAGTTAGTTTTTTAATTCGTTCTATATTTTTCACAAAAAAGAGAAAAGAGTTCAAGAAAAATGAGTTTTTCGCACGATTCCTGCGCAGTGTCGGACGTAACCTCCGTGAAGCATCGTATGCATGAACGTTATTTCAGTAGTGCGTCGGTCGAACTTTCAACTAAAGCGCGTTGAGTTGCTAATTTAGGATTGGGCTTCGCCTTAATATCATTAGATGATATATCCAGTCATATCTACCCCACGTCCAAACCATCATTATGTTCCTCTCTAAAATACCTTTCAAAACGAGTAACGAAATTACCCTCGGTTTGTGGACGTCATCGCCTCTATTAGTAGGTAATTTCGTATATTTTCCGACTATTTCCATAAGCTATTGTACTGCCTACAATCACGCACGTTTTGATGTACGGCTCGATACTCACTAAGTGGGAGTTGCGTAAGCAGTTCTGTTTGGATTTGCATTAATTTAATTGATGGTTATTTATAACGTGGACAAAGGGGACAAACCTTATTTTAAGGGACATGAATCGGTAGCTTTAGTCACTGACGACTGCTGATTGGTCCAGGCTAAATCATACGATATAAGATAGGTTTGTTCTTGTCATTTCATACGTTCCCACCGAGGAGTACGAGCCGACCCTGAGGGTAATGACGCTGGCCAGGTGTGGATTAGTTACTTCAAACACAATTTTTTTATTTCTTTACAGGTTTCCTCACGATGTTTTTCTTCGAATAAACTATTATATAAATTCGAAAACCAATACGTATAGGCGTGGCCAGAAAACATTGACTATAGCTAGTTAAGCTGGCCGTTAGCCTGACAATGCTGTCATTAAACATTAATCCAGCCCACTTCTAGGAATGGGCAGGTTGGACGTACAATAGGAACCTATTAATCAAGTTTCTATTGTTAATATCCAAACAGTCTCAAACAAGGCTAGCGTTGTTCCAAGGTTCTCAGATGCACACATATCGCGGTTATTGGGTGCCTTTTAGGTCGGCGCAGGAGTTTAGATTGTTGCTAAAATCTTTGAATTAAAAAAGAATACTTTTTATTTTATCTTATTTAATTTATTTACCAACAAAGTTCTAAATTTAATTATTTATACTGTATTTTACTGTAAAAATAATTGTTATTCCCAAATTATTCATAATAAAAACAAATAAATGTGACTTAGCGGAGGTAATTATCATCATCTTCACGCTCATATCCCTAAACAGATACGTAGAGCTTAAGCTGGCTTACATACAACATTCGCGTGAAGTTAGCATCTCTGCCCGTCAGACAATCTTTACGTTTTTTAATGTAGGTACTTGAATATTCATTTTCTTACCCTAACGTGCCCTAACGGACCTAAACGCTATTTCTACTAAAGTGGCAACACAAAATTCAAACCCCTCTTTATCTTTCAGGGAGTCATACCCCCTCACGCCCCTGCCTGACGAAGTAAACGGAGTCATCAGCGAGGGTCCGCAGCTGCTCCTCGCCATGTGGACCCCCAAGGGCCATGGCTTGGTCACCGTCAAGGACTACGACATCTTCTATAGACCAGCTCCCAGGTCCTCCACGGGATACAGGGTCACGGACAACGGCGTCTCTGGCACGATATACAATGGAGTGCCCGATTGGTTGTATGAAGGTTAGTTTACAATATTGATTCTAAAATGCTAGAGACTTGGACGACCCTGCCACCTGCACGCAGCAAAACTTAATGGGACCATCCATGTGACCACGTTCTGGGCTACAATCTACGAATATTTCTTATTCGTAGGCTACAATACATCAATTTCCAAACTGCCATCGATTCGTAGAAAAAAAGAAGATTTGCCTATTGCTGTTCTATCTACAGGGTGCAATAGATTATTTTACCAAATTAAGGGGTATGTTCAGTCTATAAAACTGAACAATCTCTCCAAGCAACTTAGGTTACAATAGCCAGCACATACGACTGAAAAACTTTACCTAATAGAGAGCGCCTTTATTCGCAGCACTGCGGTAGGGTCGGTATTCGTAATGAGCATGCCCAGCCACTTGTGCTGTCTATCATACTTTCCATGGGAGTGAGATTGCTGAATATAGACCTAAAAATTGCTGTTTATCAGACTATTTTTCTTGCATAAGTGAGTTTTTCAGGATTGTGGACTGACAACATCGAACACATAAAGATTCACATTTACTCAAAGATTTACCCACATCAAACCTATATGTCTCCTATGTTTCTTGTACTAAGAACTGGCAGGGTACGAGCACTCCAGCTAGATAGTAATCTGCATAATGGACGGAAAAATACTATACAAAATAACGTTCCTTTTTTCTAGGCATTTTCTGTCAGGCTTTGTGGGTTACACATTTAAAGTTATTTGCTGATGGGAATAATTTTAGGATTTTATCTCATGAAACATGGACTCAACTCTTACATGAAATATAAAAGCATTATACGAGTAGGTTAAGACCAAGAAAAAGAAACTGAATGTTGCGTGTATACCAGGCATTACCCCAGGTCACTCAGAAACTATTGCGAAAAAAAGTTTTTATGTATGACAGACTGGCCAGTTGTAATCTGTTTTGAAAATATAAAGGTCTAGTAACCGGGCCATAAATAAAAAAAATAGATTATTCATAAAGAAAATTAGAAGTTGGTGTAAGTATATCTGTATAATATTGTAATGTACTTATTACGCAACCACCCAGAGTTTAAAAGTCTTCGCGTTGAGTTTTATAAATAAGTCCTCAGAAATAAGCGTTTTAATTTTCCGGGCGAGGGGCAGACATTTTATTCTGTTAGCTATAAAGCTCGCTACACACATTCCTTTTTTAAATTGGAACGAACTCTTTGTTATTTTTTTAATCGTCGAGTAAAATATTCAACAGTATACCGGACTATACAATTACTGTACTCTTTACTTTGTTGAAACTGACTTGCACAAGATTACACTTAGAAGGAAGTGCAACTTTGCTCAAAGCGTCGTCGTCACGTTTTGCGAAGTCCTTTGACTCGAACAGTACTCCGACGAGAACTGTTTATTGCTAGACATTGTATTCTACTGCAGCACTTTATTAAGATCGTTCGAGCGAGTCGCAGATGTTCTTACTTACTTATTATAGCTCAAGCTACTAGCCTGATCAACTTTAGGAGAACGAATCCGTTTTTTAAATAAAAATGGCTGTTGGAATCAGCGAGACCGATATAAACAAGGGGCCTATTAAAAAAGAAACCCATGTATTATTAGACGAGTGGTCCGGTGACCACTGATACTGTATTAACCGGCACATATAGTTGACTGTCTTTTATTTAAAAGTGATAAATTTATTTTACATTTATTTCCTAGCAATGAAAACTAAATTATTTGTGGGTACTGTCAGGTGGACGTAGCTCTTTGAAGATGGGAGGCACTCGCTTCTAGCGCATAAATCCGTAGCTAAATAATGACTCCAATATTAGATTACGATATTTTTGTATTATCTTTTCTTCATTTCAATCCCTGATTCACACCATTATTTTCTTCAGCCCATCATTCTCTGACTCACTACGTCTAATTAGCTTTTTTACGATATATAGGGCGAATATCGAGTGCCAGCAACAACAAACAAAGGGAAAAGTGCGCGGAGACTGCATGTAACCAATGCAATCTCCACATCCCTCCTCCTACAGGAAAATGATCAGCCGATCACAAAAGATAAACCTAACTAATTACCTAAAAGTGCGTATAATATTTCATTTAACAAACCCTATGATTTGTACAAGAAGCCATAGCTAACAGCTACCTGGTGGAACAACGTTTCACCAAATACGAATAATTAAAACCACGCCAAAAGATTATTCATTCAAGTACAACTCATGGTACACTACATGAACCAAAAGAACAATAAATAAATTTTGAAGAATTAATAGAACAACTAACAGCGACACAAAACGTTCAACATAATATCAACATTGGACCATGCTGCCATAATTGACCAATAAGAACAAACGAAATTATTATTATGTAATATCAGATAAATCAAATTATGACAACAAAATCCCATCAACATAATGAACAAACTTTAAGTGATCACACCTAATCTAAACTTAAATATTTCAACCTAAGCTAAGACAAAAACAAATGAAAAACGCGAATACAAAGTCTAAAAATCGAAGTAGCGGCAGGTCTGGAACAGGAGCTCAGGCCTATTCGTATATGTAGAAAAATAATGATCACCTACACTATGCGTCACTTACGTTAAATATTAACCGAATAACAAGATCTTTTCCGAAGAACTATAAATATTCGATAGCATATCTAAAATGAGTGGCCTATACACTAAGCTCACCCTCCCCTTATAGAAAATAACAACCCCATTAAATAGCTAGATTTTTAAAACCTTCTTTTCTTCATGAAGTTTCTTTTTTTAATATATAAAATGTTTATAAACTACTTATTACGAATCTGCAAATAAGAGCTGGATTAATCCATTCGAGAGAAAAACAAAAATTAATAGAACTTGACTAAATCTAATAAGCATAACATGAAACCAATAAGCGTTCTCGAATCCACCGACTCATAAAATACTAAACCAATACGATCGTGCTAAGAAAAAGCACATCTCATGAGGATGCATATGTCCTATTATGAGATCCGACAAGTAATGCTCAAACCAAACGAATATCTCGAACGATTGTTGATTAAATGAAAATACCATAGCTTAAGTCAAAAGTCCATGACAAACAAAAATAAATAAAATGTAAGAATAAGTTATCAAACTATGCCATATATAGACAAACATTAAGTTACCCATCATACAAAAATAAAAATAAATTTATATATAGAGACAATAATAATTATTTGTTGACAAAGACGCTGACATAACATATCAACTACAAATGACGATAGAAGTTCATGACGAGTTGTGAATAAAGTAAGGCATAGGACAGATCAAGGGAAACAAACGCCAAGTTACTATAAAATAATATTTTTAAACACGCAATCTGAACGGTTTCAGAGAATTATGGTGAAATATTAAATCACGTCTGGAGCTTCCATCTATCTTACGTAGTAAATAATTATTATTAGATAGCCTTCGAATAACACGAAACGGACCTTTATATGGACGCGATAACTTCTGACCAACATTTGTTATTCTTTTAGGATTATATACCAAGACTAAGCTACCTGGATCGAACGTTACGAACCTGACTTTCCTGTCATAATATTCCTTTTGAGTCATTTGCGATTTACGAATATTTCTCAACGCACAAGAGATCATTCTAATATTAGCATTATTGCGAGCAGCAATATCCAAATCATTACGATTAGATACAATATCAACATCAGAACGCAAAATTGGGTCTCTAGCAAAAACAATAGTGTAAGGAATCGTATTTGATGACGCCTGTCTCGATATATTATACGCGTACGTTGACATGGGCAAATACATGCACCAATCTGCTTGACTCTCGTTTGTATACATCGCTAAACTCTGAGATATAGTGCTATTAAAACGTTCCACGAGTCCAATGGTCTGAGGATGCCTAGTTGCAGCAACCGATAACGTGGAATCAAAAAAAACTATCGTATTTTTAACCATGTGTGATGTGAAAATTGATCCACGATCTACAATGACTTCATTTACCATACCAAATTTACAGAAGATCTCTTGAGTAAGAAAATCACTAACGGCCTGAGCAGTTGCACTTGGGACTGCTCTAGTTATCGCGTATTTCGATAAATACTCTAAACAAACTATGATGTATTTGTTTCCTAAATCCGAGGTCGGAAGAGGTCCTAATATGTCAAGGGCTATTTTATCAAAAAGATGATTGACTTCAATCGGTTGCATCGGAGCAATCAAATACGATCTCTTCCTCTCTTGACATTCTTTACAACTTTCGATATATCTAGAAATTTTCTTTTCAGCATCAAGAATAAAATATCTGTCCCTAAATTTACATAAAGTCTTCGTAAGACCAAAATGCGCTCCATTCCAAGGATCATCATGAATTTCCTTCATAACGTCATTAAATGAAGCTTGAGGAACAACCAAACGATCAACATATCTGTTACCTATCCTACATCTGTGAAAGAGCTTATTGTCTCTAGTAAGAAAACCTTTATAGTTTAGCCGAGATCTAGAAGCAATCCTTGAAACTTGTTCAGTGCAAAAACTATCAACGCTTTGATCAAATTCAAAACGAGAAGCTTCAATCCTGTATAACTCTAAACCATCCTCAACTACATCCTTAGGAGAGGTCTCCTTAACATCAACATCCTCAATTAATGGATTCCTGCTTAGGAAATCAGCAATTTGGTTATCTTTGCCCGAACAATATACTATATCAAAATCATATTGTTGAATCGCTAAAGACCAACGAGCTAAACGCCCATTCATATCCTTTTTAGTACGGAGCCATACCAAAGCTTTGTGATCCGTCACGACGTCAAATTTCATTCCCCATAGTAAATGCTTAAAATAATTAAGAGCCCACACTAGAGCCAAACATTCCTTTTCGGTAATCGTATACCTGGTCTCACAATCAGAGAGCTTACGCGACGCGAAAGCAATCGGAAATATTTTATCATCACCCTGCAATAAACAAGCACCTAATGCTTTATCACTAGCATCGACAAATAATCTTGTAACTATGCCTTCGCTATTCGAAAAATGTCTTAATAAAGGGGGGTTCTGAATAAGAGAAAGAATTTTAGAAAATGCATGTTGCTGTAGTTCTGTCCAAATAAATTTGACACCCTTCTTCATCAACCTTGTTAGAGGCATAGCCAAATCCGCATAATTATCTAAGAATTTTCTATAATATGAAAAGAGTCCTAAAATAGATTTAAGTTCTTTAGTCGATTTTGGCACTTGGATCTTCATAATCTTTTCAAACTGTGATTGATCTGGTCGAATTCCCTGACCCGTTATTTCATAACCAAGAACGGAAACTTTTTCAAAACCAAATTTGCACTTACTAGGTTTAAGTGTCAAATTGCATTCTTTAATTCTATATAAGATTTCATTTAAAGATAAAGAAAATTCTTCAAATGTTTCCCCATAAACCAATATGTTGTCAATATAAACAATAGCATTCCGATATTTCATGCCCCCTAAAACACTATCCATAACCCGCTGGAAAATCGCACCACTTGTTTTAAGGCCGAACGGCATGACGTTAAATTCATACAATCCCGAAGGGGTAACAAAAGCAGTTTTATGCTTATCAGATTCCTTGATTCTCAACTGCCAATATCCACTATTTAAATCCAGATCCGCAAAATATTTGGCTTTAGCTAGATATAAAATTATGTCATCTATTCTGGGTAAAGGATATGAATCGGTAATTACTTTTTTATTCAATGACCTATAATCAATGCAGAATCGCCACGTGTCATCAGGTTTCTTGACCAAGACAACCGGGGATGCATATGCACTTCGCGACTCACGAATGATTCCATTTTCCAACATCTCACTCACTTGTTCCCTAATTATACTGTGTTGATGGTGTGAAACTCTATAAGGAGCTTTATGAATAGGAGTCTCGTCTGAAGTATTTATTTCAACTTCCATTAATGAACATGCCCCTAAATTCTTCGAATCAAACGCAAACTGCTTTTCATATTTGCCCAGTAATTCTGACAACTTACTTTTCTGATCTGATAATAAAGCATCAGAAATATTAAAATTATTACATTTCGTGTTATTCGTTAGGATCGTATCCTTTTTTAAATCGTCCAAATTTTCATTTATTGATTCTACCGTATTAAGAAAATAGATATAATCACCTTTCGGTAACGGCAATAAATGTTCGGACTCAGTCCCGGACTGAACATAATCAAGTGAAAACGCCGCGATTTTTGTATCATTTCTGAACCATACCTTATTCCTATCCAGTTCAATGAACTGTTTATCAAAGTTGACAATGGCCTTTACTGCATATAAAAAATCCTGCCCTAAAATTATATCAGGTACTAAATCGCACACAACAACAAATGCATGATTATAAACAATGCTATTTATTGTAATGTCCAATATAACAGAACATTCAGCTAATAACCTAATCCCATTCACCGTACGCAAACAAGAGGCGTTATCATTATATGCGTGTGACGGAATGAATTTATCCACTTTTTCAAGAAACGAAGAAGAAATCACAGAAATTGTGGCACCTGAATCAATCAACGCATTATGCACTACACCGTACAAATCAACACAAATAATAGGAGAAACGGGACGACTAAAATGACCGTCTACCAATGTAGTCCCATTCACTGGCGACGCTGAAAGTTTGGGTCATTACCCTGTATATTTCCAACGTTATCACGCGAACCGCTTCTTAAATTATACCGGTTTTGAGTGTATTGGGGTCTTGACGATCTCGCATCATTGCGGGGTCGGTTTGATCCAAAGTTAGTAGTACGTGGGGAAGATGGACTCCTCGGCGGCCAACTAGAAGATCTATTTTGCGGCGTGGAGTATAATTCCTGCGGTGAGGCTTGCGCACTACGCTGCCCAATATTTTCACTGGGATAACCATCACCCATTGAATTCGTATAACTGCTGGGCTCGCCACATCGAGTCGAGGTTATCTTCACTGGCAACGATAATTCAGTGTGTGTGGCCATAAAGAGCATCGAATACTCCATGCAGGTTTGTTTGAGGGTAGCGAAATCTTTGTATAATTGAGTTCCGAAATTACGTTTAAAAAAAGATGACATACCAGTCAAACATTGCTTAATTATTATTTTCTGGTCTGAAATCTTAGCCTTTCCGGCAAGAGATTCCACACGATACACATAGTCCATCAGAGGCTCATTATAATCTTGACGAGACTTATAAAACAACGAAGCATGGTCTATAGGAGACGGGAATTCTAAACAAATCGCTTTTTTAATATCCTCATATTTCGTAGAGGACGATTTTGTCAAATTATAATAGCTGAGAGCCGGCCCACATAGATAAGTAGCCAACACTAACGTTTTTACATCGTCACTCCAACTATTTATAGCGGCGATTATCTCGAATTGCGAGAAGAAGTCCTCCGCGGACGAATTCAGACCGTTATACTTATCAGACATAATTCAACTTATTTTAACAAAATAATATCAATTGTACATCACCAAGGCATCAATGCAGAGAGACCTTTCCATGGTATCTCATCATCATTCTAATGGCTGCAATCGCTGCATTGGCCATCTCATTCAATATTAATTTCTTTATTCACAGTCTTTTCTTAGACTTTTTTCTGGAAAACTTAATATGGTGCATAAAAAGGATTTAAGATTAAACACGTCTTCCTCTGCGTCCGCGTTCAGTCGAAGCTAAACAAAGGTAACAAAATTAAATTGCTTCATAGCTGCGATCCGTGCTGTGATATTTGCTGTTGATTCTACAAGGCAAATAATCAGGCAAATAATATAGCAAAGAAAAAAAAAATACGTAACTGGAGGTACCGATTTCTTCATAAGTCTACACCATGTCAGGTGGACGTAGCTCTTTGAAGATGGGAGGCACTCGCTTCTAGCGCATAAATCCGTAGCTAAATAATGACTCCAATATTAGATTACGATATTTTTGTATTATCTTTTCTTCATTTCAATCCCTGATTCACACCATTATTTTCTTCAGCCCATCATTCTCTGACTCACTACGTCTAATTAGCTTTTTTACGATATATAGGGCGAATATCGAGTGCCAGCAACAACAAACAAAGGGAAAAGTGCGCGGAGACTGCATGTAACCAATGCAATCTCCACAGTACGTAACCACCTAATCGAGTTTGAGGCATATTATGTGATCATGACATCCGTTCCTGCGCAGGATGGTGAATAGCAAGCTTTAAGTAAAACGACTAGGCTTTATCTAAACGACTTCTTGCGCGGTCCATTTGGGCTGGCCCGGGAACGCTGCCAGATTTTAACATTCTGTCTCAGACAATATTTTATTGTTTTTAGTACTATTATGTGTGGAATGCTGCCGGTTTCGCGTGCACAGATTGTTGTGTTAAGGTTTGTGAAGTGTTTCGTATTCTGGACTGTCTGGACATAGGTTTATTATAAAGTATCTTATCTATGCAAATCCTTTTGACCATCTTACTTTAATTTTGTTTTTTCATCGTTGGCTATTTTTGCTAGATGTATTAATATATGAATAAGAAGTATACTTTACTGCACACTCAGGTATAATAACTTATGCAATATTGCAAGAGAAAAGAAGGTTTACAATCGTTGCAGAAAGGGGAGCTACCAAAATGGGCTTAGCCTTGAACAGCCACATCAATAAAAATTAAAATCACGAAACATTTTGAAATAATATATAATTAATTTAGCCGCCTATATGGGAGTATCAAAATAAATGTAAAAAAATAATGTTTTGTTAGATTTTCAATCGATTGATAGCGCCAAAACTAGTGTTGCCAAATACATTCTTACGAAAGTAATAAGAACTTTGCTACTAAAATTCCAACATTTATGTGATAAATCCTTATTACAGACAAATCGAAACAGTCAATAATATTATAATAATATTTTTATGTTCACATTGTTTCTGTCCTTTCTTCAGGACAAATTTAAGACACGACAAGCGTATACTATCACGTAGTAGTGCAAGTATGTATAGGTATGTGTACATACCTATACATACTTGCCTCTTTGACTGTTGCTGGCCGTAAACATTTGGATTTATTTGAATTTGGAATATAAGTTTTGACTTGGAAAAAAGAGAGCAGATTCTAGGTTAGACTGCGCGTGTGTAAAGATCCTCGAGAAAGAAAATAAAAAACATCTCTTAGAAATTATCAATCTTTAAGTTAAATAGACCACCTCCACCTTCATTCCAAAGTATATTGCAGTTAACTAGAAACAAATGATAATGAAAAAGGACTTTTTAAAGATTTATTAGATTCTAATTTAAAAAGGGCAAACAATCCACCAAACTCAATCTATTCGATGACGTCATCATCTAAATCAGTCCACATTAGCCGGTGATCATCATAGCGCGTCCTTTATTTGTGCAGTTCAAGTTTTATACTAGTTAGGTACGAACAATGCTTAAGCCATATTTGTACTTGCTTTAAATTTTTACTGCCTATAATTAGACTAATCAGGATATAGAGGTACAAAAGAATAATTTGATTGATGGAACAAAATGGACTGATAAGTTGTATCTTTAAACCTTATAATGATATCAAAATTGGGCAATCAACACAGATAGCCAAATACAATTACAAACGACTACAATTACATACGAACAATTACAAACAAGAAAATATACATAATATGGAGAAGAAAAAGTTGTAGGTAGGTTGTTTTATGATAATATATGAAAGCTAGATGGATGCTGCTTGTCAGCCTGGTTGCGAAAGCAGGAAATTAGACGATATTGTCGAAAGCGACATGAGAGTAGGCTTCCGAATGCGACACGTACATCGCCTGACAGTTCGTAACAGTCGGTTGACAAAACTACAAGGGTGCGACTAGACTACAATCTACCGGGATGTATGACTGTATGTATTATGTATAACAAACGTAGTAACTAACTGTTATCGAAATTTTCGTAGGAATAAGATATTTTTGCGAATTTTAGACGGATGGCCGTTTTTTACTAGATTTCCAATTGTTTGTGGTCGGTCGTTCACCCACTTCGCATCATACAAACGCCAATACTATATCGTTATCGGAGCGATTACCTACGCGAATGCAACGAGCTACGCCGTAGCAAAGAATTAATTAAAATTATATTTAGTAAATTAAATAAAAAAGTGAATTCAATTTAGTAAAGAACATAAATGCTATTTAATATTAATAAAATATTAATTTGTCTCATAACTCGTACCTTTTATAAAAAGTAACCCAATAGTAACCAATACTTATAGATGATCGAACTATAAAGCTTCTTTGTCAAAACTGATTTATACATAAAAAATCTAACATTCCCGCTTAATTAGTCCAAGTATTCCCGCTTCCATTAAATTGAGAGTGACCCTAATAGAAATAGAAATAGAAATAGAAGCTTTATTTACACTAAATGTGGTTTTTACAGAGTTGTTACATTTTGGTAGTATCACACACTTAACCAGTAAATTACTTGGTATGCAAAAATTAATTAAGTAAATTAAAAAAGATATTTCTAAAAATTAGAATTATAAACAATGATTGCATGCATGTCATTTATGAATAATTATTAATGTCAATCTTAACCTAATCTTTGTGCTTATGTTCTAAATATTCCTCAACGCTATAAAAACATCGCTCCATTAAAAAATTGTAAAACGCGTTTCTAAATTTAGTTGCAGGCAGATTCTTAATATGTCCTGGAACTTTATTAAAGATTTTCACAGCCATATTGTAGCAGTTTTTTTGAAAGCATGCCGTTGTGCCCTGTAGAGCCACTAACCTATCAGGATACCTTGTCGAGAAAGAGCAGGTCTCTTTTTTGGTCGTGAATAACTCTAGGTTATTTTTCACGAAATTACCTATTTCTAAAACGTACATTGCTGGCAACGGGAGTAGATGCAGTTTTCTAAAAAGTGGTTTACAGGAATCCAGGGGAACACATGGCTCTCAAACATTTCTTTTGAATTAAAAACGCACGGCTCATGTCAACTGAATTCCCCCATAGCACAAGACCATATCTCAATATTGAACTTACATAACCGTGGTATGCCATTTTAGACGTCATTGTATTACCAATAATTTTGAGGCGGTATAGAGCATAGGTGAATCTGTTGATTCTACTACAGACTTCCGTCACGTGATCCTTCCAAGTCAAGTGGGCGTCCAGGGTTATGCCTAAAAATTTTGCCGTAGCTACCTCCGTTATAGGTTGAGTATCATGGACTGCTTTTAAATTTAAAGGTTTTCCATTTTTATTTATAAATTGTATGAATTTTGTTTTCAAAATATTAACATGTAGATTGTTGCATTTTAACCAATTTATTATACTACTTATTGTGTCATTAATTTGCTTATTATAGTCATTGTTTTGAGACTTATTAATTATTACTGAAATGTCATCCGCAAATAAAGTACACGGGTACTTGGTAATAGATGGCAGATCATTTAAATACAGGATGAACAGCAAAGGGGCAAGAATACTGCCTTATGGCACACCGAACTTATTTACGCAGCAATCTGATTTATAGGTAGTCAGAGTTTCGTACTTATTTATTTTTTCAATTTCTACTCTCTGAATTCTTTCGCTCAGGTAACTCTTTATCCAGTTATGTGCATGCCCGCGTATTCCATACAGTTCTAGTTTCCTAAGCAAAATTTCATGAGAAACGTAATCGAACGCTCGGGTCAGGTCAAACAATACCATAGAAACCGGTATGCGTTTAGTCATAAAGGATGAGATCTGGCGTACTATTCTAAAGCATGCCAGTGACGTGGATTTCCCCTTTTGAAATCCATGCTGCTCTTTTCGGATTATATTAAACTTTGTGCAAAAACTGGATAGTCTCTTATAGAACACCTTTTCAAATATTTTTGCTTATACTGGTATGAGAGTAATAGGCCTATAATTTTGAGCGAGATTCTTATCTCCTTTTTTAAACAAAGGTCTTACTATGGACAATTTTAGGGATTTTGGAAACTTACCCTCCATAAAAGATTTATTTATTAAAATTGTCAGGAGTGGAGCCAGTTCCAAAATACATGTTTTTATAATTTTCGTGCACAATTCATCGTAGCCGACGGAGTTCGTATTGTTAAGTGATTTTATGATATTCGTTATTTCAACCTCGTCTGTCGGTGTTAAAAAGAAAGTGTTAGAATTAGGTCGTATATTGCAAGTGTCAGAATAGTCTAAGTATGACGTCACGTCGTAGTACAATCATTATCGTACAATTTTAGGTCGATTTTATGTCAATATTCAGGAGCTGTATAAAATTTTAGTGCAGACTTGTGCAATGTTGATTTTATCGAATATTTTAGGACTATCTATTTCGAAAATAAAATAAACATTATTACATTATTACATATCTGGTCCGAATATTCTTTGACACAGCTGATCACTGGAGCAGGGACCGAAAACCTTTAAAATTTGCGGTAAAGGTATGCCGTAAAGGTAGAAATTCTAGGTTACATTTAAGATAAAGGTAACCGATATTTGGGTTAGCGAAACCTATAAATGTGTTACCTCTAGCTTTGGTTACCGGTGTTAATATCGGTTACCGAAAAAGGTCCTTGATTTAGAAAGGAATTAATAATGGCAACGCTAGCGATTTTTTGCCGTATCGTCGGCATTATAAATGATTCAGAAAGTAATCTATCTTCATCCGCGTAATTTGAAGATTTTCTTGTTGTTTTTGCATTCAATTATTAAAATATACTAATCTGCATTAATAAAGTGACTTTATTTTTTAAATTAAAAAACATCCTGTCTACAGAAACTGGGTAGTGACCTTAAGTACTTTAATATATTTGGAATGACTATTAGACCTTATTTAACTGTCAAATAATGAGCTTTACAAATAAAATGTGTTAGTGAACTCACCCAAAAAAAATATGTAATGACGGATCTAAGTAATGTAATAACATCCTATGGAAATAAATGATTTTGACTTTGACTTTGACTTTGGACCATTAATTTGACATGAGATTAACGGCGGTATGGTATAAATTTCAAAATACCAAGATGGCGACCAACTTTTATGTTTATGGACCGATTTTGTAGTAACTTGGTTTAGAACAATATTGACATGAAATGTAAATCAATTTGTCAAATAACATGCCACACAGACAGACATTAGAAAACAACGATAATATTCAAATATCTTAAAAACTATGCGTCGTTGTAGCGAAAAAATCACGAAAATTTGTGCCCCCTTTATAACCATTAACACAACCATGGCCATGCTATATAATGACCTTACTTGACCTTGACACTCACTTTTTTTAACTTTGTGAAAAATATATCTTAATGGTCCTGTAAACATTAATTGATTGATTGAGAATGGTAAGATAGTTCCAATTATTAACGAAGCAATGTTAAAACTACTACTATTATTATTATTATTATTATTATTAAAAATGACAAAAAACCAGCATGTCGGCCTATATTTCGTTCATGGATCGATTTTGTTAAAACTTGGCTTGGGACCATTATTTTTACATGAGATGAACTTCCATTTGTCAAATAAGATGCCACACAGATGGACATTAGAAAAATCAATAATATTCAAATATCTCGAAAACTATGCGTCGTAGCGAAAAAATAACGAAAATTTGTGCCCCCTTTATAACCCGTAACACAACCATGACCATGCTATATAATGACCTTACTTGACCTTGACACTCACTTTTTTTAACTTTGTGAAAAATATATCTTAATGGTCGTGTAAACATTAATTGATTGATTGAGAATGGTAAGATAGTTCCAATTATTAACGAAGCAATGTTAAAAATGACAAAAATCCAACATGTCGGCCTATATTTCGTTCATGGACCGATTTTGTTAAAACTTGGCTTGGGAATGTTTATGGACTGGTTTTGTTGTAACTTGGTTTAGAACAATATTTTGACATGAAATGTAAATCAATTTGTCAAATAAGATACCACACAGACAGACATTAGAAAAAAAACAATAATATTCAAATATCTCGAAAACTATGCGTCGTAGCGAAAAAATAACGAAAATTTGTGCCCCCTTTATAACCATTAACACAACCATGGCCATGCTATATAACGACCTTACTTGACCTTGACACTCACTTTTTTAACTTTGTCAAGGTCAAGTAAGGTCGTTATATAGAACGACCATGGTCGTGTTCACGGTTATTAAGGGGGCATAAATTTTCATTATTTTTTCGCTACGGCGCATAGTTTTCGAGATATTTTAATTTTATTGATTTTTTCTAGTCTATGTGTCATCGTATTTACGAAACGGATTTCATTGCATGTCAACATATTATTCCAACCAAGTTTCAACAAAATCGGTCCATAAACATATTATGGGCGCTATTTTGAATTTCACAAGTTTACGTTCTCTTTTTTTTAAATAGCATATTAATCTCAGTATATATAATATATATAAAAATATTTATTATCATAACAAATATCAATTATAAAAGTATAACGAAATGCGTTTTTTTTTTCATACGTATGCGTCTTATCACACTTTAATAAGATATAATAATAAAATATTACAAATGTGAAAGTATGTCTGGATGTTTATATTTGTATTGATTTTGCGCCTCAACTATTAGATGGATTTAGATGAAATTTGAAATAAATATTGTTTGTACCCTGGATTAACACATAGGATACTTTTTGTAGGAAAAGATCCTATTTTTACGAGGAAAATCGTACATTTTACTACAATTTGCGATGTCACATTTTGAGGTATTCGTCTCCTTAGTGTATATTATTTTTATTTTAAAGTAAACGTAGTCCGTCTCATGACTAATTAATATTTCTAGTAGAACTATGACACTCGGGTAGACCAAACTATCCAAAATTCGCTATGAAACTGGAAAAAGAAAGATACGCTAACCGCGATCGGGCGACCTCCTCACTTACTAACAAATAAGACAGGAGCCGGTCGCTCTTTGAATATACCAACCGACGACCGAGACGGAACGACGCGACGGGTGCGAATGAGATAGACAGCGCGTCATAGCGCGTGCCGAAATGTCGCGAGATCTCACGAAATAAAGGTAATTTTATTTCGGTTACCGGTATTACGCATCGGTGGTTAATACTCCAAAATCTTACCTTTTTAAAATACCGGTAAAAAAATATAGGTGGTTACCAAATAATACCGGTATTTGCTGTACCGGTTTCGGTCCTTGCACTGGAGGTGGGGGAATTTTGGTTGGATGCCTTTGATGGAAATATACTTTTCTTTTTTTTTCTGGTATTTTCTGTGATGGGTTGTATATCTTATTATTATTATTTTTGTAAAACCTCACATTAGTAGCTAGTGTAGCGTTAAAAAAAGAAAGCTAGCTAACCTATGGTCGACGACCACAGGCGAAACGTGAAATTTAGGAGAACAGAGAAAGAGTTAGTTAAATTTGTCCGAACGGTATAATAGGAATTTAAAAGGGCCTAGAAATTGCCAAAGTATCAAAAAGATGAGCCGAGAGTCGGGTCCTGAGGGGACTCCGTCGATATAGTGTCGCTGAACTAGTGTTGTGTTGAGAGAGTGTATCGATGCAGGAAGGTGTAAAAACCGCGGAGTACCCCGGAGAGTAATTGCCAAACGGGAACCAAAAAAGGGAGGGCCAGAGAAACCTAAAGGGCCTTTTTAGAATTTAGAAAAGAATTTAGAAAGAATTTGGTAAAATCCGCATACAAAATTATATCCCACTGATACAAAAACAAGCTAAAAAATCCGCGAGATGGGCAGTATCCCAGGGGGGACTCCAACGCCGGTGCGCGGGTTTGCGGCACTCAGCTGGTACGGGTACGGACGCACACAACACAGGGATCCAGGCACGTCCAATGCCTGGTGGCCTCAGGTGTCCGGAACCACAGCAAGAAATCGTGGAAAGCACTGAGGGACCCTCGTGTGTGTGTCGCGGAAGCCGGAAATACGAGGGCTGATTGATAAGTTTCCGAAACGACAAAGAAAAACTTTAAAAATCTATTTAAAATAAATTTATTTCTCAACGTAGTTTCCTTCTACCTCGATGCATTTAGTCCAGCGCTTCTCCAATGCCGTTACACCAGTTTGATAAAATGTTTTCTCCAACCCCTCAAAATACTCGTCCACGGCAACAATGACTTCTTCATTTGATGAAAATCTCTGGCCACCTAACCATTTCTTCAGGTTTGGGAATAAGTGGAAGTGACACGGGGCCAGATCCGGGGAATAGGGTGGATGCGGTAGCAATTCGAACCGCAATTCATGGAGTTTGGCGACTGCAACCATTGACGTGTGTGCAGGTGCGTTGTCATGGTGGAACAAAACTTTTTTCTTGGCCAAATGTGGTCGTTTTTTCTGGATTTCTTCACTTAATTTTTGCAGCAAGCTTGCGTAGTACTCTCCATTTATTGTTTTTCCTTTTTGCAGATAATCCACTAAAATAATCCCTCGAGCATCCCAAAAAACAGTCGCCATCACTTTGCCGGCCGACAAAACCGTTTTTGCTTTCTTCGGCGCAGGTCTTCCGCTCTCAGTCCACTGCTTAGATTGTTCTTTTGTCTCGGGAGTATAATGATGTATCCAGGTTTCATCGACTGTTACATAACGCCGCGAAAACTCGTTAGGATCTCGGTTAAACAGCGCCAAACACTCCGATGAATCGTCCACTCGACGTTGCTTTTGGTCAACAGTGAGCAAACGCGGCACCCGTCGCGCGCAAAGCTTTTTCATTCCCAAATGTTGGTGCAAAATATTAAAAACGCGTTCAGATGAAATGCTCACCATCTCTGCTATCTCTCGCAACTTCAAGCGCCGATCATTCAATACAATTTTGTGAATTTTTTTGATCATGTCCGGATTCGTGACTTCATTTGGACGGCCAGACCTGTGGGCGTCTTCGCAGCTCTGTCTTCCACGTTTAAAATCAGTTACCCAGGTGTGAATTGTACTCAACGCAGGAGCAGAATTACCTAAAACACTGTCTAGCTTGGTTTTAATCTGGGTTGCTGTTTTCTGTTTTAAAACGTAAAACTTTATCACCGCACGAATTTCGTTTCTTTCCATTGTTAAGAAAATTTACGACAGAGAAAGTTCTACGTCCTATCAAACAAATTCCACCAGTTCGATTAAATTCAAATTTGGCGTTCTATTTTCAAAAAGATGCCAAAATATAATGTAATATTTTTTTTGCGTATAATTTTTTTAAGTTCGTCGTTTCGGTCAGTTATCAATCAGCCCAGGTACACTGTAAAGATTGACAAAGAAATAATCGCCATCCAACCAAGACAAGGAAAGAGGAAGGTGCGTCGATAAGAAACCAGTAGGAAGACAACACAAGACTTACCCGGCTAGTCCAAACGGAATCTGTGTTAATATGGTATTCCAAGGCTTATTGCACAATACGGGAATGATCCCGAGACTCTTCAATCTGGCAAAATCCGATTGAATTGAAAGTATTTACTAACAAAACGATTCACGTACTGATTCAAGAAAAAATCGTTTCTATCATCACCCGATGACAATTGGGAAAACAATAAACAATTTAGAAAAAGGTCAAACCAAGAAAATTTGAAATTTGAAAAAGTGACATAAAAACCGGCCAAAAGAAAAAAGAACCATACCAAAAAGGTTATTAAAAAACCTGCAGTAATGCTGCACTAGCTAGTATACTTACTTACACGTTAACGTAACGTCTTTTAACCATAAGTGGATACCTATTAGAATTTCTGATATACAATGTTCATTACCTGTAATTAACTGTTGGTTTCCCGAATAAAAAAAGATATTTAAAAATTATTTATTATTTATAAAATATACAGATTTTTAATACAACAACCATTACCTCAACCTCATATTAACAGAACTCTCTCTCTCTCTCTTAATTTAAGAGCCGTGCCGTAAGAACGAAACAAGAAAATTCAATTTTAAAACAAAAGACAATAAGATTAGTCGAACAAAGAGTTTTTGAAATTAGAATTGCCGTAATCTGTAATTCTTGTTTGTTTCGCTTGAAAATGAAAATTATCAAGATTTCTTTGTGACGAGAGTAAGTTCAGTTTTACTTTTGGCCAGTTGTGCCACGAAGACAAAGTTAGTAAAACGTAGGACAGCTTATTTAAATTCCTTGGCACAAACTGTCTACTCGTAAGAATTTATTAAAGTAACGTTAGCGCTAAGCGTTTGCCTGGCAACACTTTTAGTTCTTACTAACTTGTTTTTAATATTTTGGAACATGAGAAAAATGGTAATTATTTAAAACAGGAAATTCATAGTCATCAACATCATCGTGTGGGTTTTAAGGTCGACAACCGACCTCACAAACCCTGGTGTCAGTGTTATAGAGCCGCCAAAGTCCACTGACTTGGCTCATGTAACGACTAGAGTAGCCGGGACCAGGGCTTGACGTGCCTTCTGAAGCCGGAATCATCTTTCTTTTCGAACAATCAGGTGATTTAGCCTGCAATGTCCTAACCAAACTGGGGAAAGTCTCACAAAGAGATTTTTGCATGACAATGTCCCCACCACGGATTCACGAATCGAACCAGGAACCTCCGTGATGGGCGTCGAAATCTCGACCACTCGGCCACGGAGGCTGTTATATTGTAATTGTAATTCAGGTTTAATACGTTTAAACAAAACAAAATTTGGTGAATTATTAAAGTTATACGTAGTTTGTAGTTTAGTTTACAGTTTATAGAAAGAAATTGTCGTGATATAGAGATACAGAGATATATTGTCTTTACTAATAAGAAAATGGTACGCCGCCATTGAAATTCTCGTGCCCCAGTACAAAAGAACAACGTAAAAACAACATTTCTCGAAGCAAAAAACACGTAAGAAAATTCAGTAGGTATTTTTCTTTGATACAATATTTTCTTTGACTTCGACGACACAACGCGAACAATGTTAACTCGATAGAGCGCAGCCGACCTCTGCGTACGAGTATATTCAAGCGCATACGCAGTGCACTTAAAAAATAATATTTATAGAACGTTCACGGTTGTAATCATAATAACAAAATAAATGAAGAAACCTTTTTTAAAGATATTCAATAGTTGCCATATTTCAGAGTTGAATGATGACTACAATAGATAATATTACGTTTTAAAACAACATAAGTGACAACAATATTACAATTCTATTCTAATATTAATTATTGCGTCTGAGTGAAAAGTTATATACATTACAAAAGAAGAAAAGACAATACATATACAAGTAAATAAAATAAATCTCTAGTGAAGTCTTAGAAAATTACTTAAAAGTAAGGTTCAGTAAGTAAAATATCTTCGAAAGTTGTCTTTGCAAAACTTCTCGTTTATTCACGAAGTAAGCTAAGAAGAAAATCTCTTATGCGGATTATACTAAAAAAGAAAAATATTTTTTTGGTAAAATAAATTGTTAATAAACAAAATTATACATACTAATACAAAACACCGATTAAAACTATTTACAAAATGATCTGTTGTCGTTTACAAGCAGACAAATCTAACCAAATAACTTAGTTTGGACCAAAAAAAATACGCAAACGTATCACTAAATTCTTCATTTTAACATGACTGAGACAATTTTTATTAAACTAAAATAGTAAATAGAATCTTTAGTTTGATTTACTGTAAATAAATTTCTTTTCAAATTAAATCATTTTCCTTTTTCTACGGAATAAGATCAAAATAACCTTCCTCATAGAACTACCTGCAAACCTCGTGGAAGTTGCTTTGCTGACCTTATCTATGCTGAAATCTCAGCGAGCTAGCGAGCCAGTCAGGTGGCACATATTTTTTATTCTGACTGTATTTTTTCAACTGTAGAGTTGAGAAAATGATTCGGCGAGTCGTTCGTTTTTTAAGCACTTCAAGGGACTAATTTTAATTCCAATAAATGAATAAGTACACACGCATAAACAAACTATATCGTATTGTGTAGAATGTGTAAAAATAATAATGTACAGTATAGAAACGATATATATATAATGAATCATATAGGTAGGTAAGGTACCACATTTAAAAAAGCGTGCAGATATACGGGTACATTGACAGTGCGAAACGCTCATCGGGCATACAAGAGGAAAAAGAGTGAAAGAAAAAAGAGCAAAATAAGCGTTAAAATGTGAGAAAAAGAGTAATCTATCCGAGCTGCGTGCTAGAGAGAGACGAGACGACGACGCTCTACAACGCCGGACACCCCATTCACATTTTTTCGGATGAAAACTGTACATTCGTATTAGCGTATTTAGTGTTACGCTGACGATCAGGACCGACGACGTCGGTGACAGAGTAGTAAGCGTAGCAAAAGAAACCTTTGGGAGCTTTTAAAGACTAATATCATCGTCATAGCTCTCAGGATAAGCAAGTTGAAGTGGCAATGGGCAAGCCATATAGCTCGACGAACCGATAAACGATGTGGATGGAAGAAAGGTTCTCTCCTGGCGATCACGGGCTGGAAGGCGTAGTGTTGGACGGTCTACCACAAGTGACCACTGACCTACCTGGGCTGATTGATAACTGGCCGAAACGACGAACTTAAAAAAATGATACGCAAAAAAAAAAAAATTACATTATATTTTGGCATCTTTTTGAAAATAGAACGCCAAATTTGAATTTAATCGAACTGGTGGAATTTGTTTGATTCGACGTAGAACTTTCTCTGTCGTAAATTTTCTTAACAATGGAAAGAAACAAAATTCGTGTGGTGATAAAGTTTTACGTTTTAAATCAGAAAACAGCAACCCAGATTAAAACCAAGCTAGACAGTGTTTTAGGTAATTCTGCTCCGGCATTGAGTACAATTCACACCTGGGTAACTGATTTTAAGGAAACATAGAAGACAGAGCTGCGAAGACGCCTACAGGTCTGGCCGTCCAAATGAAGTCACGAATCCGGACATGATCAAAAAAATTCACAAAATTGTATTGAATGATCGGCGCTTGAAGTTGCGAGAGATAGCAGAGATGGTGAGCATTTCATCTGAACGCGTTTTTAATATTTTGCACCAACATTTGGGAATGAAAAAGCAATGCGCGCGATGGGTGCCGCGTTTGCTCACTGTTGACCAAAAGCAACGTCGAGTGGACGATTCATCGGAGTGTTTGGCGCTGTTTAACCGAGATCCTAACGAGTTTTCGCGGCGTTATGTAACAGTCGATGAAACCTGGATACATCATTATACTCCCGAGACAAAAGAACAATCTAAGCAGTGGACTGAGAGCGGAAGACCTGCGCCGAAGAAAGCAAAAACGGTTTTGTCGGCCGGCAAAGTGATGGCGACTGTTTTTTGGGATGCTCGAGGGATTATTTTAGTGGATTATCTGCAAAAAGGAAAAACAATAAATGGAGAGTACTACGCAAGCTTGCTGCAAAAATTAAGTGAAGAAATCCAGAAAAAACGACCACATTTGGCCAAGAAAAAAGTTTTGTTCCACCATGACAACGCACCTGCACACACGTCAATGGTTGCAGTCGCCAAACTCCATGAATTGCGGTTCGAATTGCTACCGCATCCACCCTATTCCCCGGATCTGGCCCCGTGTGACTTCCACTTATTCCCAAACCTGAAGAAATGGTTAGGTGGCCAGAGATTTTCATCAAATGAAGAAGTCATTGTTGCCGTGGACGAGTATTTTGAGGGGTTGGAGAAAACATTTTATCAAACTGGTGTAACGGCATTGGAGAAGCGCTGGACTAAATGCATCGAGGTAGAAGGAAACTACGTTGAGAAATAAATTTATTTTAAATAGATTTTTAAAGTTTTTCTTTGTCGTTTCGGAAACTTATCAATCAGCCCTCGTATGTTCAGCAGTGGACGTCTTCCGGTTGAGATGACAATGATGAGTGTATCGCAGACTGCTTTCTATACGATTGCTGTCTCTGACGTCACTCCTGACCGTCAGCTTAGCACTAAATGGGCCTGTATGTCTATAAACGGGATTACTCACTGACAAACACAGGAAAAATACTAGAGAATAGTAGAAAAGCTTTAGTAATGTACTATCGGAGATCAGGACATGAAGTGAAGAATTTAGCAGAAAAAAAAACAGAATCGAAACGTAAGAAATCTAAATTTGAAAATGAATTTAAAATGAAAGATAAAACTGCCAGCAAGAAAGGTTGCCAGTCATAAAACAAGAAAGAGGACGAATGCCTCGTTACAACCTAGGTCATTTTTCACCTCTCTACTGCACACCCTAATGAGACGGGGTTACTTTAAAAGCGTAGTATGTGGCCGTATAAGAGGACGAGCTTGCTCGAGGGCCTGCCTTGCTTAGCCTCAGCTGCTTTCATGCAAATTGCGGGATTTAGCAGGAAGTATAAAAAGTTATGTGAACGCTCCAAATGTAGGTCCCTCTGTGAAGGAAGCTGAGAGTGGTTCAGCAATTCTAAGGCTTAGACCAGAGCCGCTATACCATACCTACATAATTAGCCTAATGGCGAAGTAGTAACATAGGCATTATTAATAAGTTATTATTTTTCTTTTCTTTGCTACTAAGTATTGGTAACTATTAAAAGTAATCATCATGAAATATATACTACAAAAAACAAAATTCAAGGAAAATTAATATCTGCGCCCGCCATATTACCGCTAGAAATAGCTATTAGGTCCGTTATGGAGAAAATATAGTTTTATCGAGCAAATGGCTTATTAAAGATCAGCAGCAGCATTTGCTGTAATCTCATTATTCAACTAATGTTTTGCAACATTAGAGAAGCTTAGTTAAATAAATAAATATCACTTAATATCCATTTGTATCAGATAAGCTGGCATTAATCTTCTATAAGTAGATTTCTGCTAATACCCACCTGCTACGGTTTAGAACTTCACAGACTTTAATGAGAATACTTTAAAAGTTTCAGTCGCCAATTTTTCTTACGATTAAGTATTCGTCGTCTACTGCTGAAGTATTAAGTTGTTTAAAAGTGATATTAATTTAAGATTGATTTATTATCCATCCTTACTGTTTGCAAATAACATTAATATTTTTTTTTGGTGAATTTTTATTGTCATCATCATACATAAAAGTATTATATGGTATTATTATTACCACAGATTCCGCCATCGTGTTAGTGAACTCACCCAAAAAAATGTAATGACGGATCTAAGTGATGTAATAACATCCTATGGAAATAAATAATTTTGACTTTGACTTTATCATCAATAGCTCTTATGGGGGGCTCGAGCCTACCCTGAATTATTAGGCCTTACTTGACAGCGACATCGCCAACTCTATCGTACTCAGCATTAAAATAAGATAAATTACTTTCGACCGAGATGATGATCTTGAGAGCAAAAACAAAAGTAATCCATCGTAAGACAGATGGTATCACAGGAAAAGGCACCCAAAAGCAGCTGCCAAAAGCGCCGAAAATGATTTTTTTATTTTATTAACTACCCACGCAGCTGAAAGGCGATAAAAAAAGGAATCATTTTTCCAGTTTAAAAGATTTGCGAGGGTACCCCTCTGGAGTACGTGCGGCAAAAACTTGGGCGCTGTGAGGAATTATCATTTAAATAGGCCATTATGAAGATCCTACCCGACTCACGAAGACAAGGGAGGGTTACAGCGCTGAAAAGCTTTCAGATATGTGGTTGTGGAGGGAAATGTGATTGAAGATCTATTTATTATATTAAGGCGGTTATCACACGACGCCGCGCACCGCCGCCGCGGCAGGTGGAGAAGCGGATCTCACGTTGCATTGCCTGATGCACCGCCTGAACGCGCGGACCTCTTCTTAGTTCTTGTCCAATATCTTCTCAATCTTTTTTTTTGTGTGCCGTATTAGTGATTTCCTATACAGTGAGCACATTACTTCTAGCACTTCAGTGTCCATTCTTTCGAGTCGAGGTCGAGAACGAACCGCGCAGACAGGCGCGCTTGCCGCCTCTCCGCGCGGCGCACCGCTGCAAAATCCGGAACCATCGCCTAAAATACACTACTCTACTGAATGTTTCAAGTAGGGTTTCAGTTTTTTGTACATTATAAAGTATAGGTAATATTTTAGTAAAACGTAGTGTGGGACGCCCCCTTGCCGGGTGGACTGATGAGGAAGGTCGCTGGTGGGGGCGTGCACGTGACATACACGTATAAAGTCACGATATAATCTCTAAAGCTGTGATTAGAGCTATAACTAGTGGCTCTGTGAGCTCTAGACCTCGCGAGTCTGTATATATCTTTTCAAAAAAATTTTTTTTGACACACATCCCCAGCCTCTTGATTTTTTTTATTTTTAAACTTTATTTTATTTTTATTTACTTTTAAATTTTATTTTATTTTATTTGATTTTATTTTATTTTATCTTATTTTATTTTATTGGTTAAGAAATGTGATTTGTAGAGGAAAACAGCTTCGGTGGTAGACCTTGTAAGCTGGCAACCCCAATAACTCCGTCATTTTTTAAAATTTCCAAAAAATGACTCGACAAAAAAAACGTTTGTTTTATCGAACCTGCTCACAAAATTTCACGAGAATCGGTTGAGAAACGCGACCTGTAGATTGAAACAAACAAACAAACCACAAACACAGTTTGACAATAAATACTATTCTATTCTAACAAACAGATGGACATACAAAAGCAAATTTGGCCAAGCTGAAACAGAGACGCTTCGCTCGCTCGGTCAATTAGACCCAACAAAGATAACATTGGCCTCGATTCGGGATGGATGTCATGTTCTAATTCTAATTTTAAAAGCCAGCTATCCTTTTCGTTTTTATGATCAATGACAGAGAGGTGATGAACGAATGATATTAATTTGAACGATTGATAACCTAAAATAAGGGCATAGCTGTCAGTTTAGGAGATTTTTAAGTCGCATGTTTTAAGTGCTCTCTAAAATTGTGCAATCGACACGGCCATAAGGTTCAAATTCGATGTTTGACAGCTCTAATATTAGAATGGCCATCTCCTGTCCCTTTTCAATCTTTAAAAGGTAAAAAGGACGGACTAACTTAAATTAAGGATTAAAGCGTGACAGTGTGAATCGTTGCCAATGTCGGACTTGTGTACGTTGTTGAGTGGCAAGCTGATCTTAGCGTTTCTAAGTATACCTGAGAAACAAGTGGCCAGTATGTCTCCTATGTGGCACTAAGCTTATGTCTCTTAATTGATACGAAACATCTACGGGAAGATATAGGTAGACTCTATTTTTAAGCCGGAAACCATACGGCAAAAATTAAAGTAAGTATTTATTTATATGTATGAGTTATTCGTAGTTTAATGTCTAGCGGCGCTCCAATAATTTACTTTGCTCGTACTATTTCTAGTAGAAAAAGTATATTTAAACTTTCTTCAGTCGTATCGGTGATGAGCTTTCAACTGTCTCTAACTATTCAAACTAAGTTCTGTTCTAAAGCTTCATCTGTTTGCTAATTTTGGTTTTCACAAGTATCTAGCTGAAACTCTGTAGGTAGGCTCTTACAACCGATAGAGATTTGTGGCAATCTGTGGTAAAAGGGTGCCGAGTCGTATTTAAAAAAACTTGTTTTGACTTGTACTCGATTTGAGGTTATATACGATTTGATTTTATTGATGTCTTTCACAAATATATTTTTTCAATCAACTATGTCAAAGGTACAACAGGAACTGTAAAATTTATTAGAAAATAAAACAATCTAATACTTGTACATACTCGTTGAAGCCGAGTTCAAAAGATCTTGCTATAATAGGAAGAAATGTATGTTTGATAAAACTAAATTTTCCACATCTTAAGGGTGTTTACATATTACGTCACTTGAATGAACGAGAACCAGTTATATCCGGTTAAGATTATCGATATCCCGGTGGCGCATTACAGTGTATCACTGTGCACCCGAGTAGAGAGTGCGAGCGCCATTACTCACTTACCCCACTATACTCATACCCTGGTATATAGAGTGTAAGCGACAGTACGAACTGATACAGCTCATTTAGTATATAATTCTTATATAATCTACACTTGAAAGAAGTTTAAGAAGATTAAGGTAAATAAGTAAGACTAGCTGTAGACCTCCCGAGCATTTTTTTTAAATGGCTCATTTATGATTTTTTTACATTTTCAAACCTCCGTATTTTTTTTTTATTTCCAAAATCTGACTCGACAAAAAAAAAACCAATTATATTTATTGAAACTGCTCACAAAATTTCACGAGAATCGGTGAAGAAGTCTAGAAACCGTATTTTAATCCTGAACTAATGTAATAAAATTAAATTTCGATAATAAAAAGAAAGCCCAGTGAAGTCGATAATAAATTGAGAATCATATGGTAAATGTATCATGTATCATTTTGTCGAGACCCATTACTAAAACCCTGTATACCGGGATGTATCGGCTACCCAGTACCCAGTACCCTACTCAGCTCAGATTATCACTAAACGAGCTGTCCGCCCATGACTCTTGCATGCTTCTCGGCTTTCCGCATACCAGTCTCCAAGATTAGTTTAACCGTCGAGAATATATCCATGGAGAATATCAACAAAAACAAATAATAATAATAATATCAGCTGTCTGATAGTACAAGCTTCACTTAGCGTGGGATTAGATGGCCGTGTGTGAGATGTCCCCACATTTTGATTTATTTATTAAAGTGAGCGAGACATTACACGCCATTCATCTTCTTCTATCTATCTATCTATATAATAAAAATGAATTGCGGTTCGTTAGTCTCGCTAAAACTAGAGAACGGCTGAACCGATTTGGCTAATTTTAGTCTTGAAATATTTGTGGAAGTCCAGGGAAAGTTTAAACGGTAAAAAAATATGGGTAGGGTAGGTGTAGGGTAGCCCTTAAACCAGTTGCCGGCGTTATAGGTTTATATTTAGAAAGTTCTATTTTCAAACTTATCATTAATGCATAATTTTGTACAAGTGTTGTCTCGATTTCCGAAGCGGGATCGGGACCCACGGCTTATCGTGCCTTCCGAAGCACGGAATCGTCTTTCTTCTCATACAATCTAGTAATTCAGCCTGCACTAACTGAACTGGTGAAAGCCTTACAAAAAGATTTTTGTTTGTCAGTGTCCCCACCGAAATAGGGGATCGGACTACTTTTTTTTTAAATCCAAACTTCTTAGTTTCTGCTATCGAACACTAAAATATTTTTTGCTCTATCTTTAAAATTGACCGAGTTATAAAGGTTTTAAATTCAAGATTAGACAGAGAGGCACATACCCACTTGTGACGTAATATCTCCATACCAAAAATCGTTTAAAAAAAGAGACAGACATATTGAAACTAAAAAATCACTGTAAATTCGTTTTTCAACCGATTCGGTTTTTTTCTTCGCAAATCGTCTGCTACTAATTTAACAATATTTTAACAATAATTAATAAAATATGGTAAATTCATAAAATATAGTGAACAGTCCGATCCCCTATTGGGATCCGGAACCTCCGAGTCGAACGCTCGGCCACTCGCCTAGAGAGAGATGAAATATGTCCACTGCAGCAGTGAATTTTCTAGAGGGCTTTCGGATATAAATGTTCGCATTTATACTCTCCCTATTTTACTTAACTTTACGAGAAATGCGGGGGTTCGAAGACAAATTACAATAAGCACTCGCCGTTATTCACTTAACTTTATTTTATAGCTTGGTTGATGGTAGAAATATGGCCATAGTATAGTTCGTGAAAAAATAGATATTCATCATCATCATCGTGTGAGTTGTAAGGTCGAAAACCGACCTCACAAACCCTGGTGTCAGTGTTATAGAGCCGCCAAAGGCCACCGACTTGGCTCGTGTAACGACTAGATAGTAACCGGGACCAACGGCTTAACGTGCCGTCCGAAGCAAAGCAAAGGGGAAAGTCTCACAAAGAGATTTTTGCTTGATAGTGTCCCCACCGGGAATCGAACCCGGAACCTCCGTAATGGGCGTCGAAATCTCGACCACTCGATATTATATTAATATTATTGCAACTAAGGCAAAACAACCCTTTGGTCTGGTTACAAAATAGACAAAAAAAATTTTGACTACTTTCAATTTAGATGACTTGCTACCTTTTACGTTTGCTACCGAACACGACTATATAAGCTCCGCTATTCGAATTATTTTATTGAAAATACACACACACACACACAGATATCTTTGTGTCCTATAAAGAGACAAAGAAGATAAAGATTATCAAGATAATTTAGCTTTGTAGTTCGCTTTGAGTGGTGGGTATATGTTTCTCTAATTTATTTATTTTTAACTAGCAGTGGTTCGCCCGCGGCTACGCTCGCGTTGTGTAAGATTTTCCCCTGGGAATAAGACTTTTTCCCGTAAAAAGTATCATATACAAAAATCTGACTTTCAGTCCATATTTTTGTTAGTAATGCTTAAGCCTATGTTAATAAATAAAACAGAGGGAGAACAGTTTGTGACAGCTGTTAATCAGCCACCCCCACACGAGTTACATGTAAAAAAGTAAATATTTCCATTAGTAAAGAACCCAATCTTTCCCCAACCATTTTTAAAATCCTATTGGAGCTTGCCCGCACCCTGCTCACCAGTGATGTAGATTTCTTTCTCATGACTGCAAAAAAGTCAAGTAAATCATCCCTGAGGCACTGCAGTAGCGGGGAAGCTTCACCAGAGCCCTAAAGACATCGTTGTTAGAGGACCCGGAGAGCCCTGTAGGGCCTTTGTGTGTAATTAACCCATAGGCTGCCAGTATAGAAATTTTGATAAAATATAATATATATGTGATGTGTTAATCCAGGTTACGAACTATCTCCATTCCAAATAAACTAAATGTAACAAACCTAAAATGCGACGTTACGTTGTGTCTGAGCTTTTCTATTACTTATTTAATAACCAAAAAAGCGCAAAATCCCCGGGATCATAAAGTTACTTTCAGATATTAATATTTTAGAGCCGGCTGTGGGTTACGAGTCTGAAGATAATATTAGAGAATGGATGCTAACAGGAAACTGCCAATAACCTGCCAGGGGAACTGAATTATTCATTTCACGATTATAAGGTATAAAATACTTACTTTTTACTTAATTTATAACATAAGAAGTCCATCAGTGGGTTTATCTGCATATTTTTCGATTTTCCCCGTGATATAGATAGAAAGTAATTTCCAATGGACCTTTTACACTGTTACCTACGCTACTGCTTGAAAGTAAGACAAATAAACACATTATCGCATTTTCTATAAGTATGATATACAATTTGTATTTACCAATTTTCGTAATAATAATCATCATAAAACGTAATTGTAATTGAAACATAAAGTAATATTCCCTATCTGTAGGTTGGTAGCGTAGCTCCTCTACTTTTAGTAAGTTTAACTAATGCTGTTGTTTTTTTTTTAATTCATTGAGATCAATAATTGTTATAAATGTAAAAAAACATTAATTGATAATAATCAGGATCTAGAATTGTTTTTGAATGAACCGATAAGTGCTAATATAATAAAAAAAAAACGGGAATGAAAAACCCGAATCCATAGTTTACATAAACGAAGCTTCTGACAAAACCATTCAGTTGAGGAAGCATGTATTTCTTTCTTCACGAAATGAAGAACAACAAAACGCTTTTAATAAAATACAAACGCAAATCCTGTGAGGATAATGTATGGAAAACTTGTCTTACTTTATCTTTTCCTTATCCTGCCACCCACCAACGGCTCCGCAAGGAAATGAGATCTTATAGTGTAACGCGGATTCAATACCTCATTCTTTTTAATAATACGCGTACCGTATACTTTCCTTCGATGTTACAACAGAATTTCTAAACGAAACTCGATGGAAACTCGTGTCAAATCTCTATTTATTTTTTAAACTCGATTACTGACATAGATTATGATGATAAAACCTTTAAAATGTATTAACATTATAAGGTGTTAGCAAATTAGATCCATATATTTTAAGGATTGGAAACTACTACATATAAACATTACATTTTACTTTAGTATTTTTAGTATTGTTGTATTTATTTTATGGTAAAAAATAAATAAAGAAAAATGAAAAATAAAAAATGACAGTTACAGTAAAGGACGATTATTTACATTGCTCGAAGTCATATATATAGGGATTATCATTCATTTACTGGCAGGCCTCAACAAATAAAGTACTATCGGCTAACATTTCATTCAATAAATAAAATATAACAAAAACATATTATAATGTGTGTGTCGTAGTGAATCTAGATTCACGCCAATAAAATAATAAACTAAATGAAAAGTCAAAAATACTGATTTTGTTACTTTTTTTTCAAATTAATTCACCATCACCAAACCAAAACAAAGTAAAAGCAATAGCAACAGTGTAATGTTGATACAACTTGAAATGACCTACCTCCAGATAGGTACTGAGATTGGCAGTTCAATTATCTATGACACCCAGTCTGTAGTAAAATGGCGTAGTATGTCATTGTTGCTCTACGATACGATATTATTGAGATATTATTACACAAACAATGTTGCCATATTGAATACCGGGATACCAGAAGGAATACAGCTCATATCTCCTACACTGATGTGATGACAAAATGCTGTCATCACATCAAAATAATGGATTAAGTATATGACGGTTCCGAACTCATGTTATATATGAGGATGATAAAAGTTTACATCGTGCAATGAAAAGTACTGGGCTCAGCATTTGTTACAAGTACTCAAGCACAAGGTCTTGTAACACTGATTTTCAGCCAGCACTAGAGTTCTAAGTTACGCGCCAGATATTAAACAAATTAAATATAAAATGAAGAAATAGAAACACAATTGCGGAATTAAAATAAATAAAACAGAAAGTTACTATCGCATTTTGCCTTAAAGTAAACATTAAAACTAATTTTTGGGGAAGTTATCAGTCTAACACATATTCCTTTAGTGCTTACGAAATGGACTTTTGTTGAGCAAGTAAAAATTCTCTATAAAGTTTTTTGAAGTTCCATTTTGATTTGATGTTCCGAATGGGCGGCGGGATATCATTCCAGCATTTGGAAGCACGGTAGCTGAAACCTCCCCGAAAAGTGGCAGTACGATGCTGTGGGACACTTAAAACCGCTGATGCCGATCTTACCGTATATCTGTGATTAGAATAACGCCATAACAACTTGTTGAATAAATAACTTGGCTGTTGGGTACTAATAATATCGTGGAGTTGAGATGTGTAAAATAGTGTTAGCCGATTTTGCATATTTCGGAGACCCGAATTGTTAAGGAAAGGAGTTATATGGGATCTAGGAGGAATAGGGAAACAAAATCGAGCACAGGCGTTCTAAACTCTCTGAATGAGGGTATGGGATTTTTTAAACAAACAAGGACCATAGACAGTGAGACAGTAATTAAGCTTGGAGAGTACCAGTGATTCGCAAAGTTGAATGCGGAGATTCGTACTAATGAATGGCCTTATACGATATAACACTTTAAGTCTATAAAAGCAGTTGCGAACCATATTCGTTATATGAGTCTCAAAGCGCAACTGGCTGTCGAATACAAGTCCTAGATTACGGGCTTCATGGACTAACTGGATTTGATTACCCATGATAGCAACTTTAGGTACATTGAGGCCAATAGTATTTATTTGGTTCTTAGTTCCTTAAATTAAAAATTTTGATTTGGAAGGATTAAGGACGAGTGAATTCTTTTTGGCCCAATCACCGACCCTATCCAAGTCATTATTAATCTTACTAATTGCGTCCTCTACGTCATCAAGAGCAACAGGGATGTAAACCTGTAGATCATCGGCGTAAAGGTTATATTTCGAGCTGTGAAGACACTGAATTATGTCTGCACTATAGATGATAAATAATAAGGGGCCAAGAATGGAACCCTGTGGAACGCCTCTTTTTACTGGTGCAGGTTTGGACATAATGCTTTCACAATTAGAGCCTCGAACAACAACCCGCTGATGGCGATCACTCAGGTAACTGTCAAACCACTTGAGTGAAGGTGAGTCAAAGCCATAGTATGATAGTTTAGATAAAAGTAAACACAAATTGATTGAGTCAAAAGCTTGTGAAAAATCAAGCAGAGTAAGTATAGAACCCATGCCAGTATCAAGAATACTAAGAATGTTACCAAGAAGAGAGAGAGAGATTACCAAGAAGGGCAGAGGCAGTACTACGTTTCCGTCTGAACCCTGACTGCATTTCGGGGAAAATGATCATTTTTTCACAGTATTTAGTTACTTGGTCATAAACCACTTTTTCAAGCAATTTTGATAAGAAGGCCAAAATACTGATTGGACGAAGATCTTTAAGTTCCGTTGGATTGTTATTTTTGGGTAGAGGACAAACCAAAGCAGATTTCCAAACTGAAGGAAAGACAGAAGAAGTTATTGATTTGTTAATTATTGCAGTTATTACGCCAAGAGTGCCAGGAAGAGTCAAGATTATCATATCCCTAGTAATTTCATCAATGCCCTTCGCATTTGATTTTATACTTAGAATTAACTTAGCTACAGTATTTTCATGTACTGTTTCTAATTTAAACTCACCCTGGCAAAACTTATGGAACTCGTAGAAGGATAGAGTAGATAAATCAACATGATCATCACCGGGAATATCAAGAAAATGTTGGTTTATCAATTCAGGATTGTCAAAATTTTGTGGGAGATCTGATGCATTTTTAAAATCGGGTAATACGGTGGATTTGAGGTTTTTCCAAAGAGCTTTACTATTATTTACATTTTGATTTATAAATTGGTTAAAATAGGCCCGTTTTTGCGCAAACGTACTAGTTATAACCAGATGTTTAAGTGACTTGTAGTATTCCTTATCAGTTTCCGATTTGGTTTTCTTAGCTTTTGCATGCGCTACATTACGCAAGTCCCTCATATGTAAGATATTACTGGTCAGCCATGGTAAATTTTTATGAGTTACTTTTATTTGTTTTTCGGGGGCAAATAAGTCATAAAGATTAAGAATAGAACTATTGAATTCAGTAACCATTCTATTGACATCATCAAGCTCAGCAATCTTGTCCCAGTCTATCTGCTCGACAGCCAAATTGAACTCATCAATATTAATTTGCTTTAACGGACGTATTTTCAAGAATTGAGGTGGAGCTTTTTTTGTTTTAATTTTGAGTTCTCCAAAAGTAGCCACGTGAGCTCCTAATTCGGGTTTGTGGACTATCCTCATATTAGATATATACAAATATACACTATCACTAAGGAACAAGTCAATAAGTGTGGCGCTATGAGCAGTAAAATGTGTAGGATTAGTCACATAATTGGTAAGATTCGAGTATCGAAGAAAGTATCAAGTTCCTTAAACTTATAATCGCTCGGAACTAAATAATCTATGTTAAAGTCACCTAGTAAAAAAGTTAATCATGATCAGAAAAAGTAGCCAGAGACTCTGTTATCGAATCGAAAAAGTGGTTTATGCTAACCCAGTGTGGTCTATAAGCCGTGCCAAGTAAAACACGCACCTTATTTATATTTAACTGGATCCACATTTGCTCAACCTCGGAATGTGTATTTGGATGGGAACGGAAGCGGAAACGAATACCTTATTTTATATAAAAACCCACGCCACCACCTCGTGATTTCCGTAAGCCACGAGGCCGAGGCAGATGCCTTAGTCGATATCCAGATACAACGGGAGCGCAAAAATCAGACCCTTCATTGAGCCAGGTCTCATTAATGGTAATGATGTCTGGATTTTCACGAACAAGCAATGCCTGAAACTCGTCATGTTTGCTACTTAGTGAACCAGGATTATAAAGCGCTAATTTTAAATTGCGAGACTTAACCATGGTTATAAATGTAGGGGTGATAACGATGAAGTGCTGGATTTTTATATTTAAAGAAAATTATAACCGCTCGTGATACCCTGGTAGGAAATTCAGGTGTTATCTGGATAGATGAATTAGGAAGGCATATAGAGATTCAAAAAGAAGAAGGAATATAGAGATTCAAAAAGGCATATTGTAAGGTTTGGCACCAATAAAAAGTACATAATATATTTATACATAGGGTTGCAGTAACAATCATTTTCACACGCACGGAATAGACTAGACACAATTTTGAGAAAAAAAGTAAAAATGCACAAAGTAAACAAATAAATTAACAGTTTTTAGATACATCAACAATTCCAAAAACACGACTTATGTCATTAAAGTTACGCAAAGTATGCACGGAGAGCCACCAGCGTCCGTTCTGCGGGTCAAGATCCGGCCACTACTTGTCCAAACGGACCGCCATTTAGCTTCTTTCGCAGCTTCGCGAGCTTTGGCAAAAAGCGCGCGGTTACTTTTGGTCAACCTTTCATTCACATAGAAGATCTTGGATTGGTGTTCTGGAAGTCCAGCAGTCAGCAGTGTTAGTTTGTCGTCGAACCCACGAACTTTTAATGAGATCGTCGCGTACAGCACGTCGCGCAAACCGCACGACAATAGGACGAGGACGAGCCGGTGAGTCTGCAGCGAGGGACGGCTCCTTCGTGTGATGTTTAGGTCCCACTGTAACCGCACTGACAACATCGCGTTCATCCAGGCTGATCCCAAGCTTTTTGCCAGCAGCTTTTTAAGTGCATAACGGATTCACCCTCAAACTCCGGAACCCCAGTAATTTCCACATCTTTTGCGAGTGACTGCTGCTCTTTATCGTTGATATCGTCTTGGAGCTTAGCAACGGCATCAAGAACATTCTTTGCCTCTGAGAAATTAGCTTATTTGATTTTCAGACTATTCACCTCTGATTTAAGCACCAAGTTTGCGTTCTCAAGGTCTGAAATTTTGGCTGAAGACTCCTTAACAGTATTGTTTAGTGCTACAATCTGTTCAGTCAAAAAATCGGTAGTAGCAGTAACATCCGATTTAAGCTGCGCAATTTGCGTTGAAAACTCCAATTTTCCATCGTTAGATATTTGGGAACGAAATTCCTTAAATTTCATGTCCAATTTAGTATCAAACTTAGTGTCTAATAAATTAGACAACTGCTCAAGGGTGAACGCTGCAGATTGATCAGTCGAAAAAATCGGTTAAGATTCCTTATCTTCGGATATGGTAGACTTCGGCGGCTCCACGTTATCCGTCATTTCATCGCACGACATATTTATGTATTTTGGAGGAGATCTTAGGCGACCTTGTAAATAATATTTTATACAAATTAAGCTTAAAAGATTATATTTTTAGACTTGATTCATGTACTCAACGGGATTGAAATTGGATCGACCAGAAAACAAACCACTTGATGATGTTTAAGGAAATCGAGCCGATGTTAATGGCGATGTAGAAATTTGTCGGACAATGTTATAATAATAGTACTTTATTGTTTTCTCACACAATTTTCAGTTTACAAAGCAAACAAACAGATATTTAAACAAGAAAATTGTTGTTAAAACAAAAAAATAAACAGTAATGTATAGTGTTTAGTTTTAAAATGATCTCATTTCTTAATACTAAAGTAAATATTTTTTTATAGTGATTAAGTTAGTTTAAGTGAACTGTTTTTATAAATTTGTGCGCCTTATGGGTCAGTTATGGAGATTCCATTGTAAAATATCTACCACCTGTAATGTATCTATCTACCCATGAATGACTACAAATATTTTTTCTTTCTTTCTTTCTTTCTTTCTTTATCTTTTCAGTATGTAATGAAATATAAGTTCCATTGTATTATAAAGTGTGAAATTGCTCAAGTAAATAAATAATTACTAGGAACAAATAGTAACTAGACGATAATTCAGCCCAGAGAAAAAGAAAAGAATGGACAAGAATATTATACTCGTAGAACGCGTTTAGTTTATTGTGCTCCATCCTTAATTGAATTACGATCATCCCGTACATACGTATAAAGTATTTATTGGCTCGCTCGGTGCGATGCAATGCGCATTGACGCAGAGCACTGCAACTGCAAGTGCTGCAATGTGCATGAGATGCATTAGGGTTGTCACACTACTGTGAACTTGGGTAAGTATATCCAAAAAAAGTCTCTCTCTTCTTTTTTAATCTCTCTCATTAGAAGAAGGTATTTTTGCCTGGTTTCGAAAATGGTTTGAAAAAGCTACACGATAAAAATGCATGTAGTTTTCATTTCCATTTTTTTTCTAACTCCATTTCATTTTTAATATATTTGACCAGAGCACTTATTCATGATAGAATAGATAATGACGATAACATTCGAGAGCTCGAAAACATGTAACAGGGCTAGTCAGGACCATTATAACTCATTTTACGAGATAATTAAGTTAAATATGTAAAGAAGATGATAGTGATGATAATGATCCATAGAAAAAATCTTTTTTCGGATCAGAAAAGTTACTACACGATATCCGTCTTCCAAGATAACAAAATATAGAGATTTGTTTGTCACAATTACTTGGCGCTTTTTAATGAAAAAAATATAAATAATATGAATAAGTTACAATTCTGAAACCATTTTTCTTCGGTGTGCCAGCCCTAACTGTGCCGTGACGTCAGCTCTTGCTCCACACTCGAGTTTAATTCCACACAGCTAACGGCAACGCGAATAACTGTCATATTCAAATGCAAACATGATATAGGTAATGCCTGTTAGTATCTATTTCAGACTGCGCTTGTAGCAAAGTTTGTGGGCGGGAATATTTTTACTCTACTACGCGGTACTCAAATCGAAATCTTTTCGTATACTGTATTCAAGGTATATTTTATAAAAATAGATGATGGCTTTTATTTGTTTCTTTGATAGATAAAAATATTTATTGAATGACACCAGAAACAACAAAACACATTTACAAATAAAAATAGGCACAGTTCAGAATAATTAACCATTGAATAATTAACCAGTTAGACCGACTTCAAGAGATGGACAGATGGAACTATAGATTAGTATCTCTTGAGTGATAGGTCGAACGAAGCGCTTATTGTACTGCGGTTAGGAATACCGAATACCAATTCCATCAGACTTTTTATTTGGTTACCATTAAAGTGTCTTCCTTGCCTCTGCTAGCCGAAACTAACAGCTTCTGGTTACTATTACTGATTGTCAGTGATTGGTCCGTAACTTACTTACAAACCGTAAGTCAGATTAGTCAAATGCCATTTGAAACCTCTAACAACATGGTCAGACAACTAGATTCACAACGCCTGCACAATATAAATAAATAAATAAATATGCGGGGACATCTCACACACGACCATCTAATCCCAAACTAAGCAGAGCTTGTTTTGTGGGTATCAGACAGCTGATATGTTTTACTTGAATAGATCTCAACATACTTACATTAAAACAACATTCAGACACAAGGCAAACACAAGTGCTCATCACACGAATGTTCGTCTTGGGCAGAGTTCGAACTCGCGACCTTGTGTCCGACCAGGCTACGGGGCCGGCCGAGCCATATCCATGCATCTGTGAAAGATATAGTAATCCAGGCATAAAAATATCCTTTTTCATGGTACCTTTTCGTTGTTGCAGAAGAGGTGTTGAAGTCTCGGCAAGCATTGTGGATGTCAGCAGACGGTCACATGATGCTGTACGCGACTTTCAACGATAGCCTGGTCCACGAACAGAAGTACCCCTGGTACGGGACCTCTTTGGACACCGATGACCCAACCAAGGTATGTTTCTATGTGAACTCTTCTGCCATTTCTTCTTCTTCTTATACTGTCAAAGGCTTAAGCTCGAATGTGATAATTTTTTTCTGTCTACATCTACGTGATGTAATAACAAGTGCAGTAAAGGTAAGTACTTAATTAGTCGCCGCCCAAAGGTGTCATCGAGGAAGGGTAAGCTAGCATTAAGATTGGTTTTTGCTAATCCCTGAAAAAAAAAACTAGCTACACTGTGAGTAACAACGTTGTAGGATTATAAGGACTCGTTATTCATTAAAGAGATTTTGAGTCCGTTAAGTCATACAGTAGACTTTTTTAACAGAAATAATAAATGTTAACTACATTTTTTTTTTATAATTACTATTAATACTCCATGTTGATTCTGTGCAGACGTATCCGGAGATCAGATCGGTGCGGTACCCGAAGCCGGGCACAAACAACCCTACGTTTACGCTGACGATAGCTGACATTGCCGACCCGAAGCACATCCGAATCAAACGCCTCACGCCGCCCAAAGCTGTCGTCGAGGAAGGGTAAGCTAGAACCCGAATAACTTCACGTTCACGCTGACGATAGCTGACATAGCTAACCGGAATCACATCCGGATCAAATGCCCCACGTTGCCTAAAGCTGTCGTCGAGGTAGGATAAGCTAGTTCACGAACAACCCCACACGACGATGCTCACGATAGCTGACACTGCCGACCCGAACACACACACACACATCTGCACATCCGGATTAAACGACTGACGCCGCCTAAAGGTGTCATCGAGGAAGGGTAAGCTAGTTCACGGACAACCCCACACGACGATGCTCACGATAGCTGACACTGCCGACCCGAACACACACACACACATCTGCACATCCGGATTAAACGACTGACGCCGCCTAAAGGTGTCATCGAGGAAGGGTAAGCTAGTTCACGGACAACCCCACACGACGATGCTCACGATAGCTGACACTGCCGACCCGAACACACACACACACATCTGCACATCCGGATTAAACGACTGACGCCGCCCAAAGGTGTCGTCGAGGAAGGGTAAGCTAGTTCACGGACAACCCCACACGATTATGCTCACGATAGCTGACACTGCCGACCCGAAGCACATCCGGATTAAACGACTGACGCCGCCCAAAGCTGTCGTCGAGGAAGGGTAAGCTAGTTCACGAACATCTCATAGCGACGCTGACGATAGTTAACACTGCCGACCTTAAGCACATTAGGATCAAACGCCTCACGCCGCCTAAAATGTCGTCGAGGAAGAGTAAGCTAGAACCCGAATAACTTCACGTTCACGCTGACTATAGCTGACATTGCTGACCCGAAGCACATCCGGGTCAAACGCCTCTCGCCGCCCAAAGCCGTCGTCGAGGAAGGGTTAGCTATTTCGTGATTTTTCCCGCAGTAGAATAGCTCGAAACTTAAGAGTGGTCGCGCTTAGATTTACCTGATTTTATATAAAAAATAATGTGCTAGAAATCGACTATTCATGATAATGGCATGTTGAAGACAGTCAGTTAGTAAATAGCTTTTTATACGTATGTAAATTTCTACCAAAATAAATATAAGCAGAAGAAAAAAGGTCAGCATTATAATTCATTCAATGCCTGCGAGATTGCTTCGACTTTTGTAAATAAAAGCGGACAAAACAGTTATTCACAAATCGGGCGAATTATTAACAAACACTGTGTCGTCCTAATCCAAAACAAACAAAACGAGAAGCCTTACTTTGGTTATACCGAGGCTGTAAGTTAATTACGTTTAATATTTCATTATAAATACATTAGATTACTTGTTGTTTTCTTTAGTAGGTGTCATGCTTATAAATACAACTTGTTAGTTAAACAACAAGATGTGCTCAGCTCATAGAAGACTTTAACTAACTGAGTCACTTGTGTGGAAATTTATTTTTTATTTTATTTTTATTTAATAGGTCAGCCAACATAGTACATATATTAATATTTAAAAATAATGTTTACATGTTTATAAGGCGAATATGCACCACACTTATAGGCTAACAAAAAAATCATCCAGAAAAAATCATCCAAAAAAAGCATCCTTAAATTTTTGTGAAATAACAATTGAATGTTATATTTTTATTTTTGAGCTGCAATTCAAATATAAGTATATAGTATGTATGGAAGTTTTTATTTTTTAAATTTTTCTACATGGGCTGAATTTATAACTTTAGAGGTTATGCGTTGTTTAATTTAAAAGTTTTCTAAATACACGAGTAGTTAATCATCAACAGTTCATATACGTCCCCACTGAGGGGCTCGAGCCTACCCTATATATTAGGGCGATCAGGCTTTAGTCAACCACGCCGATGAGTTATGTACCTACTTATACCTAAGATCCGAGTAAATAAAATAAAAATATAATATTGCAACCACAAAAATAAAACGACAAGTGTAGAGAAAAGAGTGTGGAAATTTGCTTTGCATTGAGACTCTGTAAGCTGGTGGTCATACGTATAGGAGAATTGACCAAAAATGTTTGATGTTGGATTGATGTCATCTAGAAAATAGAGGTAGACATATTTGCACTAAATAAACTGTGTCTGTTCCTCCGTATGAGACGTATAGCGTCAACAGCCGCCGAATTTGGACGAACAGCCGGCGGCGGGTAAGTGGGACCCCGGGGCCCTATTAGGCGGACTGTGAGCAAGATAAATGCGGTAAACCGAGCGGTGGAACTCTGCCGGAACCCGGGAACTACTGGAAATACAGGCCATGAAGGAGTTGCGAGGAAAAACTTGGAAATATTCCTGCAGTAAATTGTTTTAGATGTAAGTTTGGCTAGGGAAGTGAAAACTTAAAAAGAAATATAAAAGTATGTTGTTTGAAGTGCTGCGTGAGATGTCCTTAAAATTTTTCGATTTCGGTGCCTTTTTTTGCGCAGTTTTATAACGTTAGTATCTGTTGATAAGATAAGCAGCTCGCAGTAAACTAAACATACTTTTCTACCTATAAAACTAAAACAAAATACGAAGAGCTTACACGGACCGGTTGCTTATTCTAAACAACTGACTGTTTTTTGCACTTGTTTACAAAATAAGATTTTTCTCGTCTAAAACAAAAAACAGGGTTATTGAAGTAAGTAAGTAACACTTTATTGCATAACAGATATGGGACATATAAAGAAAACATTATTATAAAATGTGCGCAAAGGCGGCCTTATCGCTAATAGCGATCTCTTCTAGACAACCTTTCTTTTTATAGAGGAACAGTGTACGGAAACGGAGTAGTAAGTGCGTGAACGTTATTATTTTCTTCTTACATATTTCTTTTGTTTTAAACACGTTACTCCTCCCTCTACTAGGCTTTCCAAATCGTTAGTTACCTGCAGGAACCGAATTTAACTTTATTCTGTGTTATTACAGGGACTACTACTTCACGAGCGCCCAATGGGTATCCCTCACAGAAGTCTGCGTGGTGTGGCTGACGAGGATGCAAAACCTGTCCGTGGTGTCCGTGTGCAAGAGCCCCATGTGGTTCTGTCAGGAGGTGAGCACATTGTTTGTAACTTATTGGCTTATTGGTGACGATATGTCGACTTAGGGTCGGGCCACACTTAACAGTCTCGAATAACGACAGCGGATTGTTAGTCAGTACTCTATAGGTTGTACTTCAGTGAGTGTGCGTAGCAGCTGTTCGATCTGATCTATTCAAGCTTATCACCAGGCACCAGGCGCAGACTTGAGTCTCATCTCATGTGGTTAACGTACCACTTGCATTTCCACTTTTTTTTATGAGCACTGCTACATTGTGGAAGGAACTTGTTGCTTGCTTCCGTGTTTCCAGAGAACTATAATTTTAGCTTTTTCAGTAAAATAATCAATAGTTATCTTCTAGGCGAGCGTGCTCCTTCTTCGAGCGACCTCATCATGACTTTCCATCAGCTGGGAATTGAGATAGTGGTCAGACGCAAGCCTATTCAATATTTTTAAAAAATGCTCAAAATATAGTTAATCCCAAACCAAAAACAAGATGACGAATCGTCGCAAGTATGGGCATATTGTAGAATTGATGACGTGGTACGTTTTTTAGTCGCATGGTGGTGAATTTTGGAATTAGATGATTAAAAAGTAGACCGCTTATCCCTAACTTTGGTAACATTGACGTAATTAGTAAAGTTGAATCTCCTTTAAAGGCAGAAAAGTTACTGCAAAGTAAAAGTTTCTAGGGCTTTAAGCACTTTGCTGCCCTGAGAGATTCGTCGATTAGGCTACTAATGCCTAATAAAAAAGCAGGGAAAAACTTAAAAATAATATTATGATTGCCTACCAGGTGTACAGAATATCCAGTTCTGACGGCTGGGTGGAATCAGCTCCGTCCCCGCTGTGGTCAGCCGGCGGTGGAGCGCTGGTCACCCTTGCGCCGATCAGGGACGGACCAGCCGGGCTGTTCAGGCACGTCATTCGCGCGGAACACGTCGCCCATGGGCAGAGGGCATTACCTCTAACGCACGGCAGCTTCGATGCCGTGATGCTGCTGGCGTGGGACCACGCGAATCAACACATGTAAGTTTATGATCGCCTGGTACTTTTAACAAGGATATTAAGTTGATACAACAAAGAAACAACGTTTCTTGTGGTTCTAGCTTCTTTATTATTGTAAATCTATCAGCGCAGAACCTGAACACAGCAAAAATTAATTAACTCACGCTAGTAACCCAGACTTTTCCTTGCTAATTGACTAGCCGAAAACAGGTTAGCAACAAAAGCTACTTAAAACCTAAGGAACAATAAAGGGTGTCAGACGCCAGTAATCAATCCACGTCAGCGTGCGATATCGCTGGAACATGAACAGTACCTATTTCAGTACAGTATTAGGTACTTAGCCCGGAAGCGCTAACTCATGCTGAGAGAGCACAATACCTTTTGTCCGAAACCTTTTTCTCTGGAGGCAATTTTGTTCAGACTCATCTCAGCGATCACTGTCTACAACACTCGGCAGATGTGTAATTTATTTTTATCCTTAAGAACGTAGAGTGAAATATTATATTCTTATCCGACGAGTACTAGGATTTATTTAAATAAGTTAGCACGAGTCGCTAGCGACTTAAATGGAGTAAAAAAGTTTTAGCATAAGGATATCCGACGATCTTATGAAGGTCACAGGAAGCCGCTGGATGTGGGCTTCGCAGGACCGGTCATTGGGGATGTAGGGGTCCTTGGGGGAAGCTTTTGTCCAGTAGTTGACGTCTTTCAGCTAAAATGATGATGACCAAAAGGATGTAAAGCTATTTTCACAGCCGCTATAGAAACTGTTTTATTTGTAGATACTACCTTGGAATACCTGAGGGTAAACCAGGGCAGCAGCATCTGTTCAGAGTGTCGGCGGAGGCGCCGCGAGCTGGCTCACCGCAGAAGTTGCCTTACTGCGTCACTTGCAGCACGCAGGTATACGTACGTATTGAAACAAACATATTATACCACCTCTAGAGTATTACACCAGGATTTGTGATGTCAGTCACCTTTATAACAGTCACGATATGCTGATGAATATGAAATCGTGACAGGCGGATCTTCGACGACCGCTGTGGAAATTCTTAATGGAGAACTTTGTTCAGCAGTGGACGTATTTCGGCTCTCATATATTACGATGATAATATCCGAAACACAAGGCGATTTGCGACCACTGTAGTATGTTGTAAATCGTCTAGGCCTTCGTTGTGCCACCATTTATGTCATTTGGTGTTACATTGAATTAGAAAATAATGTATGAAAGCACTGACGTAACTATTTCTCATTATGTGTCACTGGTATAATATAAAACCAAAAATTACGTCACGCATCATCATTTTATTGCAATTTACTAGTTTAGCTACTCATAAATCAGCAAACGGCAAGATCTGCTGCAGCTTACATCGAGTTTGAAGCAACTACGCATGCAGAAGAGGTTTTTGCAAGAAAACACTACTTTGTTTTGGGTATTAAAAAAAAAATAAGCACGAGGCACAAACTCAAGAAAAAACAGCGAGATCACAGTCCCACCTTCCTTTCCTTTCACTCACGTCCCGCTCCAACCACAAAGCTTTGACACTGGTTTCTCTAACAGCTTAATACAGCTGGCCTTGAAACGCAGCCCTCGCCTTCCATAAACCTGGAGTACTACGGCAGTCTGGCGTCTTCCGGAGACAGCACGTGGGACAGTACTGACTGGATGGACGAGGAGATCCCCACTTCGCCAGCGCCCTCTAAGAAGAAAAAGAAGAAGCAGCCTGGTAAGTGGTTTGGGGGGACCTCTTGCAAAGATGTAAAGGCTGATTTATGTTGAGTCAGTCACTAGCGTCTGTGGGCCGTCAAATCAGATGATGATCATATGAGATGATGATGTTGATGAATAAACCCGACAGCGCTACTTAGCCCATGTTGTCCCACTGCTGGGCAAAGGCTTTCTCTTTTCTTTCAACCCTTTTTAGTCTGAAGCGTCGCTAAGCCAGGTTCTGGAGATACGACTTAGCTCGTCCATCTCCATACTGACTAGAAATCAATTATTGACACGATGTCAGCGCTGACTTGACTTAAACCAGCCTTAACTATAGCAGAAATATTCTTAAGACTTCTCACAGTAAAGGAGTTATAGAAGGGGCCCACTTTACATCACGTCACAAGATTCTGTGAAATTGTGTACACGATATTGCAGTGCGTTACTACTTATACGCAATAACTGCGCTCAACGGAGTGCATACTTGGTGAATACCATTTCGTACAAAAATTCTTTTGACGCGACTTCAAGTTTACTGCACTGCCGAGATTACTGCAGTCGAACTCTTTCATCCCTATTTAATATTGCTAAGCAGAAAAAGAAGTATTGCATAATAAGGTATAGGTAAGGTCGACCAAGAAAGTGGTTTACCATTTTTCATTCAATTTCCTAGTTATCAAAAATTTCAATAAGGTTTATACTCGGTATCTGACAGATTGTTCTGCAAACGAAAATAATTTTTGTTGTTCTATAATTTGCAACCGACTTTCGACATTAGGGTGATAAACCAATTTATTGGTCGACTGCATGTATGAAGTCGATCATCGACTTTACGACCTACAAGGCAAAAAAGAAGGTCCATGTTATATAACAGCGTATCTCATCAAAATCGAAATATCTCCTTTACACGTAGATTTACCTTTTCTCAATTTTTAAGTATTGCCAGCACTTGATCAAAATCTGAATTTTAAAATTCCCAACAGAAAGTTTGCCTCAAAACCTGCCGTGCCTTTACCATGATGCGCACTTCAGCCCATCATCAGCGTACTTCGTGCTGGAGTGCCTAGGACCTGGAGTGCCCACCGCCAGCCTTCACAAGACGGCGCTCCCAGAACCAAGACTTATAGCTCACCTGGAGAATAACACCGCTGTCAAGGTTAGAGACATCCTTCAACTGCTGGAGAGACTTACGACTGAATTATTTACTTGTTTAATCCAATTAGTTTATCGCGTACAGCTAAGACAAAGACAATAAATACAGGGTGTAAGTGGCAGATCTCTACAAAATTATAGGGTGCCTTCAGCCCATGATTCTGAATCGTATTCCACTAATATTTCTCTCCAGAAAAATATATTTTTTTGTGATCCTTTTTTTTCTTTTTTTTTTTCTAAAGTCGGTCGGTATCGGTAGGTCGGTCGTTTTCTGGTCACGAATATTTTGCAAAATTAAATTTAAAAAAAATGTCGCGTATTAACCTTGCAACGGTCGGCCATTCGCTGCGCGCGTGCGGTGAACATTGCGTAGCAGATAATAGAAACCCTATTTCCTTAGATACTTTACACCGCCTCGGGGTCGTTGATGTCAGGTGTCGCTCGCAGAGGTTAGAAACTAATATGTTGTAAGATTAGTTAGTTAGTTTATGTTTTGTTTTATGTAACGTTCACAAGTAGCAAATCGTATTGAATCACTTAAATAGGAAAGTATAGGTATAGGTATATGTCAAAACCTACTCAAACTATTTATTTTATTAGGAAAGCTGTTTTTTCTGTGCTACTAATTCAACATTTTAACTACAGGTGTAAAAACATTAAATAAATATTGAACTACTTAGGAATTTTAGCTTTACAATAATATAGTAATTTATATCTTCATATTCAGATATAACGTGTATTCATATCGCATCTGCCTATATAATAATTTATTTAGGTATAGTGAAGTGAAGACAGAAGTCACCAAACTACTCCTTGATGCTCATGTAAATGAAATAGACTCAATTCTTTCTCCAAAACAATGATCAAACTCTTATTAGTAATGTTCATTACGTCTTTTCTTAGTGGTTGCTGTCTCCTAGTGGATGTTCAGTCATTCCGATCCCAAGACTTGTTGTCGTAGGGCTAAGTTAAAGGATGATTATTGATTTTATTAGTAATATTCATTATGTCTCTTCTTCTCTTCTTAGTGGATGCTGTCTCCTAGTGGATGATCAGACATACCGATCCCAAGACTTGTTGTCGTAGGGCTAAGTAAGGGTACCTATTTTGTCTATACTTTGCATTTCTGTAACATAAACATCTAAAGCGGAAACTACTCTTATCATTCAGTTTACAGTGATAATATTCTTACGTATACAAAAACTTTCTCACACACACGCACCCCCATACACTCACACACACATACTCACACACACCACACAAACAAATGCTATGAGCCATAAATAAAACCAACAAAAATAATCATCAAACACATTCTTTGGCGTATATTTTCAAATTTGCATGTAATATTTATAATACTATACTTTTTATATCTACACTAAATTTAGTATTTCTAGTGCACTAAGTTTACTGTGCTGTGAGGGAAGGCCTGATGACATATAATACAGGTTTATATATAAACCTAGCTTAGGCATCAGCCCTCCACAAGAACACGACATTGTTTCTGGTGTATGTTAAAATTATTTTTCTTGTGGTGTGGAAATAAATAAAGTTATTATTATTATTATTATTATTATTATTTACATTAAGGTTATGTACTCCTACTCAAGACTGAGTTATGTTTACATAGAGTTATCATAATAAACTCGGCGTTAACTAAGCAGCTTCACGCAAGATGCGTAATGGGCCATCTTCATCTACGAGTATAAACTTCGCTACACATAACTCGTAAAATTAAATATTCATTAGCGTAATGAGAACACAAGATCAGTGCCGTACTCACTGTCGTTCGACTCGAGCGAGATTGAAATCTTAGTCTCTGCTATTACAGACCCCGTGTTTGATATTTGGTTAGGTTAGACTGAAATGCAGATTGTCCCTACTTGAATCTGGATAAATATGTTAATATCAGTATAAAAAATCTGCTCTCAAATTCGTCTGTGTGGTGCTTGGCGTGGTGTAATTGATTTCTTAAAAAAACTTCTTTTTCTATCAATCATTATTTTTATATCTGTTTTTTTATAATGATTACCTACCTATAGCATCAATTATAGTGTCACGAGTTATTTTTGGAACACGAAGGCAGGGCCAATATTTGCGGAATCAATTCGGATTATTCGGATAGAGTGAAAACGTAGAGATAATTTTAATTAAATAAGACATGGACAGACATAGACAGATACGATGTCACATAAACTAAAAAAAACAAAGTTTTCCTGGACGCCGCAGGTCGTCAGTAGATTTGTGGGATTTCTGGAATTTTTACCAATACTATACGAAATATTTTGTATTCCTCAACAAAGAGCATCTCGTTTAGGTGGGAGGAAGTTGCTGCACCCATCTCTATCTGCCTACGCCTCCGGAAAAGAAACGTGACTTTTAATAAAAATCAATATCGCTTTCTTCTTATTTCTATCGCTCATTACGTCATCGAAAATCGTTTGGAAATTCATTCCTCCAGCGTCACCATCGATGGGAGGTGCCTGGGAGAGACTCGTAAGATCCGTGAAGTCCGCTCTTTCAGTTACTTTAAAGGAACATTCACCTCGCGAGGAAATTTTTCACACACTTTTTCTGGAAGCTGAAGCGCTTGTTAATTCTCGACCACTCACGTGTCTATAGAGCCACATGAAGACGAGGCTTTGACGCCCTTTCATTTTCTGATTGGGTCAGCGACCATACCACCTCTGCGCCCTGTTTCAGAATCTTTGAGGTCGCAACCGTTGGAAGAAGGGTTTAAGATTGGCTGACCATTTTTGGAAGCGTTGGGTAGATCAATTCCTTCCAACTTTAATTCCAAGGCGCAGTGTACCTCCTCAACCCAAGGTCCAGCAGAAAGTTGCGGGGTGCCATGTTGGCAACATAACTTTTTTGGATGTTTTTACTGTTTAGCTTTTTATATTAAAGAAATTTTCTTTTTAATTTTTGATATTTACTGTTTTATTTTATTTGTCATGCTTTTAAAAATATTCTCTCGCGTTGATTGTTTATCTTTTTTTCTATTCATGTCTTAATTCTAAAATGATAAAATGTCGTTAACTGTGTTTAAATAATAATGTTCTTGGCAATTTCAGTTTTTACTTTTGCTGACATGTCAAACCTATTTCTATTAACACTTCTGAATACATACCTTGAATATTTAATTAAAGATACCTACCTATTTACTCTGATACAAACACACGTGTTCCGTGGATAATGCTATTATTATGTTCTCGTTAAAGGATCTTGTTATAATTAATTAATGGTGATAAAATTATCAGTAATAGTGTTGCGATGGTATCAATATCTAATAGCAAGATAGATAATTATGATTGATAATATCTGTAAATTCTTGGAAGTTCTTCAAGGTACTTACTTGCGAAAACTTTCTTATTATTATAGATTGAGATAATTCAGGATTTAAGTGCCAGCGAAATTAAGAATATTTATGGGTGTACTTGTAATAATAATAAATAATAATAATAATTTTTATTTACTCCAAAAACCTAGCAACAAACATGGTACCCGCCAAACTGCAAGGCAGTTTGTTGGCGGAGACAGCTCTCAATTATTAATGAAAAAAAGTCAAATTATAAAACAAATTTTAGTCTGGCTTTAAAAAAATGCGTTCTGGACCATGATGTAGTATAGTAATTAAACAAATATCTCTATGTAAAGTGAAAGTACATCAAGTTATACACCAGGGTATCTTACGCGTTGGTATTATTACCACGTTGACGTTACGTTGTTGTTGACGTTATGTCTAGTTTGCAACAAAAATGTAGAGCGTGATGAGCTGTACTACAAGACAAATTAATTTCTGCATGTGCCTTGGATAATTATCTACCACCTGGATTGTATCGTTTTAACGAAGTTTCACGAAGGTACAAGTTACAAATTACACGTACGATTCGTTGTACATTGCGTAGACAAAGCCTACAAGCGCTTACAGTTCAGGTGAATTGGCTACGCAATGGAATATCAAATTGTAACTAATAAATGGTAGCTACGTGAAACGGGGCCCTGGAAGTCAAGAGCTGGAATTTTGTAAACACTTTATCTGGAGACTAATGCTAAAATATACTTACTTAAACATAAGTTACCTGTATGATACTCGGATTTAAATTTTCCTGTGAAAATAAGATGAATTTCCCGCATAGTAGTCTGTCACGTACGAAAAAACAAACGCATTGATAATAAGATAATTCTTTGATATAGGATCGGCTGTCTGCGATAGCGTTGCCCACGCCGCGGACATTCTCCGTTCAGCTGTCCAGTGGTCACGCAGCCAGGGTGCGCCTGCTGCTGCCTCCAGGACTGAGAGAAGACGAGGTTACCAAGTACCCTCTCCTACTCAAAGTGTGAGTGCTTCCTTCGATACAGGATCAGCTGTCAGCTATCACGCCACGGACGTTCTCCGTCCAACTGTCAAGCGGTCATGCAGCCAGAGTACCAGGACTCCAGGACTGAGAGTAGACGAGGTTACCTTGTAAAGAATAAAGAGAGTTCAAAGAGTGAGGTTTCAAAGTGTGAGTGATAATCCAGCTGTCGTTAACCAAAAACTAGCAGCAAAATAGTGTCGTAGCTAACAACGACGACGTGTGGGGAATTGGCGTAGGAGATCAGTTGCAGACTTGCAGATATTAATTTCAGAGACGTGTTTGGAATCAATGTTTCTTGTGCGTATGAAAAAGTTTTCAATTTCTGTAATTACTTTACCGAACGCAACCCCAACACGAATGATATGCGTTCTATTTAATGTTCACTACACGATTTACACGATACATAGATGTAGTATGCATTTAATACGTAACGTTGAGCTAAGTTAGTATCATTGTAATAATCTTTCCCGAACAGCCAAGTAAATTATTAAATTAAAATTAAAATGATTTATTTTCTTTAACTTATTCTATGTTTACATTAGCTGTGATTGGTACCTCTTATTAAGCCTATGTAGCCTGTGTTAGTAGGTACCGCTCTTCCTTTTCCAAGGCGTTTACAAGTTTGGCGAATAAGTATTAACTAGTATTAGAAAACGAAACTTAACAATCTGTGCATGCGCGTGCAGTAGTGGGAAGTGTGTTCTGAAGGTTCTGGGTTCCATCATCGGTCAGACGTTAAATAATGAATAAATTAAATAATTAATTTCAATATCTATTCTGGATGGTACGATGTTATTTGTATTTGTTTTCCTATACACGGTATCCTCCTGGGGGCTAAGTAAGAGTGTTGTCGTTTATCATTACATCTCACCTTTAACCAGAATAATTACCGAAAGTTTGAATTAGATCACGTTTCTGTTTATCATATTACAAGCGCTGATTACAAGCTACAAATTCAAAACTCCTTGCCCCCTTGGATTAACCCCCCACCTGACTAATTTCCGGTACCGACCGGGTCCAACCGGAGTTGGGACTTGGATCGAGCGTTTGCGATTCGACGCGCGTCCGCTCCTATTCGCAATCGGAATAGAGATCGCCGGACACGGTCACCGGACTCCATGAAGGGTTATAGGGTTCTTATGGCACTCATACAGGGTACAAGCTGATATGAAAAAGGTAAACAGTTTTCCTCGTGAGAGAAAATATGAATAAAAGAAAAATATGGAAACAAGAAAATGAATGATTTTCTTATATCGGACCTTAATTATTTTCTCAGGTTTGAAAATCTATTAACACGATTAAACTTATGCCCTTATTTTTCAACTTTTTTGCCGCTCTAAGTTTCTCTAATATACACTTTGAAGTCATTTAACTTATCCAGCCCATTCAGCTAGCCACTTGAGACGAACACAAAATATATAAGACTCAGTATGAGCACCTGCATGGAAGACGAACACAAAATTTATAAGACTCAGTATGCGCACCTGCATAGAAATTCAGAGTCGAACGGCAATTCTAACCCCTAATCATTTATTCAGGGCAGTCTCTTTCACAATATAATAGATTCGATTTCTGTCTGGATTGTCGACCCGGTCGTCATAATAACTATGAAAGACCCATATTTAAAACTTGATCCATGGCATTGGTTCAATGGAGATTAATTCCATGGTTATCTCTCTCTTCATTCATTCAAAATTACAATGCAAGGTACATGCAGGTGCATGTTATTTCGGATATTTCTCTCGTTGATCATGTACCAAACGTCGAAAGGGCTTATCCTTGAACAGCCACAGCAAAAAAATCACTAAACATTTTGAAATAATATATAATGAATTTAGCCGCCTATATGGGAGTATCAATGTTAAAAAATAATGTTTTGTAAGACTTTCAATCGATTGATAACGCCAAAACTAATGTTGCCAAATACATTCTGACGAAAGTAATAAGAACTTTGATACTAAAATTCCAACATTTATGTGATACAGACAACTCAAAACATTCAATATTACAATAATATTTTTATGTTCATATTGAAGCCCAGAGGTCAAACATTTTGGTTTCTGTCCTTTGACGAAGGCATGTAAACGCTTCACGAGATGTGTGAAGATAGGCGAAACACTTGGCTAGACGGTATGAGGGGCAAGAGGAACAGGAAAGCTAGTGGGCAAACGACCAGCTCGATGGTCCGACGATATTGCCAAACTGACAGGATCAGGCTGGAACCAGATAGCACAGGGCCGTGAGGAGTGGCGCAGTAAAAAAGCGACCGAGTGGCGCAGTAAACAAGCGAAAATGATTATGTAATTTTAGTTGACTGGTGGTTGTGGTTATTTATTCATTTATCCATAAATGTTGAGATAAATGGTCCTTGTGCAATATAAACTTATTCTATCTATCTATCTACGTATAACCCTTAGGCACGGAGCACCAGGCACGCAGCTGGTGACGGAGCAGTGGGTGTTGGATTGGGGTTCCCTGGCAGCGGGGGCGGGGGCGGTGTTAGCTTCAGTGGACGCGAGGGGTGCGGGCGGGAGGGGACTAGGGGCACATCACACGCTGCACCGGCGCCTGGGCACCGTCGAGCTGAAGGACCAGCTTGAAGTCGCAGAGTGAGTGTTAAACGAATTAAAAAACGTGTGTTTTCCGCTTTCGTCCAAAAGGCACATGGAGCATGAGAACGTGGCTCCAGAACTAAGATATTTTATCAAAATTCGTTCATGCTACCTTTTAAAATGTGTACATAACTAACCAGCACAGGGAACAGTCTCATTCCAAGCTACGGTATACGAAGAATAAAAACTTTACCTTGATTATTGATAGTGAAACCTAGAGACTACGATACGTGAGACTGGTTTTTGAAACTAGAAGAGCTAGTTAGTTCTTGTGAGTTAGTAAACTATAGGTAAAAACTCTAGGTTTGTGTTTAAGAACTTACTTCATTTCTAACCTAATATTTATTTTAAAGAAAAACTCCAGATTGTGCTTCAGGCTCATTCATAGTTTTCCAAACACATCCTTACTTTTTTGCTGGCCTTCGATATTAGGTTCCTTCAGTCTATCTTGTGCCACTTGACACCTGTCGTCAGCAACTTGGAGGTTACACATTTTTTTCCAAACATTTCCTAATCGGTCCCTATTAACCAGATACCTGCGTGATTCTCTGCACTTCATCGATGCGCGTCGAGTGGCGGTCTGGGGCCGGGCGCACGGCGGTTTCCTGGCAGCCCTAGCACTCGCCAGTCCGCTCAACGTGTTCCACTGCGGGATCGCCATCACGCCCATCGTGCGCTGGCGGTACTACGGTTAGTATCAACTCTTAACCGCTTCTGAGATCCTGGTTACTTGATAGAAACCTGTAGGAAAATGGTTTGAAAGGGTTCCTTTCAAATACGAGTATTATCACATTTCGTCTAATAAGGCAACATAAGATAAAACCAAATTTTTAATGGTGCAGCAGCGTCCCCAAAAGCTTTTTAATAAAATAACAATCGGGAAAGGTCGCAAAAAGCCGCCGAATTTTAACGTTTTAATCAGAGATCTGGAAGGCCTTTGCCCAGCAGTGGACATATTTATCTTATCTTATAATATGATGATTGATAACCAGTTATATTTTTTCATCTCGCAGCTTCAGCATACGCGGAGCGATACATGGGTTTACCGAATGCGACGGGAAACTACCGTGGTTATGCGGAAGCTGACGTCACGAAGCAGGCGTCTGCTCTCCACGACAAGATGTTGCTGCTGGTCCACGGTACTGCAGACGACAACGTCCACGTACAGCAGACGATGGCGCTGGCCCGCTCGCTGGCTGACCAGGGCAGCATGTTCAGACAGCAGGTAGTGTCATCACAAAAGACTTCAGTTTCATCAGTTTTACACAATGCTGCACTAGCGACAAAATATGCATCATAGATTAATTATTAGAGCCGGAACCACACTGACATTTCTTCTTTCATCAAACAGCCTTTAAAAATCAAACTACGAAATCGAAGTATTCTTTGTAATTTATTTTAATTTACTCCCTACAGATTTACCCTGACGAGGGCCACAGCCTGGAAGGTGTGAAGAAGCACCTGTACCGCACTATGTCAGGGTTCCTGGATGACTGCTTCAGGAAGCAGGTGCCGCCGGAGACAAAGGCCGGCCTGCGAAACGGCGGCAACCTCGACTGAGATTCGTGGAAGGACGAGGAGTTGTACTCTTGGTAAGTTCTGTTCGCCTGGTATTGGGCGTGGTATAATATGGTATTGGGAATATTCGAACCACTTCGAACGATTGAGAGAGAGAGAGAGAAATATACTGGCGTATGTATGTTCATGACTCGTGCTACCTTACGATAGCGTAGCGCTCTGTAGACAGATCTACGAACGTAGCAAAATGCTACGAGTGCGTAGCATACGTGTAGCTGGAAGTAGTTTCCGAAAACAGATTATAGTGCTATTTTTAAACAAATTAGTTTAGTTCATTTATTTTGTTTTTAATCTAGTTTTTTTTTTACAGGTAGATTTAAAACTAGAGAACCAGCACAAATTAGAAGGTAAAATTGCAACTGCAAAACAACCCGTAGTACAAGTTTCCCCATATCCTTAACACGTCTACTGCCAACGAGTGGACTGCTCTTCATCATGATCATGAACTTTGTGATAAAAATGTTGTTATAGTATTTTTAAATACGTGCTGGGTCAACTGTTTGAAGATTTTAACGCCTTATTTTATAATTGCCTACTCGATGTACGGGGGTAACTAGACGATCAATGTTGTTGAAGTCAAATTAATAATAATAATTAATATTGACCGTCTCATGCATCTAAAGCAATAAGAAATTAAAAATAGATTGAAAATAAAAAAAAAACACGAACTGAAAATCTTCAAACATACTCGTATTTGACTAAAGTACAAGAGTGATAGAAGATGAAATTGTGTGAGAAATTTTGAAAAAAATATTAATAATAAATGACGCGTCAATAATATTATAGACAGCGTTAAAAAACTTGAAGACGGACTTAATTTAATTAGGTAACTTTCGTTTAGATCAATCTTTAAACAAATTATTGTAATTATTGTAATAAAATTGGGAGAACAATGACAAGTACATGATACAAATAAAAAAATATTTTAACTTGAAATGAATTTAATAACTTTGCATGTAAAATATTCGCGAAATTTTCCAAAAAGTTTTACACATTTCTTTTCTTTGGTGACGTAGTTATCGTCTTGTGAAAAGTGAAGGAATTGAATAATTGTTCTTTAGTCAATATAATTCGTGATCTTAGTAGAAACTTTAAGGACCTGTAATGTGGTTGTTAAGTAATAATTTCAAGGGCCCCACTGAACATTCAATCTGCTGTCAATCGCACTAAAACTTGACTGAACTAAATTATTGAAGCGTTTAACTTGATACTTATGCTTGAATTTCTTACTTAAGGCTCGAAGCCCTTCTAAACTTTATTTAGTAAAACCAAGATTGAACTTTCGGCGGGGTCCCAAAAAAAACGAATACTGTCTTACCTAATAACAATAAATAAAAAATTAAACTGGTTGTGTCGATGTGTTGGAGGCAACCAAAAATTAAGACTAAATAATATGTGAAATCATACACTCACTAATTCCTTTATTTCTAGATACCAAGATGATAATAAGGATCTACTTTTGAATAGCAGAGTTTGCGTAGTGCAAGTGTAGTATTATTTTTTGCCACCGAACAAAAAATACCTAAAGTAGATGACAGACAGTCATATTTTCAAACTTTTTTAATAAGAGAAACATCGATTAAGTTCCTTTTTTTATTTAAAAAAAATGAGTGCAGATCTGATTTTAAAATTTGTTTTGTTCGTAATTATGACTCTATTCTAGCTATTCTAGAGTATTTCTATGGGAGTCAGGTCAGTCAGTAATTTTTACCTTAGGTATTACACTTGTCTAGATAGAACAGGTGGTTTATTTGTGTAAATAGTTCTTTTTATATCTCATAAAAGGTTTTTCCTAAAAAGCATGAGAGGGAATATCATACACTAAGTATTTTCTGATACTTGTGAATCACTACTTTCGTTTATGCTTTGACCGATCACAAGTAGTCACTTATATTGATGACATTTTGCATGTCAAAATTAATATTAATAATCAATTTGAATATCACGGTCAAAATGGTAAAGTGTAATTTCTAAATGACAAATAATTGTACAGTCGTAAGAATATTTCCGATTTAGAGATATATAAATAATCGATCGAATCGATCTTTAAAAATATTCCAGATTTTCTAGCAATTCAATAAGCAGAGTAGGACCAAAATATGTCTGATGACTGTATTTCAAAAAACTCAATTAAATATTGTATAATTATTACCGGAAATACAAAAAAATACTAAAAATTCTGGAATATTTTTGTGAAAGCGCCAATACTCGTTATAATCAAAAGTTGCTCATTTCCATAAATCGTTTTGCATGCCTCTAGTCACTTCATTAATCATTGAATAGTATTTAAAATACAATTTGTATTAAAGACCAATAGTACGTTAAAATATTTTATTAAAGAATAATACTTAAATTTTTAAAAAGAAATAATTAGAACGGTTTTGAATTTAGTAAGAATTTAGTGCATTAATAATCTTAGAGTCGTTTGAAATAATTATTGAATTTTAAAGTTAAAAGAAACTCAAATAGCAATAATTGATAGTGAAATACCTCCTTAACATTAAGTAAAGTATAAGCACTCTTCCAATAGATCACCATGTTGAACGATTCATCGTCATTTTAAAAGTTATGTCACATTGGTTGGTTAAAGCGGAATAAACGTTACTAGAATAATATTCAAATGTTAATCGTAAAAGATATTCACTGGTCGTCGTAATTATTAAAATTTATGTAAGTACTGGGTAGAAGTTCTCAGTCCACAAAACTACATATACATTATAAAACTGAACAACTTTCCCCAAAGGGTAAAAGGTAAAAATCAACATATTATAGTTTTTTTATATCTGGAGACAATATTTTTTATCCAGAAGTAAGTGTAAATACATATTAATGTCTGCAACTGACTGACAATACTTATATTTACTTTGTCAAACTAATTGCCAATGGACTTGTAAGTAGGATCTACTCTAAAAAATATCTCTAGACAACTCTAGACAAGGTTGAATAGATGAGCATCTCTTGCTGGGTAAGCCTGTCATCGTTACTTCAGGTCAGAAAGCTCAACAAAAAAAAAACATTTGAGTATTGTTCGGTAAAGTTCATGAGGACGATGTAAATATAGATTGTGAGCTCGATTATTTGATGTAAAGATAAACCAAAGACCTAAGTGCCAAACGCGTCGTTCCCGTTTCATGTAGGTAAGCATTACTGTAAGTTGCGGATCGTACAACGGTGCAAGTAGGGATGTTCTAACAAAGTTAGGGCTAGGAGACCTATGATCCCTAGACACGGGCTCAAGGCCGCAGTCTTCACAATACAGGGCCACGTGTAGAACAGAGGCAATATACAACTATACATGTACATTTTGGCTTATGCCAATTCATTTATTGGCGTTGTGTAACTGGAGACAATCCATCACAGTCTTTCCATCAAATGAAAAAACAATGTTTCGATAATGCATCAAAAATATTTCTAAAGTATTGGCTCATGGAATAGCCCCGTATTTACTTGTCGGTGACTGTGTGACTGTTATTAATATTATAATGGCCCACTATTTTACCTGAATTTCTGGTTTCAATTACACGAAATAAGAAGAAAGGTAGAAATCAAAAACTAAACGATATACCTACCTACTTCGGAGCGTCGTATGTATATTACATAATTAAAATATAATATTCTACTTGCACCGTTTGTCCGGACTCTTAGATTCATATCAGTTTCAATTATGTATTTCCTTTGTAGTTTGTTAAGAGTTTCAAATATTTAAACGCAGATTAATAAACTGTTTTAACACTGTCTAATTTAAAATAACTAACTTATCAGAACTGCCTGCTGCAGAAGCGCCCTAAGACTAAAATTAAGTTTGTCTGTATAAATAAAAAGCGACAGGTGAAGAACATCTTATTTTAGAGCTATGAAACAACGGTTCATGAAAAAATAAAGCAATATAAAACGAAAACGATAATCTGGAAGGTGACGAAAATGACTGAAATCATATAAAATACAGAAGATAACTGAAAAGGGCAGGAGTTGTATAATTTAGGTCTGTCTAAAATTGGCAGTCATTCGTTTAAAACATCATACCTTAATTAATCTCGTATACCAAATAACAAGGAACCTCCCACAAGGTGGACAGATGACTTGGTGAAGGATGCTGGGCGCCGGTGGGCAAATAGCGTAGGACCGTTCACGGTGGAAACCGATGGGGGAGGCAGCAGTGGACGTCTCCCGGCTGAAATGATCATGATGATGACCAAACAACAGAATTCTTAAGTTTAAGCTTTACTTATGTAAGTACAAGAGTTATGGGGAAGAGCGTCTGCCTTCGGTATAGGAGGACCCGGGTTCTGTTAATTGAGTATCCAAATATGACCGCGTTAAAACAGTTTAAGAAGTACAAATGCAAAGACACCAAGTGTTACAATAAGTAGATATTCACTTATTTATTTATACTTATAATAAGTAGGTAGGTAGTTACTGCACAGTATTAACAAGTGCCATAGAATGCTGAGTTGGCGGTGTGGTGACCCTAACAAGGAAAAAAAACTATTAATTTATTAAATAATCGTAATTCTATCATTACTTAGTTAAAACCGAAATATAATTAATTTGAAACTTCTTACACACGAGCCATCTAATCCCAAACTGGGTAGAGCACAGGTTCAAACAACAGGCTCATTTTCGATGGGTATCAAACAGCTGATATACATACTTACCTACAATTAATATCTACAACAAAAATCCAGGCAGACTTTGCTCTTCGCTCATCGTATAGGGCGGGATCCAATCCCACGACCCTGAGCTTCGCAGGCAGGACAAGCGTACTAGGCTGTGAGTCGAGCCGCCTAATAACTTTTCTTAAATCTTTGCAGTAAGTATATTTCTGTTGTATTAAAGATAACTCTAATATTTCATTTGGTCGGTGTATACAGTAAGTATTATCTGGCTAATGTCTCGTCATTATACGAGCCACGTCAGTGCCTTTGGCGGCCCTATAACACTGACACCAGGCTTCGTGAGGTTGGTCGTCGACTTTACTACCCTACCCACACGACCGAGAAGGAGTATTATCCTAGGGCTTTCCTAGGGTCACCACGGGGGCTTTTTGTTTCGGAAGCACGCTGCTAGTTCGAGTGAGGGTGAACGCACAGATTGTGATTTTTGCCTTATTGATGTTCGATGTTACGTTAATGACAGTTGATGTATTGCTAAGGACGTTACTCGTTATTTTATGAGCCAATTTCTAAGAGTTTGTTTGTGTATACTTAGTTGCATGGTTTCTAAGGTATGGTTCATACAGGAGTGGCGTGCAAAGGAAACCTGTCTTCTTGTAATTTTCGTTGCCATTGAATAAAAAAGAAATGTCTGCGCCATTTTTTACGTGAACCATGTCAAAGATGCGCAAAGTGACTAGCGCAGTATATAAGTTGTAAATATACTACCTATTGCTTTGTGTTGTAACTAATTTCAAAACGATAGAGCACGAATTAATATTGTTGGCGGTTGAGTTTGAAACTGCAACGTCAAACTGAAGCTGCGGTTCTAATTTTATCCTACCGGAAAAATATAGATATTTTTTGTGCCAATTATATTTTCTAAAATCTGTCGCAATATTTATTAGAGTACAACAATGTGTTAAGAAAACTGTATGTTAGGTTGTAGGTATTTCTATTATTATATACTCACCGGCACATCTAACCGCCCACCCTTGTATTTCAAGTTAATTTTAAACTACGCTATACATTACAATTGATTTATTGATAATTTTACGATAAATTAAACACACTTAAATAAACGTTAAATTAACTACTTTTTAACTAACATCAGCTGTAACTAATAGAGTTATAAAGAATCACGAGTATTCCCTGAAATGAAGGGTGGGCGGTTAGATGTGCCGGTGTGTGTGCCGCGCGAGCCTTTCATTTATCTAAGCAATATACCTATAATAATAAAATCTCATTAATCTTTTCTCTAATTATTATAATGAAATCTCAATATTGTTTTGGTTATTGGCTCTATTTGGGCACACACTGTTTCATAAGAATCGAGTATGAAATTGGACGTGTATTTAGCAATACATTATCACTATAGAAAAACACAAAAAGCGGCTTTGTGTAATAGTTTTAGATATTTCTAATTTATCCATTAATCATATTGAATAGAAATAGTCACATTCAGCATTCTTTTCTGTCGCTTGCAAAACTTATTTCTTGTTCTATATTTTAATAAAATATTATAAGCGTTACAGTTTTAAATATGGCTTGAAATTCTCGATTGGTTTTATCTAAATTTAATTTCCATGGGTCCAAAATTTGTTTAGATTTTGTGTGTTAAATAGTTTAGGTAAGTATATAGAAATCCTCGTATTTAATTTCATGAAAATATGTTGTCTATCTATCTAAACAAAGATATAGTCATGATTAAACGTTTATCTTACCGGCGAATGAGTGAAGTTATATGCAGATCGAACCAATTATCTGAAGTCGAGTGGGCATTCTTTAAATCCTACCTTACTCTGCTACATGCAACGAACTACAATAGTCAAGAAGAGTAACCACCTAGCAAAGCCCGCTAAAACATAGCACTTGACAGACGATGACGGTAACGACAGACAGGCAGATAATGTCGCTGCTGTACATTGAAGCTTACTTTCGACGTTCTTACAAACCGAGTCATATAAAACATCATTGTATGTACCGCGTATTCGAATATGGTATGGTATAGATTTTTCCCCGGCTTCTTTGGTATTCATTTGCTGGGGTCAAGTTTGAAGCGTAGTTACGTTTCTTGACTACCTAATACCTATATAGATAAATCGTTGGCATACATGGCGCTAGTGCGCGTGCATCGTTTGTCGTAAGTAAGCTGATCAAAATAGAGCCTTCCGCTCTTTCAAAAGTCCGGTTACACTCGATACATCGATTTTGCAAAACAAGCGTTAGGTCCATATCAAAAATAAATAAAAAAATTGAGTAAAATTATCTTCAAACTTGCTTATCTTCGTGTTGAAATGATGCTCAAAATATTACTGGTTCAATTTATTTTTAATAATATTTAAAGAAAATCTGAAGAGTAACAAATAAGTCTTTCGATTCTTTATTGTGGGCAATAAATGGTAAAATAAATGCGCTCAGCGAATAATAATGCGGATGCGATATCATTATTTATTCTTATACCTCTGTCTGATAATAAATTAATTATGCCCTATGGTACGGTCTTATTTAACTTCACTCATTTGTAAATAGCATTTGGCCATATTATTTTCTCGTCTTGTTACTATTATTATAAATTATTACTGTAACTTATACTGTGTATAAATACTCGTAAAATGTACTTAATTACTTCTTACGGGTTACTGTAAGTAATTCTAAATTCTTGTGAATGAGAACTAAAGTTTCTTGTAAGCGCCTTGACAAGTTAGCACAGAAAGTCTTACTGGATGTGCTAGTAGTTAGTGCATTCAAATGAGCTTTATTCTGTACTCAAATAATATTCCTATTGTTAATGCAGCGTATCGGGAAGCATGGCTCTCCTCTGTCAATACATAAGACAAGCGTTTATTTATCAGTCTGTAAGTTCGAAATTTGTCAGTTAAAAAGAAACAGAAATTGTTCAGTTGGACCGACTTACCACCCGAGGGATTTTGCGTCTTTTTGCGTCTTTTATAACAAGTTGTATAATGGCAACATTACTCAAACACAAATGGACACATCCGTTTTGGAAGGCATTCTTTGTTAGCTTGTCAAGTTCGCGTTATTGTTCGTACTACTAAGTACACTGTTATTGCTATAGGTAAATACAAATGTTTATTTAACTGTTAACTAATGTTCGTACTTCCATCACTTCATCGAGACCTATTACATTGGAATCAATAAATAGATACCTACAATAAAAACGTATTTTCTTTAAAGGGCTTCCCACACGGCAGCTATAATTAAAAAATATACATTATAGCACGATACATCTCATTACACCTTTCCATAGAAATCGTCAAGAGACCACACACGACAGCTATAATGTATATTCTTACAGACATATTATTATGACAGCTGTAATGTACATTAATGTATACATTATAGCTGCCGTGTGTGAAGCCCTTGGCGCAAGACAGACAGATCGGGCGCGCTCCGGGCGAGGCATCGGCGCACTGCATCTGTTTTACGCCGCGTCCTTCTCCTACATTTTGTATGCAAGTGATTTGAACGATCGCAGTCGCGCTGTCGGTGCACCAAAACGACGCGCCGCGCACCTCAACATCCCGCCGCGACCGCAGGCGCACCCAATGCGAGCCGCGCTCGTTCTATAAAGCGGCCAAATCTCTAAATATCGGATAATGCTAAAACCGCCACGCGCCATAACTGTTCAAGTACTAATTCACCGACAGAAGTGCGCCTCATACACAGCAATGTAATTCGATTGACTAAATAACGCATGATAACATTTTCCACTAGATAAATAGTTGGGACCAACGGCTTTACTTTTCAAGTGTTTCAGCCTGTAACGTCCTAACTAAACTGGGGACAGCCTCACAGTGTTTTTATTAACTAGCCGGGATTCAAACCCGGATCCTGTGACGGAACCTCCGAAGTTACGACCGAACGTCAATATTATCTGTTAAAGGTGATAATATGCAGGAAGCTTTACGAATATTACAAACCTTTATTTTTATATATATTGGTTATATTCTCTGAATTACATTTCTACGGAAGCTGTCTTATGTAGTTATTATTTACCTACATAAATACTCTCTGTATAACATTATTTATTATAATTAATTTGTATTTTATTGATAAGTATTTTATTTATTTATTTATATGTTTAATTTTTTTTTTATTATTTAATTTTTAAGTACTAACACTAAAAAAAAATTATGTACTTAGTAGGTATAATTTAGTATGTAAGGATTTAAAGTCAAAGTCAAAGTCAAAATTTTTATTCGAATTAAGATTTTTACAAATCATTTTTCGACGTCAAAGCTGTAAGTCACTCACTTATTTTTGGTAACTGTCGATTGGTCTGCCGCGTCACAGGTTAGCCTAGTGCGGAGTCTAAGAGTAATTTTGTACTGTACCGTGAAATTTTCTTATTGGCAAATAAACAATTTTTATTTATTATTTTATTTATTTATTTATAACGTTCTACTGCTCGGCTTCAAAACAATTTTTTATTACGTCCTAAAAGCACACTAATGAAATGTTTTATGCTATACTAATGCTTCCTAAACTAATTAAAAATTCATGTTTATGGGGTGTAAATTAATTAGCGCACAATATTTTAATGGAGGAACCTATATAACCATGAAACTGAATAATTTTCCCCAAGGAACGTAGGCTGAAATATGAAAAAATGAACTGATAAGAAAACACGACATGACATGACTATCAATTAGAAAATTTTACCATTTCTGTGCGTAATCTTGACTCCGTCCTCCTCGGTTCCTCTGTAAAAAATATTGTGCGCTAATTAATGTACACGCTATATACATAGGAAAGTTCCAGTTTTAGGGACCCAAACCAGGGTCGCTTCAGGTAAAGGTCAGACAGTCTGCGCTATTCGCGTGCAATGTCACGGACGACCCAGTTCGGGACGCCCGCGCCGCCGCTCCGGACTGGGGTTCCCTGTCTAACTTACCAAACACAGCTGAGAATAGTTTTATAGTTGACCTTTACACAGCTTAATGCTAACTGGGGTTTGTGTAGTGGTAGCAGGCGCTATTTTTACATGAAGTGACTTGTATTTCTATCCAACTTTATTTGGACGCGTCACGCGTCTACGGTTAGTAAGTCGTTCGGATTTGTCCGCTTTTGGAGGTTGCGTCCAGGGGGCCGTTTCACGAAGCTACAAGTCACAAATTACAAGTACAATTCGATGTACATTGCGTAGACAGTGAGATTAAAATGATAAGGCCTACTGTTTAGGCGAATTAACTACGCAATGAATATCAAATTAACTTGTTATTAGTAAATTGTTGCTTCGTGAAACGAGGCCCAGATATTACTTTTTGAAATAATAGGCGGATGATCTTTAATCTTTGGCTATTTGTCCAAAAAGTACAAATTATAAGAGTCCCAAAAAGTAACAAAGGGTCTGCTTTTGTAAAAACAACGCAGTGTTTTGATTTACAACGAATTTTGAAACGGTGTTGGCATAATCGCCCCCATGATGAATATTTGTCGCCCTTCCAAGCTATTCAAGCCTTAGTTCTAGACACAAACCAATATCGCAACCAAAACTTTGGTCTATAAATAAAAAAACCTTTCTTTTTTTCTATCACATTTTATTAAAGGTAATGCATTTTTTTAAAAACTTCTATACAATAATAATATGTTTTTTATTTAATTTTTAAGCACATAATTATTTTAGTATAAATCAATCATTCGTCGTAATCACATTATACATTCATATACGCAATATGAAACATTCAATGTAAAAATATATTCAGTCAGAGTAATCGAAAGTTATACGTTTTCCGTTTTGGAGTTATTTTGATCGCCGTTACATACCTAAAACAATATACATTAATTTAAGCATCAGAGTTAGTAAGTCGGTCATAAGAGTCTAGGTGATATGTTTATAATATAATTCATAGTCTTGGTGGTAAAGCAATACACCTTGCTCGAAAATAGCACGATTGATGACGGCAGTAAAATGTGTGGTAAGCATAATTTATCGCACAAGTGCGTTTTATTTTTATTTTTAAGCACTTCATCTATACCTTGATTTTTAATTCCGTAGAATTCTGACAGTTCTCAGGTTGCTTGTCGCAAACCTTTTTTCACATGTACATTTCTGTTCTCACTAATTATAACAAGACAGGCAAATCATAATTTACATACAATGCAATTAAAATAACAATTCCAGTGGCTTGTGCAAACTCTATTTGAATCTTGTATGGTTTACGCTGGGTTTTTTTATCTGTGGCCATACAATACGAAATTAAAGTGAAGTTTGCATGGAAGAATTGTTATTTTAATAGCATTGCTAATATGTTAGATTAAGAACACCTTTATTTTTTGGGTTCCATGCATTTTTAAAAGCCTTTTCGCATTAGAAATAGAAATATTAACCAACTGTTTGCAACCTGTGGTTATTTGAAAATGATACCCGGCCTTAGTAAATATTCTCCCACATTGAATGTAGTAACTTGAACAGATAACAACTTAAAAATATTATAGTCATCCAACAATGGAGAACACCGATAGGTTCTTATTTCACAATATTAAAGTTTATATCATGTACTTTACATTACTTTTTATTTCACTTCAATAGATGCAATATTACCAAAGTTATGACCGCGAGAAGTTCCGAGCGTGTGACGTCATATGCAGGCGGTTGCGGGCGGTGTAATAGGAACGTTGCGTGCATATGACGTCAATATGACGTCACAGCTACCACTCGCCTCGTGCGGAAGTGTGCACTTTGATCGTTAATAACTCAGTCATTTTTAAAGATATAAAAAAATAAAACCACAGTATTTTTTGTAATTTTGTATAGAACATTTTGGCATTTTCTGCTAAAATCGTTGGTCAGACCCATTGAAAAAATTAAATATAATGAAGGCTGCATTAAGTATGACTTTAAAATAATTCACTGTGTTATTTTTATTCATCAAAATGTGATACCTATAGTTTTGGTAACCTGTTTTCTGCCTGGCAATACTCCATCTGTCAGAATTCCACGGAATTAAAAATCAAGGTATAGATCAGCGTGTTCAACCGGTAAAGACTGTTCTCTGCGCACGTGATTGCGCGCGCGTGTGAGAGAGAGTTTGAGTGTGTGTGAATGTGGAGTGTGTGTGAATGTGCTCACGTGTGCTAGCTGGCTTGCGAGCCCTGTGCGGCGCTCTTGCTCATCAGTTTGGCGACCATCTCCTGCACGCGCTTCATTTCTTCTATTTGCGTGTTCAGCTGGTAGAGACGATTCTCGCGTTCCAAGACTGTCTTCTCCAGCTGCTTTATTGTCTGTGGATAACAATACTAATGGTTTATAATCAATTTAATATTTTTACCTACCGACTAATCTGTTGAAAGGCGACGGTAGTAGTAATACAAAATTGTATTTTCATTACTCATACTCGGAAAGTAGGTCTGAAGTTGCCTGAGGAGCGGATTGAAGGTAATACTTTTCAGCCCGGAGGGAGAATCGTTTTCAACTGACAGCTGTCAAATTATAAAAATAACTATACCCTGATTTTTAATTGATGGACTAAAGTGACAGCTGCAAAGGTAGTTTTTTTTAATGTTGCAAGCTGAAGATCATAGGGATGTGACATGACTCATTAAACTGACTCATTGAGCTAATTCGTTGTATCGTTGCAACAAGACACCTGGATTTAAATTTACTTAATATGGTTGTAATACGAATATAGGTACCTATAGGTATATGTAATGTATTTTATAACTTTTCACGTGTTAATTAAATAGTTCACAATAAAATAAATTGAACTGATTTATAAAAAACTTCTGTAACAAATACTTATGAGTTATATAAAGTTAAAAAGTTATACAAAAAATATATTATTGCAACATAACTCCTGTGTGAGAGCACCTAATACTCTTGAATTAGCCGAATAGTACAATTACCCGCGGAATGCATAGAATAAACGTTAATAAAAATAAAAATCTATAGCTGTGTCTACCAATCGTTCATGAAATAATTCATAGAATATTTTTAATAGAAGCAAAAAATGATTCATACAATTTTTGAATGAAGGGTAGATGGATCATGCTCTCTAAACGGCGCGTGCGTCATTCGTCTTTCTACTTCGCTCGCGATTGGTCGTACGAACATTCCTTGCGCTTTCAACGCCGACTTTCGTTGTTACTTGTTGTTAAGTTTTGTTATTTTTTCATTGTTACTTGTTACGTTACGTTGATTTGATTGAATACAGTAAAACTTGATGAACTCTAAATTTATCATACTGTTACAAGTCACTTACTCTTGCTCTTTGGATCACTCAGGCTACATCACCATTTTTTATGTTGCGTTAAATGGCAACACTCCAAACGTCACTTTAGTCTAAAAAATCAGGGTATAGGGCGCATTCCGAATCAGACTTTCAGCGCTGTCAGCGATCAGAAAAGCAAAAAAATGTATGGTTGACAGTGATTCGGAACGCGGTTACGGGTATTTTAATAGATTTCAGCGAGTCTCGGAACGCAGGGCTAGTTCTAATTTCACATTTCTATTGAACTATGTTCCATCTATCTATACAGCCACACAATTACAGCGCAATGTTAAAGTGAAATATTAATAAATAAATAATAAATTAATAAAGTATTAATTAAAGAATATACCTATATACTCACCGGCACATCTAACCGCCCACCCTTCATTTCAGGGAATACTCGTGATTCTTTATAATTCTATTAGTTACAGCTGATGTTAGTTAAAAAGTAGTTAATTTAACGTTTATTTAAGTGTGTTTAATTTATCGTAAAATTATCAATAAAACAATTGTAATGTATAACGATAAGTGTAGTTTAAAATTAACCCGAAATACAAGGGTGGGCGGGCGGTTAGATTATTATATTTTCTAAATGACTTTATTATAATTGACTTTCAATTATTTCTTTAAAATAAAATAGATTTGGGCAAAATATTTACCATTTTCAATGATAGAAATGAAAAATAATGTAAGTGTCCAACCGCGTTTGTTCATTCCAATCCGGTAAGTATGAACAACACGCATGACTACACGGGTTATTACCACAATTATATTTATAATGTCTTTCCTCACTACCACCGGAACTCATTATTACAACCATAATCGTGGTAATAACTCGAAGTCATGTGTGTTAACAACTGCGAAAACCTAAAAGTGTATACCGGCAAGTGATTTCGGCAATATTTCGACACGCGAATATGATTGGGGATCATTGGGTATGATTTGTCGCGCCTACAAAAACGACGCATTCTGTCTAAATGTTGGTAACATTGGTCGTTCTTTGACCTAAAGCCAGGTTTAGACGATGCATTTTTTGAGGCGCCACGTTCCGGTGCCAGTGGAAGGCAAGACGTAGTGTAAGTAAACGACGACTTTTTTCTGCTGCCTAAATCTCGCCGCCAGGGACTAGCAACCAGAGGTCACTACGCCAAAAAATAGGCGCGTGCCTTTAAAAAATGGTGCGTAAAGTGTTTATACGATGCATTTTTGAAGCGTCATAAAAATGGCACCTCAAAAAATGCATCGACTAAACCTGGCTTTACTTTACTGCTCGCACGAGAAGACGATTAGTATTTACCGTGTCCTTGTGTTCTAGTTCTCGCCTGAGTGCTCCCTCCGCAGCGCAGGTCTCTTCGAGCCGCTTGTCGCGCTGCTTGACGCGCTCTTCAAACTTTATCAACACGCCCGCTAACTCGTTATTTTTGCTCGTCTGAAAAATAAACAATCAATTAATTAAATCACAAATTAAACATATTAGAATTGTAGCTTCGGTCTTTAGAGAAACAGTTGGATCGTTTTTCATCAAACGCAGTTAGGTATGTATCTTTATGACCACTTTGATTGAACCAGCTCTTGGGATTTCCTCAAATAAACAGGAATTTTCTGCGCAACTAAGACCCGATTGTCAGATTGTCCTGAATTACATTCTATTGGTGTTTATGAATTTTCGTGGATTGGCGGCGGTCGGTGAGTGGCCGTTTTACACGTTAGTGCTTAGTACTATCATCAACAGCTCATATACGTCCCCACCAAGGGGCTCGAGCCTACCCTGAATTAGTGCGAGCCTTAGTCGACCACGCTGGCCCAGTGCGGGTTGGTCGACTTCACACACAACCTTTGAATTTCTTGACGATGTTTTCCTTCACTGTAAGAACAACAGGATAAACGTACAGTTACGTGCGTTAGTACTATACCTTATAAAATCCTGTAATATTTAAGTAAGTTGGTCAATGTGAGTGAGTCAAAGTAGCGCACCTGTTGTTCGAGTTTCTTCTGCAGCGATCTGTTTTCCACTTCCGCCTGTCGAAGCTTCTCGTCTATTTCTCGCTCTTTCGCTTTGTACTCGCTTTCCATGGTCTGCAACAATTTGAGGAAATATAAATTGTATGAAGACAGCTTAAATAAGCCGTCGGTCCCGGCTACTATCTAGTCGTTACACGAGCCATGTCAATGGCCTTTGGCGGCTATATAACACTGATAATAGGGATTGTGAGGTCGGTTGTCGATCTAACAACCCACACGATGAAGAAGAAGCTTAAATGAACGAACCGTTTGCTTACCATAGAAAGTCATCATCATAATAACGTGTGGGTCGTAAAGTCGATGACCTACGAACACAAAGTAAGAAAATGTGAAAAAATGCCACGACTCGCGAGGTTTGACTTGCAAGCTTTATTTTATGCCACTGCTGTGTTCGCTTAGTAGAATTGACTAGTCAAATCAACTTCTTTTAAGTATCAAAACTCATTAATCTATCATCAACATTTCCGCCACACACTACTTATCGAAATGACCGTTACTTTCAGTGACCGAAATAATTATCGATAACGACAAAAAAATTAACACCATATTTTATTTTAATACTATAGGTATAGTTGGGTTACTGTAGGATGAGCTCTGACAGTTTTTTTTAAAAATATTATTTCGTTTATTTATTAAGTAAAATTACTGAGAGGTGAAGTTACTTTATTTTTAATTATTAGCTATTATGGTTTTTAAACTGAATATTATAAAAAAAGTTGTTAACGTCGTATGAAGAATTTTGAAGCTATCAGAACTCATCCTATAATAACCCAACTATAGTGTACGTATTGAAGGGTTAAGGAACTAAAAGCGTTGTTTTGTGACGTAGGCGTGTGAAAGAGCCCGCTTGTCCACTCACCGCGATCTGCAAGCGGCACTCCTTCTGCGCGCTCTCCCTCTGGTTCTCCTTGTCGACGCGCTCGGCGGCTATCTTGACGCGGAAGCCGCGCACCGTCGCCTCCGCGTCTTCTAACTGTTTGTGCAGGTGCTCTATCGTCTTCTTGTGCCTGGAAATCAAATAGTATTTATTCAGTATTATAATCTATTGATTTTACGTTACTGTTTATGCGTGTATTTCCAACAACGGTTTATAAGGGGTCGGTGAAAGTGGTAAGTGGCCTCTACTTCGCGAAAGTGCGTCACTTTGGTATATATAGCAATTAGGAAAAATAAAACTATAAAAAATATTGGCGTATTCAGCGTTTATAACTCGTTGACTACCTGTACGAACAACGTTTTTCATAAATCTGCGTTTTGTAGTAATTCAAATAAAATATTACTAAAAAATATAGGAAAAATTAAATTCATAAATGTAGGTATGTAATAATTTATAATTATCGCAAAAAATATATATTTTTAAAATTAATAAAAAAAAGTAATTTGTAAGTAATTTGTAACATAACAAAATATAAGATGCAAAACATCTAACTTTAAAAAAGATAGGAAAAAAATGCACTAGTGTCGTGCGAATGTCTTATAAGTAATTTTTTTAAAGATACAAAAAAATATATTTTTAAAGTTAATAAAAAAAGTAATTTGTATGTTACAAAAAATCCAAGAACAAAAATAAAATGCAAAAACTTATGCATCGGCCGGGAATCGAACCCGGGCCGCCCGCGTGGCAGGCGAGCATTCTACCACTGAACCACCGATGCTGATACTAAGTACGTCGAATTTCACGTACATATTCTTGTGAGAAAGTATTATTACAAAACTAACGTCGACAACGCTATTGTACAATAAAACTTGAAACTTATGCACGTTATAACAAAGAATCGGGAGCTCTCGGCAATTAAGTTGTATTTTATGTAATGCAATACACTTTCTCTTCAATTCGTAGTAAATTATATATAGAACATACTTTTCGTTCTGCGTTTGCGTGGCGTACAACACTTCGTGTTGATGCGTGGTGGCCGCCTGGGCCATCGCTAGTGAGTGCTGTAATGATGCCATCTGCTCCGTCGCGCCCTAAAGCAAACAATACTTTTATATCGCTTTTATATTTATAACTATAGTTATTAACTAGCTTTGACTAGAAAAATATTCTGTAGAATCATACCAAACATTGTTTATCTAATCTTTATCTAGGCATTCATAAAACAGATATCTACATTTCTGTAAAAGAGACTATAAATCTTTCTCCAAGTGATAAAACCAGAAAAAACTCCATAGAAAACTCTTTTTATGGATGTATTAACTTTCACATCTCCAATAATTTATTTATTACTGTACTTATGATAAAATAAGCGGTCATCATCGTCATCGTCGTGTGGGTTGTAAGGTCGATAACCGACCTCACAAACCCTGGTGTCAGTGTTATAGAGCGGTGAAGTTACTTTTTTTTTGAAGTTTATAGCAAATTATCAACGTTAATTCATCAACGGCCCGTTGCAGTTCACTTCTGGACTACGAGCCTCCTCCACTTGAGTGTTTGGTTTTGCCATAATCTCCACGCTTGGCAGGCGGGTTGGAGATCGCAGATTAAAAGTTACTGTATCAGAGAGCGCTGCTGCCCGTTCCCTGTTCAATGTGTAGTCCCTAAGTCGCCTCTTACGACACCCACGGGAAGAGTAAGGGTTGGTGACTAATGTATTCTACTTTGCCGTCGCCACACTGCACTTTATGGTTTATAAACTGGATATTATAAAAAGAAGTCGTTAACGGTGAATGGAGAATTTTAAAGCTGTCACAGCTCTTCCTATAATAACCGGACTACAGTGATACGTCAAGATGCACATTGCATAAATCAATAAGTTCTTCATACCTGCAGTGCGACGGAGTGCGAGTGCAGTCGTTGTTCTAGACACGTGATCTTATAATTATACAACTCCATCACGCTCGATGTCGCGATGTCTGAGATCTGGAAATTATAGTATTCACAATATTATAAATAAATATTTGGGGACATCTTCACACACGGCCATCTGATCTGAGCTTGTACTATGGGTATCAGACAGCTGATATACATTACATATATAGATAAATACATACTTATATAGATAAACAACAACCAGATACAAGGCAAACACAAGTGCTCATCACACAAATGTTTGCCCTGGGCAGGATTCAAACCCAGGACCCTGTGCGTCGGAGGCAGATACACTACCACATGGACTACGGAGCCGACTATATTATATACCTACTGTTACGTATTCGTATCTTTGCGTGAGCCCATATTTGCTAACAAATAAAGCAAATGATAGCAAGTATGTTAGTAAGAATTAAATAAAAGTGGCTCTATTCTCTTGCTTATGTCCCCGGCTGACCTTGTTGTGGCGCAGCGCCTCCGCCAGGCGCGCGATGAGCGAGTCGATGGCGTGCTCCTGCGCGGGCGCCAGCCGGGGCGCGGCGGTCCACGCGGTCTCGGCGTGCGAGCCCTCGCGGGACGTGCTGCAGTCTGATGATAGCTCGGATAGTTGGAGGCTTTCACCGAACACCTGAAGTGTAAAATTGGTCTTATGAAGACTTTGTGTTGTAGGGAGAAACGACAGAAGTCTTATTTATTGCTTTCAATGATGACTGGTTTCATCCAGTGTTGCAGTCTTTGGCTGCAGCATAGTCAAGTTATCTATATGTAGGATTCATAGACAGTTATTTTGTGTTATTGGTATCCTGAGCGTTTCCTAAAGTTGTAATTATTAAAAGAAAAAGGTTTTTTTTACAACCAAATCAAATTCTGAAAGGTTCACAGAGCATAAATAAAATAAGCGGCTAAGGCACGTGTTGGGCCGCGCAAAGTGTAGGGTTTCGTTGTTGTCCGATACTACTTAATATACCTGTTTAAGATAGTTAATATTCAACAAAATATTTTTCTACGATATTTGTAGTACCAAATTTATTACTTGTAAGTACATTTTATAAGTTGGTCTATTATCTAATAACCTGTAAAGCCTACTTGATGTTGATAATTTTCCTTTTAAATTTATCATACCGTGATTTTTTCACATTTCCAAATACAAGGGTTTCGCTTGACTCTTAACAAAAATAAGCACTTTAAATGAAATATTTCTGAAACGTACATTAGCATCGAAAAATGATTTTAGCAAACCCTCATTATTTTTAGAAAACCTATCCAACGATCTTCTTCACCTTTGTCGGCATTATTAATATGTCAAATTACAGCCTTCTAGTACTAAGAGACTCGGAGCTACGCCGCGGACGGACAGACAGACAGACGGACATGGCGAAACTAAAAGGGTTCCTTTTTGACTACGGAACCCTAAAAGCAAGCTACTATAATACCTTGTTCATCTGGTCGGAGGGGAAGTAGTGGTGTTTGACGAGCTGCAGGATCTGTCTCCGCCGCGGGCCGCTGCTGCTGGTGAGGCCCGCGCAGAGCAACTTGCGCACCTGAAATAGTCACAGAGGCAAGTTAGTATCGTATAGAATTTGTGGTATCATATTATATAGGTAGATGAGACGTTACATAAACAATGAGAGATATGACGTATTGTAGTCAGTGTTAGTTTCTACGTGCTACAAGCTACATCTTAGAAGCTCTAATTTCAGTCCACGGCAAAGCGCATCACCCGCTCTCCTCATCCAGCCACCACCAGCGACCTTCCTCAGGTCATCAGTCCACCTGGCAGGGGGGCGTCCCACACTACGTTTCCCGAGACTTATGTTGTTTAAAATGGTTTAATTCTGTGGTATGAATGCCTAACTCTGTTCATTTTGAAGTATGAGCTTGAGAAATTTCTATATTATTGTAATGAAAAGCTAAATGCCTTACATCTACGCCCTCAAAACTTTTAGTCGACGCCACTTTTATGACATTATTTTATTATTTTTGCAAATTTTTAATTTATCGAATACAACTGTGTGATTAGGACGAACTTTAATAGGAAACTTAAAACTGTGATGTGATAATGTGGTAGAACGGAATTTGGGACGTTAGGAATTACCTTGTAAGGGATGTAAGCGTTAGGTTAGCGACTAAACTTACGAATCGTGAGCATAGTTGTTCCATAAGCCATGTCAGACTCAATATTGACACAAAGGTTGGTGTTAGTTACCTGGTGGTGAGCCAGCAGCCTGTTGAGCGCGGCGTCCCAGTGTCGGACGGGCGCCAGGGCCAGCGCCGCGCGACACCCCACCACTACGGCTTGTTGAGCTTGTTCAGCTCCTACTGCGCCCAGCTGGGGATATAAAGATATCATCATCATCATCATCATCTCAGCCGGAAGACGTCCACTGCTGGACAAAGGCCTCCCCCAAGGATCTCCACAACGACCGGTCCTGCTTGGCCCGCATCCAGCGGCTTCCCGCGACCTTCACCAGATCGTCGGTCCACCTTGTGGGGGCCCGCCCACGCTGCGTCTTCCATTTATTTTTTGTACACTCTACTATGCAGATGCTGAAGAAACATGAAAGTAATATTTGTACAGTAACTTTGGCTGAAAAAACACGCAATAATACAGCCATGCGCACCCCCACCCGCGTCGTAGGTGCGCCGCATACGTTCGAGGAATTTGGAAACAGCGCACCTACGACGTAGGGGCCGCGCAGTCACATTAGGAAATTATTGCACCTACGAGGCGGGTTTACGCGCACGGCAGTCTTAGCACGCTCCACCTACGTAGTAACTGCATAGCAAGTGAGCATAGAGAAGTCGTTAATGTCAGAGTCAGTAAACAGCTTCAATCCATTTGCTACCTTCTTCAAAATCTAAACAAATAAAGGCCGTTTTATTAACAGTACGAAGACATAAATGGTTAACTATTATTTTTTTACAATTTTATCTTTGAGACACGTTTGACGATCACTCATTGGCGTTAAAAATATATAAAAAAAAATACCGATTTTTTTTTATTATACCCCATTACATCTCTGTACAGCGCCCTCATTTTTGTCCACTGTACCTTACTTTTTTTATTTCTCCTTTTGCGTTAAATTGAATGATAGCATAAGGAACAATGTGTTAAGGAAACAATGTGGTGTGAAAGAAGACGTAGTGGCTAGAACAGGGTATTTGACAACTTGTTTTTATTTTATAAATCCAAACTTGTTAGTTTCTGCTATCGAACACTAAAATAATTTTTGCTCTATCTTTAAAATTGACCGAGTTATAAAGGTTTGAAATTCAAGATTAGACAGAGAGGCACTTACTAGCATGTGACGTCACTTGCTGGTAACGCCATATAATCTCCATACTAAAAATCGTTTTTGAAAGAAACAGACATATTGAAACTTTAAAAAATCACCGTAAATTCGTTTTTTAACCGATTCTGTTTTTTTTTACGCGAATCGTCTGCTACTAATCTATATTTTAATTCATAAAATATGGTAAATTTAGGAACATTCAAATACCCTATTGGGAAAGTACTATAATGATGTCGCTCTGGGGAACGTGTATGAGCCGCTAACTAGGATAAGTAAAAAAAAGAATGAATGAAATATACTTTATTGCACACAAACACAAACAGATAACAATAAGAAGTTGTATTGTAAGTACTAACCTGTGACGTAAAGTGCAGTACGCTGTAGAGCGTGTCTTCAAAGGCGTCGGGCGTCACCTCCGCGACCACTCGTTCTAATGTCTCTTGTTGGTTGCACAGGGCACTCACTGCTTGTAACTGGAAGCAAACATACGAGGCGAATAAGTCACATCACAGCCTGTTATTCGACTAGGATTCGCCAATGATGCGATAGAACAACAGACTATGATTGGTTTTGTCTCATAGCGTAATGGGGGATTTTCTGACAGCTCTTTAAAATATAAAAATAATAGTTCTAATTAAGACGATAGATGGCGCTAGGTGTATTTCGTAGTTTTTTTTTTTTAATCCTTTTATGGCCCTGGGTGACTCGCCTGATTTATTCGGATCCACGAATCGTCAACGCCATCTATCGAAGATTTATGAACTATTTTTTTTATTGGCTCTGTGATTGGTTGTAGGAATATCCCCTATTGACGCGCGAAGCGTCTTCGTTTCAGCTTGGGCAAGAATGTTTTCAGTATGTCCGGACGTTCAGCTGTTCTCCTCTATAGATCGCATCAGTCACTCAACCGATTTTCATGAAATTTTGTGAGCAGATTCGATAATTATATAGATTTTTCGTTATTTTTTTTAAATGCTGCAATGCTGCCATGGGGTCTGAAAACTTTTAAAAACATCTGCCATTTCAAAAACGAAAACTTTTTTGTTACCTTTATTAAGATGCATAAACTTCAAGGGGACTCGCGAGGTCTTCAACTCACAGAGCCACTAGTAATAACTAGTAAAAAAAAACTAAAAGCCACTTTAATAAAATACAGTTTGTTTGTTGTTGTATATGATTTGTTCGTACCCACTGCAGCCCCGCCTTGCCCGGCTCGAGCGTGGGCGGCACCAGCAGCGCCGGCAGGCCGTCGCACAGCACCGACGTCACCTCCACCGGCAGACGGGTCTCATCTGGAAACACATCACAACAGGCTATTTCACTGTTCCTAAAGAATACCCTTCTTCAGCCAATCGTGATGCATCCTCCAAAATACGACCTACCTCGGCGCACTTAATCAAGTCGCTATTGCACTTAAGTAAGGGGCTACAATAATGATGATGAGAGGCTACCCTATGTGAACACTAGCGCCAAATCGATAAAAAATCATTACTTAGTTAAAACACAAAATATGAAACATCTGGACGATCAATGTTTTATAAGTTTTGTTGTGTTTTTTTAATTTAATGAATTAAGGAAACTATGGTTAATTGTAGTTATACATACCAAATGTGCTAAAAACGACCGTTTTTGTAAATTTGTTCGCTATAATTATAAAAAAAAAAAAAATTCAAATACTAAAATGACTACACTTCAAATGTATGGAGACAGTAAAAAAATATTGTTTCAACATATCCTATTAATTTTTCAAAGTCATTTATACCATTTGATAGAGCTCATGGAGCACTTTTAGTATCAGTAATGACTTTCTCGGTATCTTGTATAGTTTAGGATAAATCGAGTGAGTACACTTAACGTTTCCACCCTTCCGTTCCGTTTCCGTTTCCTTTCGTTTAATAAAATAAATAAATAAAAAATAAAAATACTTTTATTACTTAAGTTTACATTAACAAGTTATAATTGGGGCCTCCCAGTAAGTAATTGTAGAATACTTGTAGTGGGAGTGCTCCGCTCTTCCACATGAATGTAACAGGATTATAAACTTTAGTTAACAGCAGTAGGTTTAATATGTTTGTCGAACCCTCGGACCAACCATCCACTGGACACCGCATTCTGTATAATTTACAAACTAATTACGAACAAGTTGCGGTGCGGGGGCGCGGGGAACACGTCGTGATTGGTTCATCTCGCTTACGCAACGTATCGATAGGTCTCATAATTGGTCGAAACTGAAGTGAGCTGCGAGGTATTGGCCGCCCAGAGATATTTAAATATGCAAATGAACCTATGCGTTTCGGAAAGTAGCACCCTGCCATGTGGTGTCGAGTGGGTGGTGGTCCGAGGCCGAGCATCTACCTTTATACTGCGAGACGACGGTGGCGAACAACTCGAGCGCTTCCGGCAGACACAAACCGCTCGCCTTCATACACAGACACACCAGCTGCGGGTGGTGGCAGCGCAGCGAGTATAGGTCTGTAACATACAGAGAGCATTGGCAAAACACTTAAGATTAGGGTCTATATAGGTGAACTGCGTTTTTTTAATAGCCCTTTTTAGTTGTCCCACTGCTGGGCAAAGGCTTCCCCTTTTTCCTTCCACTGATGAATGAATGAATGAATCTTGGGCCACTTTTATCTATTGCCGTTCGAATGCCTTTAGTTCGTCGCCATCGCTTCTTAGGCCGTCTAGGGGAACCCATTCAGTACTCTGGTTCAGTAGTGAACTACATTATAGCTCTAAAATGGCAGTTTGAAAGCAATAGTGTCGATTTCAATAAAAACAAATAAGGAAGAAAAAAAAAAACAAACAAATAAAACTTCACATGGAAAATGGATAGATAGCTGTCTGCCCGCGGCTACGCTCGCGTTATGTAAGATTTTCCCATGGGAATAAGTTTTTTCCCGTAAATAGTATCCTATGTGTTAATCCAGGGTACAAACTATCTCCATTCCAAATTTCATCGAAATCCATTCAGTAGTTGGCGTGAAAGCGGAACAAAGATCCAAACTTCCAAATATATTTTCACATTTAAAATATTAGTGTGATAGTTGATTAATTATTGTTGTTGTCTTTTTCAATAATCTGCTAAAAATTAAAAAGCACGACTCTCCTGCCTAAACAATTATAGCCGGTGTTACTCGGGCAGAGGAAAGGATTCTAACAATATCCCATACATCCAAATCTGTAGCTTGCATTCAGAAGTTATGGTCAAAGAAAAAGAGAATATCGTCGGGGTTTTGTAGAAAGGGCGAAAGCGCCTTTTAATAATTTGACAGGACAGCAATTTTTTAGTTTCAGTGACGGTCTTTAACTATCTACGGTATAATTGTTAACTTATTTTTACGCTTATAACAAAGAGATAACTATGTTAACTCTTCATTGAAACTAAAAAATTGCTGTCCTGTCAAATTATTAAAAGGCGCTTTCGCCCTTTCTACAAAACACCGACGATATGAACCCTGAACACTTTAAACTCCTTTTTTTGCAGACCGTGTATTTGGATCAACAAAAAAAAACTTATTTTTTTATTTGAGCAAGTGTCGGAGAATCTTACCCAAGCTGACGAGAACAGAGAGGAACTTGAGGATGTTGCGCAGACAGTTGATGATGGTCTCAGGTTCGGTCTTGTCTTCGGGCACCAAATGACACATACCTTCGATTTCCTGCAAGCCACAATTTGTAATAAACACGTGAATATCTAAAATATTATTAAAATAATTTTATTTTTGTTGTCATATTTTGAATAATATACAATAGGGGATCGGACTGTTCACCATATTTTATGAATTATTTTTAAAATATAGATTAGTAGCAGACGATTCACGAAGAAAAAACAGAATCAGTTGAAAAACGAATTTACAGTTATTTTTTAAAGTTTCAATATGTATCTCTTTCAAAAACGATTTATTGTATGGAGATTATATGGCGTTACTAACAAATGACGTCACAAGTGGGTATGTGCCTCTCTGTCTAATCTTGAATTTCAAACCTTTATAACTCGGTCAATTTTAAAGATAGAGCAAAAATTCTTTTAGTGTTCGATAGCAGAAACTAAGAAGTTTGGATTTATAAAATAAAAAAAAGTAGTCCGATACCCTACTTAGGTCATTGAGGAAATACCAACCCGCACTGAGCCAGCGAGGATCGAGTCTCTCGGTGGGGACGTCGTATATGAGCTGACAATAACAAAGAAATACCTAAATATGCATGTTTCCAGCCAGAGACCTCAGATGCTTCTACTCAAGGTATCTGCTCTCCAACTGAAGTAATAGGAAACTGCATTCCTTTCTATGGACATCAGATTGTATCGTGCGTGAGTAGGCACTATGAAGGTTAAAGCTTGCAAGGGTATGTATGTCTAATGGGGGATGCCTGCGACGGACAGACGGGTGACCTGCTCTGTGTGTAGAACTATTTCACCTCTAATTCCCAGTTCGGTTGTCGCCCTTCGGACTCGCGGTGCATCGGACATTTCTCCCTGTTCCCTCGCTCTCCCCGGACAAGTTCTGCCCCCACACGTATCCTCTCCCACCGCTCCAGGTAAGCGCTTGCTGGAGCGTCCTAGCCGATTCACCCCAGACAGAAGGGGGTACCGCTCCGCGGGAAGGGAACCCTTCACGGAGTTCTCTCCCCCCCGTCTGATGTTCCTCGGTAGTGTTCCCTTAGCGTGGGATCCTCCGGATCGCATGGTGTCACAGAACTCGCCCCTTGAGGCGGTCCAACAAGTTAGTCCTCACACCGCTACTCCTCTAGGAGACAACCGAGAAGCACTGGTTTTACTGGTGCCCCAGCATGCAAGGGTTCTCATTACCTTGAGGGATTCTTGCAGCGCGCTGCTGAAGTTCTGGTAGGTGAGCACCATGGCGCGCAGGCCGTCGTCGGCGCACAAGTCGCTCAGGAACGTGAACGAGTGCAGCAGCTGCGTCTCGTCGCGATCACTGGTACAACGTTACAGATAAGAAAGATTGGAATCTATGCCGTTAGAGTTATCAGTGTCAAAATCTTTGCTAGAATTTTAACAAAACCTCAGATTTTTCAAATGTATTTTATGCAAGTGTTAGTTGTTTTAGAATATTAAAGAATAATCAAAAATCAAAATCAACGGCCCGTTACAGTCCACTGCTGGACTATGAGCTTCCTCCACTTAAGTGGAGGGTTTTGCCGTAATCTCCACGCTTGGCAGGCGGGTTGGAGATCGCAGATTAAAAGGTTACTGTATCAGAGAGCGCTGCTGCCCGTTCCCTGTTCAATGTGTAGTCCCTAAGTCGCCTCTTACGACACCCACGGGAAGAGTAGGGGTTGGTGACAAATGTATTCTACTCTGCCGTCACCACACGGCAAGAATAATAGGATGATTATACTAGTTGCAATGAACAAACCGTATAATAATAAAAATAATAATTTATTGAACCAATTATAACAGTACAACAAGAGGTAACAACAAGGATGTACATTTAAAAGTTGAACATTATCATATTCCCTGCCTCCCAAACTAGGTAAAAACCTGTGACTTGGGGGAAAATATATGGAGAGGAATTCTATTTTATACTGTAGTCAGTACGTCGACTCCAACTCGGCTGGGCAGCGTTGGGGAAGCTACGTAACATATTTTCGTCCCAAATATCGCAGTGTCTCAAGATGAAAGTCTTTAACCAGTGTATTGCCAGTGATGGATGACATACGGATCAGAGACGTGGTCGCTTACAGGGTTTCATAAAAAGGTTCAAGGTCACCCAAAGGGCAATGGAAAGGGCTCGAATCAGAAATGATGAGATCCGCAGGCAAACCAAAGTTGCTGACATATATAGCTCAGTGGGCGGGGCACTTTACGCGGAAAACCGCCGGGCGCCTCGGCAGAAAGGTTCTCTCCTGGCGACCACACACCGGAGACGCAGCGTGGGCAGGCCTCCCACAAGGTGGACCGACGATCTGGTGAAGGTCGCGGGAAGCCGCTGGATGCGGGCCAAGCAGGACCGGTCGTTGTGGAGATCTTTGGGGGAGGCCTTTGTCCAGCAGTGGACGTCTTTCGGCTGAGATGATGATGATGACTAGTACTTTTCCTATATAGGTATGATTTGTTCCTTCCACTCTGTACCATCACCATCATCATCATCCGTTTAGCCGAAAGACGTCCACTGCTAGACAAAGACCCCCCCAAGGATCTTCACAATGACTGCTCTTGCGCTGCTCGCATCAAGTGGCTTTACGTGACCTTCACCAGATCGTTGAAAACAAAGACCTTCCATTGTAATAGTTAATCATCATCCTCATCAACAACCTCGTATGTCCCCACAGAGGGGCTCGAACCTAGCCTGAATTAGGGCGATCAGGCCTTAGATGAACACGCTGGCCCAGTGTGAAATGGTCAACTTCACACAGAACCTTTGAATTTCAATGCAGGTTTCATCACGATGTTTTCATTCACTGTAAGAGCGTCGAACAAACGTACACACGAATTCGAAATTCGAAAATACATTGGTACGTGATTGTGATCGAACCTGAGTCTCTCGCCGGAAGATAGCGATCACTACACTTCTGATATTCAATCGTTCAAATCGTTGGTCTATTCTGTACATTTTGTACTAACACAACAGCTTTGTGGAAGGTTTTCATGGTGCAGTTGAGGTAGCTGTGGACGTCGGGCTGGCGGGTCGCGCCCGAGCCTCGCGTCGCGCCGGATAGACACAGCAGCAGTCTGCACACTTCAACGCCACCGTACCCTCCGTCCTGTACCAAATCATAAATTATCCTGATAATGTATAGGTTCAAAATTGTTCCTATGATACAATAGATTATAGAATATACTTTATTTATTGCACGCGAAAAATACACAGAACAGAAATAGGGACTATTGTTGACATAATAAAATATATAAATAAAATATAAATATGTGGGGACATCTTCACACACGGCCATCTGATCCCAAACTAAGCAGAGCTTGTACTATGGGTACCAGACAGCTGATATACATTACTTAAATAGATAAATAAATACTTATATAGATAAACAACAACCAGACACACAACATCACACTAATGGCCCCGCGACCCTGTGCGTCGGAGGCAGATACACTACCACCTGGGCTACAGAGCCGTCAAAAAATAATGATACCATTTGACAGAAAATTTTACACTAGATTATATTTCTTATTTTGTGTAATGATTTACAAATTGAGATATATTATATTCAAAACACAGGACAAACACAAGAGCGATAGAAGACAAAATGCACTTCATGTTGTCCTGCCTTTAACCCCTTTATGGGGCAAAAATTTAAGCCATGGTAATTCCTTACCTTCAAACTAATAAGGTGCACAACAAAATCCTTTGTATCAACAGTTCTCATGAGCGCATAGATAGCAGGTAAATTCCCATAGCACACATTGACTAACACCGTCAGAGACTTGTGACCAATGGTGCGGTGCTGAGGGTCACTCATTGGCTGTGTGATGAACTCAGTCAGTTGCTTCATCAGACTAGTTAAGTATGATTCTTGCCAACTGATTTTTATGCTGTAAGAGATATCCTGCAAATTGAAAGCAGAATTTGAGGTAAAGCAAAGATACAAATAATAATAATTCTATGGAAAAAAATAATTTAAATTATATAATTGCATTAGAATTTAGAACTTTACCTGCATTACAGATAATAATTTTATTTTCTTGTCATTTGATATAGAGTCAGAAAGTAGTCTAGATAAAATTGGCATGAACCTGAAAAAGAAAAGCATTTAATAAATTCAACATAATTAACCATCAGTAGTTAGTTATAAACTTCATAGGGAAAAATCTTATATGAAGTATAAAATATATACTATCTGTTTTACTAATGTCTGAAAATATGAAATCTGTATATATATATATATATATATAGACTTTTCTATAAATATATATATATATATATATTCAAAAATCTACTTTTATTAAAAAAAAATGTTGACACGTACAGGTTAAAAAGCCAGATTACAATGAAGAGTCCTGGGCTGGTTAAAAATAAAAAAAAGTTTACAAAAATGCAATAGATAGATGGAATTGACAAAATCATGGCTCTGAAGATTTAGCAAAAACATAAACCAGGCAGGGCCAAAAATAAATATTGTTAGGTATGTTTTATTCTTCGATTCCTCTGATTTAATGCAATTTCTCAGCACTATCTGGGTGAGGCCGCCGTTTTTTGCTGATTTTGAAAAAAAAAACTCCGCGGTCTGTATTTTGAAAAGTATGATATTTATCAAATTTTTGGTAACTTCATCGGATTAAGCAACAAAGTGGCTCAAGCTGACATTATGACTACTTCACTTCAGATAATCAATCAAAAAGATATTTCGAATAAAACTTGAAAAAAGGGAGGAATTTTCCACAAAAACTGCTATCCGCCGAGGTAGAGGTGCACTTTGATCATTGGTGTAGCAAAAAGTATGAGAGTTATTAAGACACGGTTAATGTATGAGAGTTATTAAGACACGGTTAATATGTTAAGAATACTTATATAAATGGCTATCTAGATGCTTTTAATTTCACAACATCATTCCTAAGACTTTCTTTGAAAAAACTTCTGAATTAGTTTTTCAACAAAAACTATAATTCTGCGCCACTTTGTCAACGCTACCGATATTTTCCATGTCTATTAAAGTTTGGGTTTAGGAAGGCTTAAATCGGGAGGTGGCAACACTGAGTTTTTATAATTTATGGACAGCTGCGCGCCAGCGGCCATTTTTTTGACAGTTGACATCAAAACGTCTGATCCAGAATGTGTACACAACTTTTTTGTGAGAAAACTTTTGCGTATAAAAAAGTAAGTTTAACTGTTACAATAAAAACTATCAGTGTGCCATGTAAGTTGAAGAGAAAGCCATGTTTGAAGCTATAATGCAACTCAAATTTTACGTTGTTTACAGATATAAGAGTTGTTTTTTAAACGCGACGATAGCGTAATTCGCCACTATTTTCATACTTCGACGCCACGGTAGCGCAGATATTCGTCACCTCCTCTACGCCACCAAAGTAAATAAAGTTGATTTTATTCACTCAGTGAGTATCCTTGCGCAATGATATGTACAAACTTATTACTATACATGTGGAAGGAAGTGGTCTCTGCCTACCCCTCCGGGAAAAAGGCGTGACTTTATGTATGTATGTATGTATGTATTACTATACATTTATACAAGATTCATAGAAAGTTATTTGGCACGTGTTTGCGAACATTTACAATTTATTCGTCACTATTATACGCCACTCTACGCCACCGACGACGCGTAGAAGTTCTACGCTACTATCGCAATACTTCTGCGCCATATCAGCAAAAATTGGCGGCCTCACTTATCTATTGTTTTAGTAGAAAAACCCCCAGATCTGCAGTATAGCATTTAAAGTGTATGTTCTATTCTTTTGTTTTTTATTGTGTTACAAAGCCTTCAACGTGAATATTTGTCTATTATACGAACTTGTAAGTGTGCGTAAGCGCGTGTCTGGCGCTAGGCTCAATGCAAGCGCGCGCCAGCACTGCGATACCCGCCCAATGGGGGCCTCGACCATCAGACATCACGCGCCACAAGGAGCTGAAGAATGCACACACCTCCGACCGACCAGGAGAGAAGATGGACAGGTCGCATGACGATGCAATCAGCTACAATACCAGAAAAACATTAAGGTACGGACAGCATTACCAGAAAAATACCATTAGACATAGAAAACTCACCCCCAAGTAACGAGTCATTAAATTAACAGCAGAATCACTGTGTGTCGCCTCAAATTCACGAGCGGCATTTACAAAAGCCTTCAAATGCGTAAATTTTCCATTATCGCCTGAGTTATTATTCAAAGATTCACAACCATCCACTTCCATAGTTGTAGCCATACAAAACTAATGATTTCGCAAATAAATAAAGCACACAATTTTTATAGCCGTGTACCGAAGCCAAAATTGCCGACTAGTCGTCTAAAAAGTCTACAAAAATAACTAAAAAGTCTAAAAATGCAATTTATATCGCTTGTAAAGTTTCAATTTCAACTGTTTTGTAACGTCAGGCGGCCATTTTGAATGTTTATGAAATGCTTGCATGTGATTGGTTGTCTGCCTTCTCGTGTCCGTAGACAATATTTTTTATTTTTCTTTTGATTATTTTCCTATACAGCGATAAATTATAGATAAAATCGATCGATTGTCTGCAAAAATGGACTCTAGATAACCTGTTTTCTTAAGTTTTTTTTCTGTCACACATATTGATATGACAGCTCTGTAACAAACAGCCGAACGTGTTCGTTCATTTGTTTTTTCCTAATTATTATTTCAATCAAACTGTTTCCTGCGCTGTAATCAAAGTAATTTATCTTTACATCTATTTAAAATGGGCGTTGATGTTGAAACTCTTTCACCTGGAAACGGTATGTTATATTCGAGTTCTACCTAACCTAACCACTTTTTATTATTATTATTTTTTCGGCATTGCCTACATGACTTTTTTTGTTGTAGGGTCTACGTACCCCAAAGCAGGACAAACCGTTGTTGTACACTACACTGGAACCCTTTCGAACGGGAAGAAGTTCGATTCATCGCGTGACCGTGGACAACCCTTCAAATTTACTCTCGGCAAAGGCGACGTCATCAAAGGGTGGGACCAGGGTTTAGCTAAGGTACCTAAACTACCAACCGTTGTGGCGTTTTCCTTTCATTTTTTTATTTCTTCTTCATCGTGCGAGTTGTAAGGTTGACAACCGACCACACAAACCCTTGTGTCAGTGTTAGAGCTGCCACCAAAGGCCACTTAACTTAACGTGCCTTCCGAAGCATGGAATCATCTTATCGGACAATCAAGTGATTCAGCATGCAATGTCCCAACCAAACAAACCAAAATCTCCCAGACATATTGTATGCATCTCCACTAGGATTTGAACCTGGAACCTAATAATAGAATCTCCATTTGACTTTTATAATGATAAAAGTCAAATGGAGATTCTATTATTGGACTTGTAGGCTGTGTTCTGTCTTCCATACAACATCATACCCACTTTTCCTGTAACTTTTATTCAGTTTAGACTCAAATTATAGCAACTGACCACCCGCATAATGTAAGATTTTCCTGTGGGAATAAGACTTTTAACTTTAAAAGTATCCAAAAAACATAAGTAACATGTAGTGTTTAAACATATAAGCATCCTATATGTTAATCCAGGGTACAAAGTATCTTCATTCCGAATTTCATCCAAATTCGATCAGTAGAGGTGTGAAAATGGAACAAGATCCTAATATATTTTCACATTGCAAAGTTTGATTAGTTTGATTTGGTCCTCTCTATACCTACATACATAGTAAACAAATAAATATTTTAATTTATTTATTTTAGGGAAACAAACAGCCTTAACACCAAGTTAGTCTTAATAATAATAAAGCCTTTTATTTCCCTAAATACACCACTAATTAAGTATAATTTATTCTTAAATATCAATAGGAAGTCTATTTTTGGACAAAGGCCTCCTCCAATGCACTTGTTCCCTTTTTACCTGTCAGCAGCCAGTCTTGTCCAGGTACCATCTGCTGCTTGTATAATATCATCGCTCCATCGATGTCTAGGAATATAGTCTTACTAAAGTTAATATTTTACATTCACAGATGTCCGTAGGAGAGCGTGCTAAACTGACCTGTTCTCCAGATTTTGCATACGGTTCCAGGGGTCATCCTGGTGTCATCCCACCAAATTCTACATTGGTCTTTGATGTTGAACTATTGCGAGTTGAGTAAACTCAATTTTTATAATTTATATAGTTTCTTATTATTTCATAAATAGTTTTTATTAAAGAAAGAAAAGTCTAAAGCAGTTGTGCAAAGCGGCTTGGCTTGTTTACTTATTTAGTTAAAGCTGCTTTATGTACTATGTACTATGTGATGAAAGTAATGAAATGTCAGTGGGAATATAAGATCTATTTACATTTTGCTCCCCTTAAAAATCTCTAAAATTCATCTATAGGAGCTTTTATAATTTGCATTTTTAACAAGAGGTTTAAATGATGGGAGCAAACATGTGCTTTTAGAGAAGATTATTTTAATAAAACTGCTCCTGGATTCTTACAACTTCTTCTCAGTATTCTTTTTTTTTTTCAAATAAATTGGTTTAGGATTCTTTGATATAAAGGCGATTGCTAACTCCTAAGTCTTTGTCTTTATCAATCTGTGGTTGATTATACAAATTTAAGATTGAAAAGTTACTTAAGTATTTTCTATTATTGCATTTAGCCTTAAAAAGTAAATAGAAATAAATTATTTACCTACCAGTATATTATATAAACAAAATAAAGGTTCAGCTCAGGTATCTGCTGCTAAATATAATTTGTTGGAAAATAATTTGCTATCCTAAACAGCAGTAAAACTTGATAATTTAATGTAGAATAGTGGTGCAGAGCAAATTCCAATTTCATTATCATTTGATAGCCCTAATTTTATTTATTTATTTATAGCTTAATTCCAGGTTTACAATAAATAACATTCATTTTTATAACAGTATTACCCTTTCAGGCTTAGCCCCGAGATGGCTATAATTCACAACATATTATATTCCCCATATATTGTTCCCGCTAGGTACAGCGATGCTAGAATAGAATCTCAAAATAGACTATAGTTACATACCTCTTTCTTTTATTATTAAAATAAATGTATCCAGGACTCTAATCTTGGGACTTTATAGTTCATAATAAATTATTTGTTACTTTTATTTTAATGTTAATAATAAAGATTTTGTGTAATAAATTATTTTTTATTCAGCACACATGTAAATATAAAACTGTCATAAAAATATAAGATTCACTCAATTTACTAAGTAAGGCCTTCTTTAAATTTTGGTATACCTCACACATTTCCAACTAAGTTATAAATTTTATCTATATACCTACTGTACTCTTATCAATATGCACTGTCACAAGGCTTGACGTAACAACCCAGTCGACATATGGAGCATAATTGAACAAAAATAACTTTAACCAGGCAAAATATGTTTACCCAGGATAATAATTCATTAATGGCACCACTGTGTTCTTAGTAAATGGAGTCCTACACAAAGCACAAGTTTCCAAAGCACTGTAACAACAATTCATACAAAAAATATGTCCACAATGCAAGACACAGGGTTGAAGCATCTCCTCCAGGCAGGCAACACATGATCTGCTGCTATCTACTTCATTAGGGAAATCCCGCATCTGATCCATGTGCTGCTTAGCTTGATACAGGCTCTGACCGCAAGATATGAATGCATGTAATAGCGTAACTATGCCGAGTAGTCGCAAATGAGCATAGTATGCTGCTGCTGCTGGCCTTACATGGACATAGTCTATACCAGTAACTGTTTTACCTATTTGCACTGGTCCTCCATTGATAAAACTTAATGCGCGGTGAATATTTTCTAATTGAGGCACCATATTATTCACAGCTTTTATTACTACCATTAAAGTGTTCTGCGCTTCAGGTCTAAGTGAAGCATTCCGCTCTATTGACTTTTCGGCGTTGCGAAGAAGTTTTCTGGTTAAATTCTCTCCAAAAGCTGACAAAAGAATACTCAAAAGGCGACTGTAGCAGGAAGGAAGTTTGTGATAAGTTTCGTCGACCTGTACTATGCCTGAATATTCTTCTCCAAGCGTCTGAAGGTCCCTAAGGGTAGTGAAAGATTTGTAGAGCACAGAAGACAAAGGTGCAGCCTTTGGGGCTAGATGTGAGGGCATTAGACGGGCCAATGATTCTGCCAACTGTTTTTCATAGAGGTCGTCCTTCTGCCATGCTCGCAGCACTTCAGCAGGTTGAGCTGCTGGTAAAGCCATTGCTAGGACTACAAAAATGTACTGATTATTAACAGAACAACTGTAGGTACTACTTTTTTCAATTTTTCATCAAATTTATCGCACCACTTTTTTTTACACTTGGGCCGCGTTCCGATACGCGCTTCGCGCTTATATAGCGCCCACTACACTACACTACTCGCGAAATTGATCGAAGTAAGTAAGCCAAGGACGAGAGTATAGAGAGGCACTTCGTGCAACTTCGCTTCGTTTCGGGCAACTTCCATTCTGTGTCGGTTTTTTGCATCCGAGTCAAATGGCTGGTTTACACGTATTAAGTTGTCAAGTAGCAACTAAATTTTAAGTGACTAAATTTTAAGTTAATGGCTGGTTTACACGTATTAAGTTGTCAAGTAGCAACTAAATTTTAAGCTACTAAATTTTAAGTAAGTGTTTACACGTCATTTTAGTAGTTAAGCTCTTTAGTTAGCCCAAGATGGACGATCAACAGCGAATTCAAATCTGTAATAAATATAATAAATAAAATAATAAAGTACATACAATAAAATATTTATTTTTATATAATTAATATTATATTATTATTTTTAATGATAAAAATAATAATTAATAAATAAAATAATAATATAATATAATTATTAATAATAATTATTAACTAATATTTTCTATATTTTTTTTATTAATAATATATTAATCATTAATGTTTTTATACCTATATAATAATATATATTAAAATATATCCAAAAAATAAACATAAAACACTCGCACTTAACTTCGCACTTCGCATTTAACTTAAAATTAACTAAATCGCGCCTTTCCAAACGTGTCAACGGGACCGAAAAAGTTCCGAGACTCCCGGGAAATCGAGTATCGATTCCCGGGATGGAAGCCCAAGAATTGTCAAGTGACAAGCCACGCCCACCAACTTACCCGAAAAATAGAAAAAGTTCTAATCTACTTGTTTACTTGCACATTAAATTTTAACTTGCAACTTACTACTAAATTCGCTGTTTACACGCATTAAGTTGCTTAAAATTAAGTTAAAATTTAGTTAACTACTAAACAACTTAATACGTGTAAACCAGCCAAAAGGGCCAGAAGTTCGAACACGAAGTGTCACGCTACATTACTAGACAGACTTCAGTTTAATAAAAGTTTTTGTCAGCGCATGTCGTCTATGTCGTGACCGGATGAGTTTGTGGCCTCAAGAAAAAACGCTCTTATTCTTAGAATTATTACAAGGGGAATCTGTTATATAACTAGGACGCGGGACATAAAGATAAAAAAAAAACTTCTCCATTTCTTGTTAATTTTTTTTTGAAGTTATGTTTTCGTATAAAGTTGAAATAAGCAAGAGAGCACAGAGCAGCGGCAGCTGCAATTACGTCATCCATCTCTTAAGGCCTGCCTAGCAACCACAGAGAACCTTTTAATAATACAGCTAGCAACTGAGTCGTTTTAAAGTCCTACAAGTATGTAGTGTGTCTCCTCGCCTCGGCTAACTTCACTTTGGCACCAAAGAGGATATAACCACTACGATTTTTTGGCACTTTAAGCCGTGAAATCTGATTCGGCAGTTTTATGGTCCGGTTACTAAGACCTTTAGACCAAATCTTTTTTTGTTACACAGCACTTTATATTTTGTTAGAGTATGGGTGTATTCCGAATCAGATTTCACGGCTCAAAGTACTGACAGCGATTACTCGCGTACCGATTAAGGCTGTATTCCATATCAGATTTCACGGCTCAAAGTACTGACAGGGATTACTCGCATACCGATTCAGAAATCGCGATAATACGGCTCATGAGCGAAATCAAAACGGAACGGCGTTTGAGCGCGCTGAAACTGCTTATAACTCAGTCTTGCCAGATGTTGATTACCGTACCAAAACTGGCAAAATTCTAAATTATTATACGAATTAAAAAAGTATCGTACAGCTGTGAAAACAACACTTTTCGCATGGCTAGTACCCAAAATAAGAAAAGGTATGCGAATTTTTAAAAATGGAGATGTAAATAGGCACATGAAATTAAAAAAATACAAAAAAGAATATTTGATATTTATATTTTATCAGATTGCCTATGATATTATCTTATGTATCTTATTATCTTGTGCTTGAGTCAAAACTATCGTAATACATAATCTACTCGATACTTTTACTATCGAACATCTGGCAGCCCTAACCTACAAAACTGATTGATTTAAAATATTTCAGTAATTTATCGCCATTTCATAATTGAATAACGTGTTATTAATTTTGTTCAACCAAAACGTTAATTTTACATTTAATCATTAAACATTTAACTTTTAAAAATAAATAAACAATATGTTAAAGTCGAATTTGACATTATGCTTACGTGAATTTCGCTCTGGAGCTTGGGCGCCGTTAGCGGAAGATGGCGGCGGTCATGACGCAATCCGTGACGTCACAATGGCTGCCGTAATCCCAATGACAGTGATTCGGTACGCGTTTTTGGGTACTCAAAGTGATGTCAGCGCAAATCGGAACGCGGCCTATGTATCGTAGCTCGAGTGCTAAAAAACGCAATATTCGACAGTTTTAGTGATGCTATTATTACTTGGCTTTACCGGTTTTTGTTAAATAGCTAGTGCCGCGCAGCCATGTGGTGCATGAGTGTTGCCAAGTTTGTAAGTTTAGGCTAATTTAATATTTTATTATTAATATTGTCCTTTCTTTTTTTTTAAATTTTGTTTTATATTATCGAAAATAATGAATAGCTTTTTATTTTGTTAAATTATATTTTCACATTAATAATATAAGTGTGATTATTTTCATGACACTTTTGGTGCTATACAGATATCTAAATAAAATTTAGGGATCCATATTCTGTTAGCAGTTTCATATTAATTTCATTTTTATATGTTTGCTTGGCAATACTCAGAAAAACGCCAAGTAACGACAGATCCGTCTGTCTTGCTGAGAATATTTTAATTTTGCTTTGTAATCGTCTAACCGAAGTGAAATAAATGCAAAACTGCAGTGTGAAACTTGAAAACTAATTCTGGTCACCATGGCGTCTGAACGTTACAGTTTTTCACTTACAACCTTCAGCCCGTCCGGTAAATTAGTGCAAATCGAATATGCCTTAGCCGCTGTAGCTGCCGGCGGCACGTCGGTCGGGATAAAAGCTTCGAACGGCGTCGTAATTGCAACTGAGAATAAACACAAGAGCATTCTATACGATGAGCACAGTGTGAACAAAGTCGAGATGATCACAGGCCACATCGGCATGGTGTATTCCGGTATGGGACCAGATTACCGTTTGCTGGTGGCGCAGGCTCGAAAGATGGCGCAGCAGTACTTCTTGATGTACCACGAGCCCATCCCCACCGCGCAGCTCGTGCAACGCGTTGCCACGGTCATGCAAGAGTACACCCAGTCTGGCGGCGTGCGCCCCTTCGGAGTGTCTCTCCTGATCTGCGGATGGGACAGTGACAGACCCTATCTGTTCCAGTGTGACCCGTCTGGCGCCTACTTCGCCTGGAAGGGTACTGCTATGGGCAAAAACTTCAATAATGGCAAGACTTTCTTAGAGAAGAGATATACGGAAGAACTGGAACTTGATGATGCTGTTCATACTGCCATCTTGACTCTCAAGGAAGGCTTTGAGGGTCAGATGACGGCGGACAATATTGAAGTGGGCATTTGTGATGCAAGTGGATTCCGTCGTTTGGAGCCTGCACATGTCAAAGATTATCTTGCTAACATCCCCTAATGTATTTACAACTATATTTTTATGTATTGCTAAATTCAACTGATTTAGTAAAAATGTTTAACAAAATCTTCAGACTTTTGTTTTTAATTTAATGACCTTGCTACTATAGATCCTCTTGGGTCAGCGACTCGGCATTCATTCGAATCATATTTATTTACCCTTCCTATCTCTTTTCCACCAAAGTCATAAGCCTCACTACTAAAAAGTGTAGGTCTTAATTAAATAAAATAGTACAGTCATTAAAGATATAGTACTTATACAGAACTGTTCCAAACCAATGAAGTTTTTGAATAAGATTTTTTATACATGTACCTAAAGTTTACCAAAGCAAGCATAAAGAAGAACATGAGAAAACAGAGTTTCGAGTGACCCTGTATACATATCTTTGCTGACTGTACATAATAGATATGACATATTGTATGTAATTTATTTATGCTCATCCACCTAAATAAGTGCAGGTATGAGCATTGTAGGTATAACCTTTCATAGAATACACTTGCCATTCAATTAAATATTTATAAAATGGCTTCAAGATGTATTATTTATCATGACAATGTCATGTTGTTTTTAACCCTCGTTCGGTTAAGGACAGATTCGCGATATGGCAGATTAACATATACATGAAAATAAAACATGCATACAGGAGAAAATAGGATTTATTTCAGTGAAAGTATTGTGTATCCTACAAACTCTTAGTCATTCATTACAAGTAGTCTTACAAATAAAACTTAGTAGGTACCTACCATGCATCCTTCATGAAACTTTCAAAATCAAGTCTAGTAAAATTTCTCTAATAAATGCCCACAAAGCTTATGTTATATATTTTATAAGAATTTTCTTGGTACCTACATAATATGAAAAAATAGGTACTACATTTAAAGTATTGTCAAACTTTTTATTGCCTGCCCCCTAAAGGATGACTTGGCGTATCTATGAGGATATTTTGCACATAGATCATTTACTCGTCATACGTGTTTCGTGCTTTACAATCATAAGCATTTCATTCCATAGCATAGCATTTCTTTTCTTAGGAATAAGGGTGGAAGATTATGTAATTAATTACAATTATCTCAACTGGCTTTTTACACATAAGTTAACAAGTATTTTATATACTACATTGCATAGTAGGAGGCTAATTGTCTATTTAATAAGTACTAAGACCAAGTGCTTTGTTTATTGTATATACCCATGCAGAGATTCCTGTGAATAATGTGAAGTTTATTAATTTGGCATGTACCTAATAAAAACAGCCACATATCACTTTACAAGAACAATACATTCACAGCACTACGTTCACGCCCGCACACGGAGGGTCTGTTAGACCCCCACCAGGGGCGGCGTGAGTGTCAGAAGAAGTGGTGATAGGAGTGGGAGGGCTTGTGTCAGGTGCGACGTCGCTTTGCCGGCGTGGTGGCGGGCGGCGTCGAGGTATTAGCTCGCCGACGTCCGCGCCTGCCACTGTCTTCGTCCAGGAGAGGAGAGTCCCATGCTGTTATAACAATAATGGATTACTGTTTTTATTTTTCTATATTGGTTTATTATCATCGTCATCATCAACAGCTCACATATGTCCCAACTGAGCCTACCTGGATATTGTTTTATATAAGATTATAATTTTTACAAGTTAGATTTGTTATGAATGAATATCTATTGGTTTGCATTCAACCACAGCTTCTTGGTCCAACGGTAAGAGCGTTTGCCTCTCGATCTGGTGATTTTGGGAAGACAAGATAAGTTTTGATTGATGGCTGTTAGATACAGAAATCACATGAGTCATGTCACAGATGAGGTCGCACATCATCCTATACAATATAATGATTTTTGACCACTTACGAGCCACTGAGCTCCTAGATTTAGACTTTTCTTTTTGTGATGTAGACTTTCTGCTGCTGGAACTATCGCGAGGGCCAGACGCATTTGAATCTCGTGAATCTCGTCTGCGGTCTGTAATATAAATATAATGTTACATTTTAACCAGCAACTTATAGTCATAGACAACAAATTATAATAATGGTCTGTTACTCTGACTCACCATAGTCCTTCTCAGATTTAATGCTAGGCGTATCTGTAGAAGCATGGGAACTTCCACTTTCTTTGCGTGTCTTTGTTGACAGTGCAGTTATGCTGTCTTTGCGTTGATTCGAAGGTGCTGGGGCTAGGATATTAAGAATGTATTTAGAATGTGTATTTATAGAGTAAACACACATATATGAAGTAAAAATATATTCCATAGAAACTAAATATTTGTGAACTTGTTCGCTTTGGCATTCATATACCGACACCCAACTACAATTTTCAACTGATTTACCTTGATTTACCAGCAACAAACATCTTATTGTAATTTACACATCTAAGTTGTAAAATTTAAGATTTTTAAATCAGACTTCTGTTGGAATTTAAATACAATCTGCTGTGCTACAAAATAATTTTCTACACATAAAGTTTACTTCAGACCTAATAAACATAATTAAATTATTTTATATTATAATAAATTAAATATAATTTATATATATTATATATATATTGTTGTGCTGTGGACTACACATATAAATATAACCAATAACACCAAATTAAAATGCAATGAATTACTGCTACCTTTAGGTGTACTATCTTTAGATGTAGTGCCCCTAGAACTGCTTCTAGGGGTTGTGACCTTAGGCGAAGGGCTCCGAACATCTAGATTGAACAGCATACTTTGTATTTACAAGCAATTTAACATAGGAAGTAGAAGGAATATTAAAAAATTTGGTAAGTAATATTGCAAACAAATTGAAGTAACATTTTAAATAAGATAAATTTAAATTTCCTTGTATATCTCGCAGATGGCAAAAAGCAAACAAGTACTTAAAAATTATTACCTTCTGTGTCCTCTCCTAAAATAGCATCCTTGCATTTCTGTTTCATTAAGGCCCCAAATTCACTCTCTGGCAAACTGAATGGTTGCTCATGATTTGGGAATGGTATGGGCTCTGTGTCATCTAACATTGATAAGTCATACAAAGTTTCCAAGTGTTTCCAAATATCTACAAAAAAGAAAAAGGATTAGCGGAATAAAACGAAAGTTTAAAAATACAACTATTCGTAATGCACAGTAGTAGTTATTTATTAAATAGTATATACCCCACTGGGAAAAGGCACAATACTACACACTACAGTAGTAGCCAGTGTGCCTTTTCCTAGTTTAAAAAATAACAGGGGGTTTAGAACCTCAAAAGTTTGAGCGCCATAGAAGGAAACAAATAATAGGAAATAATATTTTTAATATAAAACCAAAATACAAACCATGCGTAGATACTTCCTTTGTAATTGAATTTGATAGTTTCTCCCAAATACAAGCCATTTGGAAGTGTTTGTTGATTCCTACCGGCTTGTGATTCGCCATTGCGTAAAATAGCTGAATATCCATGTCTACGTCCCATTCTAATGTGTCACCTAATTTTGCCTCGTTCTCTTCCTCACTGGACACCATATTTCTGGGTTTTTACATTAGTATTTTGCTCAAAACTTGCAAAAATGTGGATAAAACGACGAAATTAAATAAAACCCACCCACCCATACACAAGCAACCATAAACAAATACTCATTTGACAGTATTTTTTTATAATACTTTTAGGATTGGAATCAGATTATTTCTGGGGTTGTATTTTTTTTCTTTCAATCGGTCGATTTTAACGTTCTTCTTCAAATTATGACACTTTTATAGTCTTGTCTGTGGGTGTAAATTAAAAAATAAACTGTCAAGTTCGTGAACGATGTTTGCTTTGCGGAATGGATGTGGTTTTCTTTCAGATTTTTCTCGGTTAATATGATAATCTTACATTAAATCGTGACCCCTAACGTTAAAGCTTGAGTACATAAAGCTACGTGAATAATGGCAAATCACTACGAAGTGCCTAACTGGTAATTTTTTTATTTATTTTGGTTACAGTTTGGTCATATTGATCAGTAGTAAGCATCCTTTTTACAAGTTGAACGAGTTTACATTAGCAATTGAATTCCACGCATGGTATCCTTTGTGCCTAGTATGATTTACTTATGGAAAACAAATATCTTTTATCAATCATACCGCGTCGGAAGTTACCTCCTTTTTAACAGTTTTATCGTCTGCAGGGCTGGTAAGCCGCCGACAGGTTTGCATCTCGACGTACTAAAAGGTGACAAGTTGATACAAAAGCTGATGATAGATGAGAAGAAATGCTACCTGTTTGGAAGAAATCCTCAGATGAACGACTTCTGCATAGACCACGCCAGTTGTTCCAGGGTGCATTCCGCCCTGGTGTACCACAAACACCTGAACCGATCATTCTTAGTTGATTTGGGCAGCAGTAAGTAAATGTTGATATCAAAGACTATAAAATAGATTTAAAATATAAAATAGGCAGCAGTAAGTAAATGTTGATATCAAAGACTATAAAATAGATTTAAAATATAGATACCTTATGTTAGAACACTTTAAGAATTCACCAACTCTATTGCTGCGGTATAAATTAAATTTTCTTAGAATTTTGGAGTATTTCTGTATGGTGTACTGTTGCAATAATGAATATGTATATAAACAACTGTATCCAAATATAATATGACATTTTTGTCATGAAGTGTCAATTTTTGGCAATAATTTTATTCAACTAAAATTATTTTGTTTTATTTTTACAAAATACTATTACCAGTATTACATTGCTTAATAGTAGTTGTGTCCTTTACAAAAATTGATATATAATTATATTAAATAATGAACATAACCAAACAAGTCTTTTGCTATTTGAGTGTGGTTTGTCCTGTATATGAGAATATAATAATAAAAAGAATATAATAGAATAAAAATCTATTAACAATGGATGAAACTATATCAAAATTATGTAAACTGAAGTTGGAGACAGGTTTATATTTAACTTTTATTTATTTATCATGCATAGTAACTTCATATAAATTTAAGATAACTCGGAAATAATTTTTTTGCTAGTATGTTTTTATTTACAGTATTTAGATGTAAAGAGTAGTAGATTATTTGTTTTATTTGGATGTGACAGTATATTTCACCATTCATGTGAGCAATTTGTATTTATTTATTATAATGGAGTTTCAGAGTTAATTAATTTCCTTTTTTTCTTACAGCACATGGCACTTACATCGGCCAAATGCGGCTAGAGGCTAACAAACCAACTCAGCTGCCAATTGACTCCAACTTCCACTTTGGTGCCTCCACAAGAAACTATATTATCAGGTTTGTTTTGTACCAGGACCAGGCAATCATGATTATAGGTACTTTATATTGTTGCTACCTGTAGAAAATATTATATTTAGGCTATAAATTTTGATTATTTTAACTTTTAAATGAATTATAATATATGGATCATGGTAGGCAACCACAGATCCACAGATCCCGCCATTGTGACGACAGATCTAAGTGATGTAACATCCTATGGAAAAATAATTTTTGATTTAGATTTTTTTTCAATAACAGTGTGCTTTTGTGTAAAAAGTATCTTTTTTTAGCTTAACTGTATCATTGGCTGTACCAAGAGTTCATATTCAAAGGACAAACTGATTAGTTAACAAGTTCAATCAGCATATAGTATTTTTTTTTTAATTTAGGTACTTCATGTATTCACTGTAAATGTGGAAATGATAAAAAAAATATTGCGAAATAGAACATTATTTGTATACATAATATGAGAAAACTTTGTAGAGAGCGACCAACGGGCAATGCACGCGGGATAATGGAGGATTTACCCAATACTGAGACAGAGGGGGCGTTGCTGGGGCTGCCTGAGACACAGACCGAGTTAGACGTGAGTGAGATAACAGATAGCACATGCTTATATTAGAATATAGAATAGAATAGAATATACTTACCCCGATTTATATCAAGTGATTTTTTTGATAATAATCAGTGATATAAATCAAACTCAAAATTGTTTGTATTTTTCAATGTATAAAATGTTGTGATGTAAAATTAATCAAATAAGTAAAATTAGAAAATCTTTATTAACCTAATTTTTATTACTATATTTAATCACAGATTGAGGTAGATGAAAGCACAGAGGCAGTAATAATAGTAAAACCAAGAGTAAAACGTAGTTTTTTTTAAAGTGATATTTTTCTGGTTTAGAAACTAGTCGTTCTGGCCGTTTACTTAGATCTTATCAGTGTTGCCATTAAAAACAAAGAAAGTTGCAAAAAATCAAATTAATTGTGATTTAAAAAAAAACTGATTGATTTGATTGAAATAAAAAAAAAACATGATTTTTCCAACCCTGTACTTTATTGCATACAAGCAATAAACAGAAAATTGCAGTTTAAATAATAGTGTACATATAGGCGGCCTTATTGCTAAGGTAGCAATTTCTTCCAGGCAACCTTCGGGTACAGGAAAAACGCAACGAATACTGCGGGATAGTGCGTTATATAATTTATGTACACTAAATTACATCAAATAATTGTAATTACATAATCATAATAATATGTTCATAGATCAATACATTATAACACTTACATATAAATACATCCTATTATAACCAAACTTCACAGTAGAAAGGGACACAGGTTGAGAGAGGGAGAGGAGATGGGCTTTCAGATTCGTTTTGAATGAACGAAATATTAGTGTTTTGAACAGATACCTACTTCTGATTATAAATCATAAAGCGACAAAGGATATAAGGCTTATTACACGTCTCTAAATCAATAAAAATAAAAATCATTTTATTCGAATTAAGATTTTTACAAATTATTTTTCGATGTCAAAGATATCATGGATGGCACGTTCACTACCATGGCACGTTCTACATCTAGTGACTCACTTTAAATCATATTACAACTAGTGGTCCGCCCGCGGCTACGCTCGCGCTATGTAAGATTTTCCCGTGGGAATAAGACTTTTCCCGGTAAAAAGTATCCTATGTGTTAATCCAGGCTACAAACTATTTTCATGTCCAAATCCGTCCAGTAGTTTAGGCGTGAAAACGGAACAAACATCTAAACATCCAAATATATTTTCACATTTATAATATTAGTGTGAAGTGTGATGTTTGGGTCACACTTGAGACGGTAAATTAGTACCGCAATAGCAATGACTGGTAATTAGTTAAAAATAAATAAAAAAGAGAATAAAAATTTAGAAGTTAATCATGCTCTAAATAAAATTTTAACCAAATCATATTCAATCAACTTAACCAATCACATAAGAGATTACCTGCCAATCTGTACACCCTTCTTCAAATTTGGTATTCCTTGTGTGCAGTAATAGTAGATTTAGAATAATAAGAATAAGAATACATTTATTTATTAAATTTTTTTATTCATTTATTTTACGAACCTTTTTTATCCGAGACTTTTAGCAGCCCGAGCCAAAGGTGAGGGCTGATAGTAATGTCGAGGATAAAATGGTTTTGTGGACGAGTTATAAACTCTGCTTTTCACTTCGATTGCGAGGAAATAAAACAGTAAGCAAATTGAAGAAATTAATAAACGCACGAAAAAACAAAAGCTGTTTCCCGGCGCTTTATTTTTTTAAATCTTACGACATTGATATTAAGCTTGGGCTGCAGACCTATACAGCCTACTTGTAATAATAATTTTTTTAAATTAATTAAATAACCTACCGTACTTGAATTTCAATTTTAATATCTTTTGTCTTAAAAAACACATAAGGCAAAAAAATTCAAGTAAATATTATAAAATAACAAATTCTATCTATGAACTTCTTATTGTGTTTGGCTGTATGGCTCATTTTCTTTGCCTTAATATAGATACATTTATGAGTAGATACGTTACGTTAATGCACTTCTGCACAAAATTCGATTTGTGCAGCCTATATCCTGCACAAATAAGTACTTTCAGAGCATGAGAAGTGAAAAGTATATTCTATTCTGTGTTTTTTCTGGTGTCCATTTTAAAGTACACTGAAGCCCAAAAGCCAACCGGGTAAACACATATATTCCCATTTTAATTTGTCAATTTTATTATATTTGTATTGTAAGTAGGTAATTTGATTTCAGAACTTAACAGAATTCAACACGGCGCATAATAGAAGAATTTCGATGTTGGGAATTTCTACAGACGATGGAACTGATGTTATGAAGGTGAGCAATAAAAAACTTATTCCTTTTAATTTCTTGAAATAATGATGTAAGCCAAATCTAGCAACATCGCATTTATCAAAATAACCGTGCACAAGAAGGCATCTCTCGTTTCCCACTGCTGTGTAAAGCCCTCGCCTCTCTTTTGCTAACCATCATTCATGGGCTTTTGAGGAACATGTCTGAATCATGATTTATAAATTTTATTTATTCTCCTCATGGCCATATAAGCCGTAGACCGTCAGACTATGTAGGAAAAAGATGCCTCGACCACTGTCCAGGGCCCTAGATCATGTAGTAGGCCTAAAAAGCGCTGGCTGGACGTCATGAAAGCGGATATGGAAGAGAACAATCTCACACCTAAGGATGCTGAAGACCGGGCAAAGTGGAGAAGATTAAGTAGGAAAGCGGACCCCAGCACTAGGCCGGGAAAACGCTAGGACGAAGAAGATTTATTCTCCTCATCCATAATGACAGTTTTAACGCAATACTTTACATCGAACTCTTGCGAGTCTGGACTTTTGTGCTTCCATAAAAAAAATATTTATTGTTTATTCAAGCCCCCGACCGGCACGAAGCGCTCGGCCGCGATGCCAGCGGGCGTGCCGAAGAAGCAGCGGAGGAATGTGTCGTTCAACGAGGAGGTGGACATCATCAACCCCGAGGACATCGACCCCACCATCGGCCGGTTCCGGAACCTCGTCAAGTCCACCATAGTGCCCAACGCCAACACGCCCTCGAAGAAACTCAAGCTGCAAAGCGCTGATGACAGTAAGTAGCTTTTAGTTCACTATAGGCTGATGATCTGCGAAATAACGTCAGTTCATCTAACATTATTATCGTGTGCGCTCTAAGGTAGATGAAAATAAAATGTGTGTGGCTGTGGGTGTGTGTGTGTATTATATAATCTAAATTGAGTTGAGATTTATTTATTATTTTATTAATTGTAACTAATATTAATGCGCTCTCTCGCAAGGCGTCACTATTCTCTGGATGTATTTATATTTAAGATCTTTACCAAACTGTGACTTGCAAATATATTTGAATTTTAATTTATGTGTGTGTGTGTGTGTGTGTGTGTGTGTGTGTGTGTGTGTGTGTGTGTGTGTGTAACTCGTGTTTTTATATTATTTCCTGATCTGACTTACTTGGGTGTGCTTGGTGTTTATATATATTTTTTTATTAATAATGTTTTTTGAGATAGCTTTTTGATCTGAAGATGCAACCAGCATTTTTTTTTACGTTTAGTGAATAACAACACCCATCCACTTTTTTGTTTTCCATCTAATTTATGATTTTGTAAAATCAGTATAAATCATCTACATAAGAGTTTTCAATTCGCCAAACAGCCCATGTGATAGTAACCTAGTCTGGAACCAACGCTTAACACGTGCCTTTCGAAGCACGGAAGATGCTTAATTTAAACTATAGTCACTCAGAAGTTACCGCTGATCCATGAGTGATTTTGTATCAATGTTAGATTACTATCTTATACTTTAAACGAGCAATTCTTGTAAACGGCTGCAACGATTTTGATGAAATTTAGCATATAGGGGGTTTCGGATAAATCGATCTAGCTAGGTGTTATTTTTAGTAAAACGGGATTTCCCCGTGTTTTCAGGCTTAAGAGAATTGGTACGCCATATCATTAAAAGAGACAGGTAATTTCGTCATCGTTTACGACGCCACAATAGCTCAGTCGGGAGATAGTGAGTCTGCTATGTCTCTTTTGGTTTTTGAGTCTTGAGTTCGAATCTCTACAGATATTTTGTTTTTATCTTGTTCATTTTTATTTTTTTATTTATTTACTTTTTTGTTCTTTCATTTAGTTATTTAAATACAAAAATAGAAAAATAAATATTCTTATATATTTTTCGTGGTCCGAAAGTTTTCCAACAGATGGCACGAGCAAAGCTCGGTCGCCCAGGTGCTAATTTATTATTCGTCAAAATTTGATACTGACTGCATGAACTTATTCGTGTCCTTCAGGCCAGCACCACCACTCGCTGCGCCTGCAGGAGATCTCGCGCGGCACCACGCTCTACTCCGACCTGCCCGCGCCCAGCTCGCACCTCAGCCTCATTGGGGCCAGGTCAGTATACTATAACACTGTGTCTCGAGGCCGGCACCACCACTCACTAACTACATTAGATATAACTCAGCTCTATCGAGGCCACATCAGTTATATACACTGTGTCTCGAGGCCGGCACCACCACTCACTAACTACATTAGATATAACTCAGCTCTATCGAGGCCACATCAGTTATATACACTGTGTCTCGAGGCCGGCACCACCACTCACTAACTACATTAGATATAACTCAGCTCTATCGAGGCCACATCAGTTATATACACTGTGTCTCGAGGCCGGCACCACCACTCACTAACTACATTAGATATAACTCAGCTCTATCGAGGCCACATCAGTTATATACACTGTGTCTCGAGGCCGGCACCACCACTCACTAACTACATTAGATATAACTCAGCTCTATCGAGGCCACATCAGTTATATACACTGTGTCTCGAGGCCAGATCAGTCGTATACACTGTGTCTCGAGGCTAAGTCAGTCGTATACACTGTGTCTCGGGGCCAGGTCAGCCGTATATCAAGGCTGACACCACTACTCGCTAACTGCAGAAGATCTCACTCAGCCTTATCGGGGCCTGGCCCACCTGACACTACACTCTGCTTAAAACAAATTTTCATTTGGTAGCACGCTGTGTTCAGCTCTTCATGTGTGAAGAGAGTGTAATCGGCCTAAGTAAGTTCTGTTCAAACTGATGGGCACTTGCGTCGTATCGCGTATTCATTCGCTGGCGTGTTTTACTAGCTTAGCCACTCAATTTGCAGTTACGGTCGCTGTTGCGTTCTGCAGCCATCCCACTCGCACACTTGAATGTTATTAAAGATGAATAATAATAACTCTGATTGTTTTTGGGAAATGTGTTAATTAAATTAATATTACAGATGTATGTTTTAGTTAAATTTCTTAAAAAGTATTTTTTCTGTGTATATTTGGTTTTCAAATGTGAAGTTTCTTCGGTGAGCTCTTCTCCACAGATTCCGCCATTGTGTTAGTGAACTCACCCAAAAAAATGTAATGACGGATCTAAGTGATGTAATAACATCCTATGGAAATAAATATTTTTTTATTTTACTTTGAATGAATGAATGAATGAATGATTTTTTGAAAGTCAGATAGCTGTAGTCACGTTCGTCAAAAAGTGACCACCCTATTAAAATATTTGGTTTGTTTAGTAAGGACTATTGTTGTGTGCAGGTTGGGTCTGTTGCTGCCGAACCCTGCGCCGGATGTCGAACTGGAAGGGCCCGAGCCGCACCTCAACATACACCCGCCGCTACCGCACACCGGTACGTATTATTACCACTACCACAATAGATAATAATAGCTACAGAAGGCGCACTCTCTGATAGAAAACATGCGAGTTTAAAATCTAGTCATCATTATCATCGTGTGGGTTGTAAGTCGACAACCGACCTCACAAACCCTGGTGTCAGTGTTATAGAGCCGCCAAAGGCCACTGACTTGGCTCACGTAACGACTAGATAGTAGCCGGGACCAACGGCTTAACGTGCCTTCCGAAGCACGGAATAATCTTTCTTTTCGGACAATCAGCTGATTCAGCCTGCAATGTCCTAACCAAACTGGGAAAGTTTCACAAAAAGATTTTTGCTTGACAGTGTCCCCACCGGAAATCGAACTCGGAACCTCCGTGATGGGCGTCGAAATCTTGACCACTCGGCCGCGGAGTCTTGTTATAATGCCGCTAACGTCAATAACGTTCTTTATAATAGTCTACCGAGCGTTGCGGGAAATAAATAAAAATGCATCTTAAGACTACAGACAGAATCCGTAAAACTTAGCCCATCACGCACCAGAAGCCCTTCTACCTCTCTTCTGTTTTGTATTGAACACTGCAGACACATAAAATAAAAATACACAGAAACTCAAAAATTGTATGCAAAGCTCGTTTATCGCTATTAGCAACTCGACCTACGGATCGCTGACTGACTTTAATGTAGCTTCAACACTTGTTACACTTGTTAATTATAAAAACTTCCGTTATTACGGTATATTTCACTTGTTGTTTATATTCAAACAATAGAAAGATATTGAATATTTTTTTAGATTCAAAGAAAACAACCAAAAACGTAAACCTTCCGGCGGTTGTCCATTGTGGGTGACGTCATGACTTCATAGAAAACAAGCAAAAACGTAAACTTTCCGGCGGTTGTCCACTGTGGGTGACGTCACGACTTCATAGAAAACAAGCAAGAACGAATTTCGGCGCTGCCACTATGCCCCCCATGGTGTAGTTGGTAAGCACGTTGGCTGCGTATAGGCTGAAGGTCGTGGGTTCAAGTCCCGCCGGAAGGTTTACGTTTTTGGTTGTTTTTAATGAAACTAAAAAATCTTTTCTTTTCTTCCAGCTCCAGAAGACGCAGGTCCGTCGAGCGAGCCGAAGCGCAAGAAGTACGCCAAGGAGGCGTGGCCCGGACGCAAACCCGGGCTCATTCCGGGCGTGTGATCCCGGCTTGTGCATATATGAACTTATTGTTAGTTTACCGTTCAGTTACACACTTGAAACATACCTTCATACTCAAACACTGCTTGTTCTAGGCATGCATAGTAGGCGGTTAGGGAGCGATGAATCATTTACGTGAAACCATTTGATGAGCCATTCTACAAAGCCAGTAAGTATCGTTCTAAACTGATGAATAGTCAAAAGATATTGTCATCATAATTATCATTTCAGCATGTAGACGTACTGTCCACTTGAGTTACTTTGACTCATTTCAGGGTAACATTATAATATATGTCTTTATTTGCTCTCATAAACTTAAATCTAGTTAAAACTAAGATAATATTAAGGTAAAAAATTATGTTAAGAATGTGAGAGCCTGGTGTCCGTAATAGGGTTAACCTGTGTGACGGTCCACTTATTTTAAATTATTTCTTATTTCAACGAGAGCTTTCATGATATATGTTTATTTATTTATTTATAAACAACAATTTGTCGTGTTCGTTCTAATAAATATTTGTTATTAATAACTCAGGAAACATAGTGGGCCAATATTAGTCTGAGGATCTAAAGTTACCCAAATAACTGTGCATAAATGCATCCCAAGGATCTCCATAATGAAAGATCCTGAGACGCCCTCAATGAAAGATCCCGCGGCCTTCATCAGATCGTCGAAATGAAAGACACTATTGGATTCCAATTTGACGCAATTTCAAAAGACATTCCATTGTAATGGATTTTAGAAATTGCTAATAATGGCTTAGATTTCTTGATTGGCTAATCAAATGGACTCGTGTAAATTGCTCTTGTAATGTTTTTTTTTTAATGTTTTCAATCGAAATGTGCACATTTGGGTACGTACAGTCGGTTTTGAATTTAGTACCAGTTTCACTCCTGAATGGAGAACTGATGATGCCGCTGTTAAGTGTTCTCTTCTATTCTATCTACTAAGCAATAATATTATAAGTAAAAAGGCGTAGATAGGTCACTTACAAGGCAAACGGTGTTTTAACATGGCAAAACTTACACAAGGACGGCAAGTCTAAGCATAAGTGCGAAAAAGAGGCAAAGCGACGCGTGACTAAGTTCAGGTTGGGTAATTAGCCAACTTTTGGTGTGCCGCTTTTTGAGCGCGTATGTCTTATCTACGCCTTTTTACCTAGTGTATCAATGCTACTAAGTCATACATTCTTTACTTTTTTATTGTATTTCCCGGCTCATTTAATTATGTTTTATACAGCCAATCTAGAGGTTTTGGAACACTTCTATATGGTTAGATCGATATATTCCTTAGGTTTATACCTATGATTAATTTAATATCCAAAATGTTGCCAGCATTGTTTCAGTTTCTTATTTTTGCAGACTAGCGCTGATTTTAATGCACGCTTCTATTTTATTCCAAAATCAATTTAACTAGAAACGATACTGAGTGCAAATTGTGTCAAATTACATATTTTAAAATTTAAAACTACACTTAAGACAATACAATAGAAGTAGATATTTTAAATGTAAAAAGCACCTAATGATTAGGTAAAACAAAACCAATAAACGAGGTATTTTAGTTATGAAGTGAAACAAATTTTAAAATGAATTTGTACATTTGTACATCGGTCGAATGTTTCATGATGTGACTGTGAACTCTATTGTATAAGTGATGAAAGCGTAATAAAGTGATTTTATCTTGATTAATATATGTTTGAATTTAATTCGACTTGTCCGTAAATAAAAGAATATTTACGAGCCGCCCGCCGTTTCGGCAACTCAATACAACTTCAAAGGGAAAAAAGGAAGTGGGCGTGAAACATCTTATGATGGAAAATCGACATAGTGGGAAATCGATTAACAAGGTCAGAATGGAGCTTTGTAAACAGGCGAACGTTCTTACTGTAGCGGAGTGGAGAGGAGGAGCGCACTTGTGGTTATCTGCTTTATTTGTAATATTCAAGACCTTTCCAATAAAAACCTGACAATCTGAAACGTGGACGCACACGCTCGGTTTCCTGATCAGGAATTCAGATTCGGAAACCTGAATGCTCCGGGGATCGGACTGTTCACAATATTTTATGAATTTACCATATTTTATGAATTATTTTTAAAATACAGATTAGTAGCAGACGATTCGCGAAGATAAAGAATCGGTTGAAAAACGAGTTTACAGTGATTTTTTAAAGTTTCAATATGTCTCTCAACGATTTTTTGTATGGAGATTAATTATGGCGTTACTAACAAATGACATCACAAGTGGGTAAGGTGCCTTTCTGTCTAATCTTGAATTTCAAACCTTTATAACACGGTCAATTTTAAAGATAGAGCAAAAATTATTTTAGTGTTTGATAGCAGAAATTTTGAAGTTTGGATTTATAAAATAAAATAAAAAGTAGTTCGATCCCCTATTATACACGTCTTACTATTTCCGAACGGAAAAACCTGGCGTTCGTTTTGGAATTCGATCCGTGCGCTAGTCACGCGCAATACCGAATCTGAATTCCTGATCAGAAACCTAACCTGTGCGTCCAGCCAATCCAACAGATAGCTGTCGGGTTATTTTTATCGTATTTATTTCTAATTATTTTCTCACCACAATCAAATCGGCCAGTTTGTTGTACCATTCCACAATGGCGTCCCACTCGCCACTGCTCCCCGTTCCCAAAGGGTCTTAATCTAAAGGAAATAAGGATAATCTGTGGGTTACCAGCCACGGATTAGGGGATTACAGGGCTTAGTACTAAATTAGTCCCAGACCCTTCGAGGCGACGACGGACCGATGTATACATAATAGATGTGCTAGCACCAACTAACACTAATGAGCTAAACAGGATCACTTTGTAATCTCTAACATTACAAAAGGGTTGTTATTGTTACATGTTATCGGTTAATTATTTCCCCACTGAGGGGCTTTACTTAGTCTTTTAAGAAGATTAAACCTGTTGCAAATTGATCGACTTCGCATACCTTTTGAAATCCTTCGAAAACGTGAGTAGATTTCCTAATTAAACTTAATGAAGTCAATAGGGTATCGGACTACTTTTTTTTATTTTACTTAGTTTCTGCTAAAATTTTTGCTCTATCTTTAAAATTGACCGAGTTATAAAGGTTTGAAATTCAAGATTAGATAGAGAGGCACATACCCACTTGTGACGTCACTTGTTAGTAACGCCATATAATCTCCATACAAAAAATCGTTTTTGAAAGAGACAGACCTACATACTGAAACTTTAAAAAATCACTGTAAATTCGTTTTCAACCGATTCTGTTTTTTTCTTCGCGAATCGTCTGCTACTAATCTATATTTTAAAAATAATTAATAAAATATGGTAAATTTAGGAACAGTCTGATATCCTATTCACGTTACTACATAATTTACAGTAGTACTCTGTGACAGCCTCCGTGACCTAGTAATCGAGTGTTCGAGTTCGATTCCGTGTTTGAAGCCCGGTAGGAAATTTTAAATAAAAATCTATCACAGTTTCGTTAGGATACCGCGGATGAATTACCTGACTGTCCGAAAAGAAAGATGATTCTGTGCTTCGGAAGGCACGTTAGGTCATGTTAGTTCCAGCTACTATCTACGAAAGCAGTCGTTTATACGAAAACACGAGCCATGTGAGCCTTTGATGGCTCTCTCACCAGGGTTTGTGAGGTCGGTTGTTGACCTTACAAGTTACAACCGATAAAATGACGAAGACAACATAAGATAGTCGTGTTAGCAGTTCGACATGCTGAAATAATATTAATTGGCAAAGGTTTATCGGCATCCGGTCTTAAATATAATTTGTTCTGACAACTCTTTATAAACCCTTTGTTTTTTATTAGAAAATGCTTTTTCCTCCCCTGGTTGCTGAAGACTGTAAAATGTTTGGCGTATTTTTTTATTTTTTATTTTTTTTATTTTACTTTATTTGGAAAACAAACAGCTTATAATAATACAAATTGTTATAGAACATTATATGAAATTCATAAGCCAAAACAGTTTTCACTAATGAATATTCAAAAAACACACAACAGTAAACTTACACCACTGATTACTAATACTACATCAAGGTTACAGATGAAACAATGGTATGAAAAAATCAAGAACTACACATCAAACCACTAAATCATTATTGAACAAGTAGGTAACTGGGTATTCTACTCACGTTCATCCAAACTACGCCTTAAGATATTTCTTTTAAACGAACTCAATTTTTCAAAATTTATGTCCATGTCATTATAAATATCATTAAAATTTGAGCATGTGCGAACAAGAAATCTATTTTTAGCAAAATTACGTTTACATGTGGGAACTACGAAAGTCTTCTTCTTACGAGAGTTTAATTTAGAACAGTTGAACAAGATTTTACCTAGCAAGTATGGTGAATCAATATGGCTATTTATTATTTTGTATAAAAAGATTTGGTCCCTAATGGCTCTTCTATCCTTTAGGGGTAATAATTGGGCATTAAACGATTTCTTAAATTTGTAATTCATTCTTTTTAAAAACTTATTTTGAATGCGTTGAAGTGTTGATACATAAACATCATACTGTGGGTTCCACACTACGGACGAGTATTCTAATTGTGAACGGATAAAGGAGTTGTACAAAAGACATAAAGTTGAGGGATTTTTAAAGTCATGACTTTGTCGAAATATGAAGCCCAACATGCGGTATGCTTTTGCAGTAATTTTTTCAATATGTGACCTAAATAATAACTCACTATCGAGGTTTATTCCTAGATCTCTCACCTCGTATACCCTTGAAAGATTTTGATTATCAAGTGTATAGTTATGAACAATTTTATTCTTTTTTCTAGTAAAAGATATGACGCAACATTTGTCTACATTTAAGAATAATTTATTATCATGACAATAATGTACTAGTGCATCCAGATCTAGTTGCAGTTGATGACAATCTGCGATGTTTTGTACTTTAGCATAAATCTTTGTGTCATCAGCGTATAGTAACGATTTAGAAAATTGGAAGCAATCATTAATGTCATTAACAAAAATGTTAAATAACAAGGGCCCGAGGTGAGAGCCCTGAGGAACACCTGAAGAGATAGGAACATAAGAAGAAACATGACCCTTGATAGCAACAGCCTGGCTTCTGTTTTTTAAATAAGATTCTAACCATCTCAGGAGGTTGCCATGTATACCGACCGACTGCAACTTCTGTAATAGGATTGAATGTGAAATTTTATCAAATGCTTTGGAGTAGTCGGTATACACGGCATCCACCTGGGATCCTTCATCCATGGTTTCCAACACAAAGTCAAGAAATTCGCATAAGTTAGATTCTGTGGAACGTTTACTAATGAATCCGTGTTGGTTCGGCATAATTAAGGGCCTAACCGCTGCAGCCAGCCTATCGCAAACAATATTTTCAAGTAGCTTTGGTATTCCAGATTGCTTGGAGATCCCTCTGTAATTGTTTACATTATGAATATTACCAGACTTGAAAATAGGAGTCTTAAAACGTAGGCGTATTAAAACTTTTACTATTTTCGGTTTATTCTCCAGAGAATTAGACTTTCTTTTGTTTTTGTCCGAATCCACAATTCTTCTGGAGGATGATCTTGTTTAAGGAACACACAAGATATCAGTTTAAAAAAAAACAGCTATTCACGCTGTGAACACTTGTCTAAAAATAAATAGAAAACAATATTTCTAAAAACAGCTTATACAAAGTGGATATTTTGAAAATGCTATTAGTTTACATAGTGGACTTTGATACAAGTAAAGCAGAAAACGCAGTTTGCCAAGGCCAACCCAATATAACCGGTGCCGTAGCAGTTTGCTACAGCTCAAGTGCTACGTCGTAACACCGTCTACGAAGCTAACGTTAGGTCTTTACTGACAGCGTAAAACAATGAACTTACTGGGTGGCCCATTCAGATGGGTCAGTATGGGTAACTTGAAACTGTAAGACAATTATAATAATTATACGGGGAAACTTCTTCAGTTCAGAGGAATTTTGACGACGACATCGGCCAATGGCAAGATGTCGCCGCTTTTATGACACAAAAAGGTGGCGGCGTAATATTATTATTATTATTTATTATCTGTTTTAAAGAATTGATACGCCATATCATTGAAATAGAAAGGTAATTTCGTCACCATTGCCGTAAGTCTGCAAAGTCTGTTTTTTTTTATTTTGTTCATGTTTCTTTTTTATTAGTTATTTTCTTTTTTAAATTTAGTTAGTTATCTAAATACAAAAATTAAAGAAGTCAAAATTTCTTATATATTTTTTCGTGGTCCAAAAGTTTTCCAACAGATGGCACGAGCAAAGCTCGGTCACCCAGGTACTAGTTGATAATTAACTAAATAACTATTATTAATTTAATTAAAAAACATTCTAGAAAAAGTTGTTTAAAAATTCCGAGATGACGAATTTATAAACTGAGATGGTGCCCGTAATGTCATCGTAAAGGTAGCATTCGGATCTCGGCGGTCGCTGCCCAGCGGCGCCGCCGTGGGCAGCGCCGCCCGGCAGTACCGCCACAGTACCGCACCGCTTTGTAGGGATTTGTATGAAACGCATTCCGATGCACGCCGCCGGGCGGCGCTGCCGAGCGGCGCTGCCGAGCCGCTCCGGGAGCAGTATGGCGGCGCCGCCGCCCAAACATTACGGAAGGGAAAACAACTGTTCACACCGACGACTCCTTGTTGACTACTGCACGTGGCAGTCGCTGCCGGGCGGCGGCCGCTCCTATCCAAAAGGACCTTGCAGCGCCGCCGGGCAGCGACCGCCGAGATCCGAAGGCTACCTTAAACTGACTCGGTCGGTTATCAATAAAATATTACTTGTCATTGTCAAAAAGTTTTAGAACAAAAGATGTTCAATATCAGGCTTTCACGTTGATGGTATCGCGTTAAAAACAACGAGGAAATTACAAAAATAAAATAGGTTAGTATTTGGTTAAACAACTCAAATTTTTTCATCATAAATAAATCAATATTTGGGGACATTTGTCACATAATAGCTACCTTATATATTAATTTAATTAAATAAAATGTCAAGATAAAAAAATCTTGCTCAAAATCTTAACACCCACGATAATTTTAGCCGAGAGCAATTTATCTTGTTAATGAGTAAGAAGAGGCCTGAGTCAAGCGGTAGGTTGATGTGGGCTGAGATAATTATAATTTAATATAATGATGTATTAAAAGTACATAAAAAGTATATAAATGTATGAGATAAATAGACCTACTGAATGTATTCATACATTGAATGAATATACCTATACATACACTCAAGCCACTACTACACTGATGTACCTCTTAGAAGTTGTAATATTTCTATTGAAATAGAAGCTACTATTTCGTTGAGTAAAATATACCAGCGAGCGGTCTTATATATCTTTATGGAGTTCTCTCCCAAACAAGTCTCCCACTTAAACAAATTGATACAACGCAACGCATATGCTAACGAATATATTTTTTTGTTCATATTTGTCGTGCGTTGCGTTGAAGGGAGTCTATCTTGAAGAGAGCTTCAAGATCTTCGGTCCAGAAGATGATGTTTCGTATGTTTTAGGGTAGATCCGGCAAATAATGTTTACAAATATTTATGTTTTTGTTTATGTTTTGTGTTTGTTTTGTTCTCTTTGAGCCTCAAACTCGATGGCGACCTCAAAGCAAAACGAACGGAGCGTTCGAATCAAAGAACAAGGACTAAAACTTAAGTATGCAAATGCATAGATTGACACTCAGCTACTCTATACCTGCCTCGTTTTATCCAATTTCAGGTATTTCTCATGCGCTTAGAGCGGGAAAGATGCCACGAGCTAGACTACCATAAAATGTTCAAAGCTGAAATCTCAGTCTTTAAATCGCTGCGAACGAGACGACGGACCTTAGTGACGTCAAGATCACCAAATCATCGCGTACTTGTATGGGTACGGAAATGTGGTCTAACGTGATCAGATATTACAGAAATAGAACAGGAGCCAGCAGCTAACATGTTAAGAGGTGGTGTGAGGGGATGCACATTTCACGAGAGCACCTGTTGCCGCATAACTCGGTTACTGATAGATAACTAGATAACTCCATTGCACACGGCCGTTAAGCATGTTTGCGACGCCGACGGACGACTTTCAACATTTGCGACAATATTATTTTTGAGCACACTTTACTAACCATACAGAGGACTAAAACTGACTTTAGACTTGGCTAAATGCAGTTTAATTTGGTATGTATTGCTGTGTTTCGCACTAGGAATGGTAAATTAGTGCTGCAACATTACAGCAATCATTTCGACACCTCCTATGAACAACAACGTAACTCAATTTTAGCAACTAATCAGTACAGCAGTTTAAAGAGAAAAAAAAATACGTTTTACCTATAGGTAGTTTTTTTTGACTAATGCTAACTTCAGTTCTATTGTACTTAGAGACTGCTTGGACAGAAAATTAAGAGTAAATAAAAATATGATAAGGAATAATATTAACTAAAGTCATTTTGTATCTCAAGTTACGTATCTCAAGTTACGTTGTTGTTCATAGGAAGTGTGGATTTGTTATTTGCTAATACACTCTTTTTTAGAAAAATCGGAAAGCGGGCATACAACAGAGGATTAAAACTGCCTTTAGGCTTGGATAAATGCTAAAATCAAGTTTTATTCGGTATACATTACTGTGTTTTAAATTAGAACAGCAATGACCTGTATAGTTACTCTGTCTTGCGATGTTGTTGCTGCTATATATAGCATTTTGTTGTCGTGTGAATCGTGTTGTCCAGATTTTGTCTAGAAAGTTTTTTAGTTCAGAGACTTTGCGTTATTTACTCGTAGATAACATGCTATATTTAACAGTCTTTTTAATGTGTTTGGTACAGAATCCAATCTCTACTACTTTGTTTCTTATTCTTTTAATATTTGCGTTATATTGCGTAGTCAAAAGAAAATCACAGGAAAGCACCGAGTGGGCGTGAAAAGGCGCTCATTACGGTCACGCTAGCTCCTTTGACGGCCTCCATTTATGCTACCTACATCTTTTAACCGTATAATGGTGTCTCTAATTAATTAATATTATAGGTCATCATTTTTATCATTATATTAGATGAGAAAATTTGTGAAACATAATGTTGTACAGTTACATAATTAATAACAAGAGAACACACTAACAATAACGCTAGGGAAAAACCATGGATTTGAAATATGAAAATCCGATTTAACAAAAAAGGTATCATTAAAATATAACACATATATGTAAACTTTTTTTCATTCCGGCAGTATCTATGGAAAACTGGAAAATACTAAGGGATATCTGTAACTTTATCAAGTATCTCGTTCGCAAGGAGAAAATACGTTAAAAGATAGCCGGAGCCGGGAGCGTACCTCAGGAGTTCGTTATACTTATGTATGTATGTACTCGTATGTAAACACTTTATTGCACAATGAAAGTAAACATACACAACACAACTTATGTTTACATAATAATAATGTCGGCGCGGCGTAGCGTCGCGTGCTGTCCTGTCCTTCCGGAAGACGCGTGTTCGGACTCCACCACGTACCAATGTGTTTCTTTTCGAATTTCAAATGTTCGGCTATTCGACGCTCTTACGGAGAAGAAAAACAGTGATGAAACATGCGCACACCTGAGAAGAAATTCAAAAGTTGTAAAGTCGACCTGCCCGCACTAGGCCAGCGTGGTGGACTAACGCCTGATCGTCCTAATCAGGGTAGACTCGAGCCCCTCCTCGGTGGATCAAATTTTTTTTTCAGTTCCGGACCTATTTTTTTCGGGAAAGTTGTTTAGTTTCATGGTCTGAACGACATATTAAAGTTTGTGCACTGAATAAAAAATAACCCTGTAATATGAGCTGTTGATAAAGTCCCCACTACGCCAATATCTATGTGTTACTGATGTTACAGTTCTTGAAGGAAATCCAGTATTCGTATCTGACAAATTTTGAGGAATTTTCAACTAACATGTTTTTTGGTCTAGGTGAAAATAATGACGAACTGTGTCGCAGATTTTCGTTATAAAACTTATTGGACGTTTTGTTTCGTTGTGTTTTGTTTGATTGAGGTCTAACGACTATAGAATGGTAGTTACAGTCATATCTGGTAAGCTATTCTTACGGTACTTTTTGAAAAGGTTAGAGTGTTATTGACTGTATTGCGTGGTTGTCTGATTGTATTTTTTTTAAATGACCTAATGCTTGTGTCGCAAAATCGTCGTAACAAGCGTAACCGTATGATTGTATAACGGTAATCTGGTACATTTAATACTTAGAATTATTAATGAATTGAATCACGATTGTTGATTTCTAATCACAATTTATTACATAACATTTTTATGACTTTGAAGGAAATTTAAAACACCAGTAGAGAAATAAAGCTTTAATGGTTAAAACGTAACTCATCCGTGATATTACTTAGTTTATAATAAATTATTCTATAAGTGAGCTTCATATTCTTATTTTAGTTTAAATTATGTTCTTGAAAGTGACATTTCTTATTTTATTATCACGATATCCGTACAAAACCGGTTCTTCAAGTAAGCCCGTTTCATATCCGTCTTCAATCTTCATGTTTTGTTAGTACGTTTTTGATTTTGCGTCTTGAATAAACTATTACATGATTACAGGTGTGTGCGTTCCAAACACTCAGACGGTTCTGAGTGATAAAATATGCAGTTGCAATAGCATTGGTCACTGGACCGAGGCGGACTGCTATGCGCTTTTGAGGCGGCAGATATGCACGCCCGGTAAGGTTATCTTCCAAGGCTGCAGCCGCTGCATTTGTCAGGAGACCGGCTTGCTGTCTTGCACTGAAGATGTCAGCTGCTCAGGTCCTATGTACTACCAAAATATTCACGAAACCCTAATATCAGTCCTGCCCTGGTGCAACCCTTTCAGGACTTATTACATCAACTGCAACATTTGCCTTTGTCCGGCTTCGGGAAAAACCCTTGAAGCAAAATGCGCTCAAGACGTCTCCTGTACTTTCTTCAAAGAACCTTCCACTTCCGAATTATCTTCTAATAAGAGTGTATGCATACCCAAAGTCGTGTATCTTTTCCCTTGTTTACATTGCCTATGTTCTCCAGAAGGTTATTTTAGTTTAGACAAGTGCATGGAGACCTGTGCTAGGAAACAAGTTGAAACGTCTCGTCGATGCATCCCTAAGACTCTTTACAGAAGAGACTGCAACATTTGCCTTTGTCCAGACAACAGCATCCCAGACGATAAAAATTGTACGAATGCTACTTGTACTTATCCAGTATCTCTGGAATTACTATCAACTTTGAAAAATAAAGTGGTGAAATGTACTCCTCACGAATTTGCTAAGCCAAGGTGCATTTATTGTGACTGTAACCAAGATGGCAATATTGATGAAAGGAATTGCCTCCAGCTGGAGTGTCTTCAATCTGATTTATTGAGATATGATGTCTTAAGAGAGTCTTGCAGCCCAGGGGAAGTTATTTCATTTTGTACGGAATGCTTGTGCACTCGCTACGGCATCTCATCTGAGGAATACTGTTCAAAAAGTTGTTCTATACAAAGCAAACTTATTGTGCTTCAGAAGATTGTCAACATGCCGAGGGACAAAATCTTTATGGATATAACAGCTATAAAACGAAACAGAAACAGAGATATGTGTAAACCTAATACAATCTACACTGAAAACGGAAGATACTGCATGTGTTCCAATGGACAGTCAAACTTAAACCTTTGTACGAACGTAGACAGAAACCTTCTGAAAAAAATAAATAGAACTGGCGAACAACACCCCAGTATAGACTTCAAGATGACTTGCGAACCAAGCACTTTCGTCGATTTTGACTGTAACTCTTGTTTCTGTTCTAAGAATGGAACGATTGACTCAAAATGGTGTACGTACGATGATTGTGAATCTAAACGCGTCATTCAAGACGCACACGCAACGGATACCGTGATACCCAAAGCAACTGACTCACCGTTAAAGAGCGTTTGTAACCCTGGTTCCATAGCAAGCGTCGAATGTAACTTCTGCATTTGTCCCGATTCTGGTTCTATGAATAACAGAGTTTGCACTAAAAACGATTGCACGACTCTGACAAAACCTGTGCAGCATAGCGATAAGTTCGCCTGTGACCCGTTGGCTTATTACGAAGTAGGCTGCAATATATGTTACTGTCCACGTGATGGTGTTAAAAACGTCGCAAAGTGCACGAAAAACCATTGCGAGAAGACCATATTGAGGTCAGATATTTGTGTTCCTGGGCAGCTGTTCAGCGAAGAATGTAATGTCTGCGTCTGTCCCCCGAACGGTAACAAAGCCGAGAAAGCTTGTACAAACTACACCTGCTCCGACCCTTGGAAAAAGATCTTCCAACTATCTGAGAGCCTGCTTAGCAACCAGATGCCCGAAGATTCGACTAGGAACCTGGATCTGTGTTTTCCGGGCGAGGAGTTCATTTCTGGATGCAAACTTTGTGTCTGCCCTGATGTAGGTTTGCGTATCTACGCGACTTGCTCTCCTACTTTCTGTGAAGAGGAACGAAACATGAACTCAGTGGTATGTTGAGTTCTTATTATATATAAATATCAATTCCTGACTCTGGGTAGCAGTATAGTTACAATCGCTGGACCTGTGTGTTTCATGTGCTGATTGGTATTTTGACAGAAAGGGTCTAGCTGGTTAAGCAAACAAGAGTGGCCCCCATGAGTTATCTGGTTATCCTTTTATGTGCGGTACTGGCAGGACCTAAGAACGCTGTATGCCTAATGAATCAGCTTTCGATCTTAAATAATGTTAAAAAATCAGAGTCTTACTAAAACTACGATTTTAGCTGAACCATGTAAGTTAACCAAACAAAATCTTGATTGATGAGAATAGAGTGGACTATATAATAAAATATACATTATAGGCTACAGAACACCGTGTCCTTAAACTTCGGTTATAGAAAAATGATCCCAGATCCCTCATGGGGGCCTCTCTTATTTGTTTAGCCTGCTAGACCCTTTAGACAGAAAGTCAATGTTAAGTTTCCACAAAATAAAGGTATTCCCTGGTAGCAAGTATCTTTTGATTTTGATGATCATGATGTATGTTTGTATTTATAAAATGTATTTATAAAATGTATAAAATTTATAAGAAATAAATTATATGAACAGGCTCAAGAGTTGTCAGGCAGCAATAGAGACATTACCCTGCACCGAATGCTGAATAGACGCACAGAGGACTGCATTGTCCTCAACTTCACCAACACCTTGCATAGACAAGAGTGTACTCCTGGATCTATGTACATTATAAAGTAACCATCATTTATATAATTATCTTTCATTCATATTTTCTGTGTTATCGAGGCACTGTATCTTTTCTACTTGTCGTGTCTACCTGTCAAGATATAAATTAAAACAGTCCACTCTTAATGCCGCAAAAAAAATCCTGACTTTTCCCTTACGTTCCCAGACCATTTTGCTAAAATTCCCTGATCAATGAAAAACTAATCAATGAAACTTATAAATTTAACTTAAAATTATAATGTATATTTTTGAACGAACGAGCTGCCCAGCGTTCGGAAAATCAGCATTATTTCTCGTCCAAAATACCTCAGTAAATATTTGCTCATAAATCATAAATTCTAAATTTCTTTTTACTAGAGCATAAATTAATATCCCTCATTTTACAAACACTTGGAAGTTTTAGGGTGCAAACAGTGTAAAATCTAAATTTTTCCCTGACTTTCCAGGTGGCATCCCGATATCACTGACTTTCCCTGACCACCTTGAGCTTCCCTGATTTTCCAGAAAGTGGACACCTTGATTAATAACTGTGATTTTTCTATAATAGGGGATCGGACTATTTTATTTTTATTTTATAAATCCAAACTTCTTAGTTTCTGCTATCGAACACTAGAAGAGATTTTGCTCTATCTTTAAAATTGACCGAGTTATAAAGGTTTGAAATTCAAGATTAGACAGAGTGGCACATACCCACTTGTGACGTCATTTGTTAGTAACGCCATATAATCTCTATACAAAAATAGTTTTTTAAAGAGACAGACATATTGAAACTTTAAAAAATCACTGTAAATTCGTTTTTAACCGATTCTTTTTCTTCGCGAATCGTCTGCTACTAATCTGTTTGCCGACGCTAGAATTGATGACTTCTTTGCAGTCATGAGAAAGAAATCTACATCCCTGGTAAGCAGGGTGCGGGCAAGCTACTTTTTTACATGTAATTCGTGTAGGGGTTGGCTGATTAACAGCTGTCTGTCACAGTATACAGTTCTCTCTCCTATTATTAACTTAGGCTTAAGCACTACTAACACAATTATGGATTGAAAAGTCTGAAATAAAAACATTTTTTTTTTTTTTTTTTTTTTTTTTTTTTTTTTTTTTTTAATCTATATTTTAAAATAATTCATAAAATATGGTGAACAGTCCGACCCCCTGTTAAAGTTTTTTTTTGCGCGCATGCTTTTAATTGGACCCGGTCAGCTACTTCCTTGGACGGCCACCACCCAAATTCCTTGTTCGTCCAGCAAATCATTAGAAAAAACAAAATTAATGTGTTTTAATACCGTTTCTTGTATTTCAGATGTAAGGAATGTATTTGCCCATACATGGGTGACATCAGCTATTTCTGCCGGCCCATGCCTGAAGGCACCTACTGCGAGCAAGCCTTCCCGGGGTTCAACTTTATGCCCATGGGCAGGAGAACAGATAAAGGTACTCATCAGATAATAACAATATTAATTAATTTCTATATAAACAGTAATAGAAGTAGGAACAGAAATGAGGTTACAGTTAGGCGGTCTTATTGCTTCATAACAATTTCTTGCATGCGCTTGAGCCCCTCGGTGGGGACCTGCATGAGCTGTTGATGATACCCAGTGGGACTTTTTGCGATCTATGTGGTTAAGTTGGTATCAATTTCTCTCTACCAATATTCAGGCAATGTTTAGTTTTTAGTTTAGTTTATAAATTTATTCAAACATAATCTCTTGCTAACGATATAAAACTGTACTTAAATCAATTCTGCATTTCTTAAAAGCAGAAATATATAAAAAAAGGATTGACGTCCTGATGACTTTAAAAATAAAGAAATAAACAATCAAACCACGTAAAAGCAGAAGTTGCGTTGTTTACCTAGAACGTTTTCTTACAGATAAAACCGAAACCGGCACATCAATCAACTCCAGCGTCACATTAGCACCAATCACAGTGAAAATCGGGAACAAGACAGTGTTTAGCAACGCCTCAATCACGACCACGTCCTACCTGAAGCCCGCGCTCGTGCAGCACGAGCACACGCGGTACGAGTGCAGCAAGCGCGGCAGGATCGTGGACGAGTGCTTCGTGTGCGACTGCGACGGAGAGAGCATGATCGCCGAACACTGCTTCCAGAGCAATGCCACAAAATGCGCAGACGCCAAGCCGACTTTCTTACAGGACTACGTCAAGGCAAATAAGACTCAGAGTAATCAGACCACTCCTGTACCCACACACTGACTTATAATTTCCTAATTAATTACGTTTTCCTAATTATGCTGGATTCTCTAAAGGTCATTGCTGTTGTAGTACTAATTTGTTGTTCCAACTGCGACCCAAACGCAGCAATGTGCTTAGTTAGTCTCTAGACTCTACGATTTCAAAAACAACTTGTTGCATAGAAAAGCAACGGTGAAATCGTCGCTTTTCTATGCAATAAGTTGTTTTTGTGTAGATGCTCCCAGCCTGTACCCACGATTCTGTAGTATGGTATGGATTTAGTTTTTAGTTTTAAATATAATATCTGTTATATTTCTGGAAATGTGGGCCCTTCCGCCATTTTCCACCCTGTACCTACATTCGGTTTCCACTATAAAATATACCTAACGTGTGTAAAAAAGTAATACAATTTCACACAATCTAACTATTCGTTTTAAACCCTTTTAACCCCACTCCTCTCTCAAAAAGACGCGACCTTACAGCTTAATTGGAAAGCGTCCGATTGTGAATACATGAATGCTCGACTTGGCCGACCCTCCCCTAATGGGTAATTCCTGGCTTTCTGTGCTCGTCTGAGAACTGAAAAAAGTAACTTAATAAAGTAGATGTATCTGTTTTGTTAGTTTCTGTTGAATAGGGAGCGTATTCGTCTCAGGTCGGAGAGGCGTTCGGGGTGAAGTAGATGAAACCACTTCTGCACGCTTTTTGCGAAAAGTATCCTTGTTACATAATAATATTTTCTATGGCCTTATCTGGCTTAACACAAAGTTTTTTAAATCATGTAGTTCTATTTAGGTCATAACTAAGTAAGATTCTATGTAAAGCCTGACTATAAAACTTTCCAAGAAATAACTTATCCGTAAAACAAATGAAAATCATGTATTTAATTATTACGATGATTTGATTTTGAAATGATAGTAGTTCGTTCACTCACGATTCATGATCAATATCATCTCAACCAGAAGACGACCACCGCTGAACATAGGCCTCCCTATTGGTCATGATTGCCTAGTAGATACCTAATCAACTAAACCTAAAAATAAGGTGAACAATTTCTATGAAATAAATTTGTGTTCTGTAAAGAAAGTATGTATATAAGAGCTTTGGTCTGAAGAGTCTGAAAAATAAACGATGTCTCGGATGTAACATTTGCAACATTACTCCCATCCTATCCATAAAACAAATAGATCCTCTAAATCCCGAACAGACAGATATCTCGAGGCTCTCACATGTCGAACGTCAAACGCGATCAAGATGTGAAATAGAATACCCCTATATCAATATCAATATCGATATCAATAGTCTCGGTGGCTGAGTGGTCGAGCGTTTGACTCTCATTACGGAGGGTCCGGGTTCGATCCCAATGTGGACACCATCAAAATAATGTCAAAGAAGTTTGTGAGACTTTTCCCAGTTTTGTTAGGATGTTGTGGCCGAATCACCTGATTGACCGAAATGGAAGATGACCGTCTGAAATAGTTCATGTAGCGACTATTTCCGTAAATAATTAAATCAACGGTTTAACGTGCCTTCTGAAGCACGGCGTCTCCGTAATGATAGTTGGACGATCTGCCAATCACTATGGAGGCGGACAGAAAGAGTGGCACAGGCTTTATTCGTTTTTTTAGACTCTATCTATATAAAAACATTGCGTATTATTTGTATGATGAGAAATTAATGATAAACTAGCAATCTGTACGCCTGTCTGTCTGTCTGTGAAAATATATTTGGATGTTTAGATGTTTGTTTCGCTTTCACGCCTAAACTGCTGGACGGATTTAGATGAAATTTGGAATGAAGATAGTTTGTCACCTGGATTAACACATAGGACACTTTTTACCGGGAAATGTCTTATTCCCACGGGAAATAGCGTAGCCGCGGGCGGACCGCTAGTTATTGATAAACTACGCTCTGTCCGCAACTTCGCTTGCGTGATCAACTCCGTGATGAACTTTTATAGTACAAAAATGAAGATTACTTGGCTTCTGAGCGGCGTATCAAGATGAAACAGGCCTCCAGCAATATAACTGTGAAAACCGCTTCTAATTTTGTGCAGTAGTTTATGCGTGATGCGCGAACAAACATACAGACAGACAGATAAACAATAACTCTAAAAATAACTGAGTCCTCATATTTTTCTTTGTTAAACATTTATTTAGAGACATCGACCAGATAATTGTATGTAAAGATTGATAGATAAAATCGAGATAATCCACGTGGCCTACCGAAACGAAGATGGCGTAGACACGTGTCACAGAGACGAGCAGGATGCGCTGTCACGTGGGGTGACGAGGCGGAAACTCTTCCATTAGCTTGTGAGACGAGTAGGTATTAGCTCTGGTTAAGGGTCCGTTTAATGAAATAGAGTAGTAACTATACAGGGTGTCATAAAACAGGGGGGGGGGTATACATACAGGGGTACCAACCCGAACCCAACAGTGACAGTACTCATGAAATCAAACAACTTTTTTCAAGAAATATGGTCTTCACTCGTGAGGATTGCTCAAGCTGCCTTGAAATACTGCGACATTGTGATCCTTCTGGCGTAGTGCGGAGGTTGGCTGTCTTCATTACACAGCCTTTGAATTTCTTTGAAAGCGTGCGCGGGTTTGATCTCGTTTTGGGTTCTTGTTGACGTTAACTCCTTCACTGCTGTCCTCAGCTACAGCTACCTAGCGTAGCGAGGGTTCCAGTTTTTCTGTTCTACGAAGCTGCTGCTACGAAGCTATGTAACATGTTTCATAATTGGTTATTATGTAAGAGTTAAAGAAACACTTAATTTTATTTAATGAAAGATCGCGGTTAGAACTTCATTATCTTTATCGAAGTGTTTTCGATTTCGACACGATTTTGTACGTTTACTCGACGTTATTACAATGAAAATATAATATACGTAATATCAAGTATGGAAACACTTGTGAAGGAATGAGGGATTTTCTGACAGGTCTTTAAAAATAAAAATAATAGTTCTAATTGAGACGATAGATGGCGCCAGGTGTACTTCGTGGATTCTTTTTTTATCCTTTTATGGCCCTGGGTGACTCGCCGGATTTCTTCGTATCCACGAATCTTCAACGCCATCTACCGAAGTTTTATGAACTATTTTTTTTTAATTGGCTGTCGGTTTATTTTTTAATTGAGATCAAAAGCATAAAATATTTATTATTACTCTATTTAGATTGTAAAGTTACTGGATGGATGTACATCTACCCTATAGTTAAGAGTTTTGAACTCTTCAAATGCCTTTGGGCTTGGCGTACAAACCTATATATTATACAATACTTTTTGCGAAAGTTTCAGCGTAATAATATACATAGCAGCGCTCTCTGATACAGTAACTTTTTAATCTGCGATCTCCAACCCGCCTGCCAAGCGTGGAGATTATGGCAAAACCAAACACTTAAGTGGAGGAGGCTCATAGTCCAGCAGTGGACTGTAACGGGCCGTTAATGAATATACATATTCATCAAGTCAGGGTTTATTTAGTAGAGACAATATAAGAGTATAAATATTTAATAATCTCGTATATATACCCTAATGATGATGATGATTTTTCCGATCGATTTTATCCATGGCGACCACTCCGACTCCTGAAAGGTATTATTAAAAAAATAATTATGAACGTGGAGATAAACGAAAACAATATTGTTAGCATTGTTTATCATTTCAAAAGAATCTCCCTAAAGCGGCCTCCCTTACAATAATAATAATATATTTTATTTGCATAAAATGGGGTGTACATAAGGTTGCTTACAATAATTATAATGAAGTCTCTCCACATTTGGTTAAAATACTATGACATGTAAACATTATGATCTTATCCAGTGGTCACTTAACTTAATTCTAAAAATTCTCTTACTGAATAAAAATTGAATTTCAATAACCATTCCATTAATTTACTATTTTTCTGACCAGATTTTTTAATGTTTGAGGGATCTTATTATATAGCTATACACATAAAATGACAATTCTTTCTAAACCGGGCCGTTCTGCAAATGACATTAGTTGTTAATTTGTAGGGTTCTCTAAGGTTTGCGGCAGAGACATCTTTAATTTTAATAAATAGATGTAGATTTTCTCTGACAAACCTTGCGTAAAATATCGGGTAAATATAAAATTGTATTCGTATTTAAAAACCCATTTATTTCTCGACCTTCCCGAGCCGGTCCGAGCAACAAGTATGAAAGTCGCAGAACAAATGCTAATGCGGCCTATTTTCGCGCGGAGCTATAATCGGCCCTTGGGCACCAATTCTATAACCAAATAACGTTGCTAATAGAAGTACAGTATTTTTTATCTGGAAAAAGACAATCTTTGTATTGTCATGATTATAATATATTATTATTATATATATATTATAATGTGTTGATTGTACTAGCATTAAGTACATATAAAAAAAAACTTTGGAAAAATGTGAATATTATATTTATTATTACAGTCACTGTTGAGCCAGGAAATGGAATCAAAATAAGTCAGGATCACATAACTGACAATTCACAGCCAAACTGTAGATGATGAACATACTGCACTTAAAAAATAGGATTATGGTATTCCTAGTAGACAAATAAGTATGGTTGTTAAGTATTATAATATTAGTAACACGATACATGTGAAGAGTGGTTGAAATCTGTGACGTGATTTCCACCTGAAGTACGAAAAAACTTACATAATGAATCTGTGCCTAAAGACCATACTTGTAAGTATATGTAGATTTCATTCGGGTTTACGCCTGTTTCCTTCTCTTCTTCTTTAATCTTTAAAGTCTGTATAATATATAAATACTTGTTCAAGGCGCAATGTATGAACATCATATCGTTGAAATTATGCAGTAGTCAATGTGTACCAGAATAAGTGTTTCCTCAGTTTTCCACGAAATTTAACAATTCTCAGATCGTCCTCCACCGTGACCGGCCAAGTGGAATGTCGATTTATTTTTAGACACATTTTTTGCAAACCACTCTCCATATTTATTATATTTCAGCATTTCTCTTTTAAAAATAAGAATAAGACTACATTTATAAACATAAATTACATACATACACATTACATCACTATTTTTTTATTATTTAGTTTTTTTTTTTTTTAATACGCAGTAACACAATAAAAATGACTGACGAAACCAATGATGCAACACAGAAACTGAATATTTTTATGAGTTCAGTTGTGGTACTTAGTAAAATGTTATGAGAAGTTTTTTGTTGTTGTTATGCAATTAATCGAATAAACTAACAATTTTACTTTAAAACAAATTTTATTTCATTATTTTATTTATTTAAAACTTATTAATTAATTTAACAGTTTATTGTATACTCATATAGACTTCATAAAAAACTTTAAGTTTCTATCCATTCTCTTAGAAAAGGGTTTCAATTTCAAACTCACGTATTGCGTCTCATCTAAAATGTATTAAAAGTCTGTAATATTGACTTGGACCAAATTAAGTCTTTCACACATCCTGCCAAGGGTGATTAAAAACACGATGTGCTCATGCGCAGAGGACGCACGCAGCAAACAAAGGGGGGGGGGGGCTTAGCAAACAATACGACAAACAGATGCCGGCGATATTAAAAACTCCACTCTTTTTGCACGAGGGTTCAGAAAAAATATCTGGAAGTGACACGATCTTGGCAAAATAAAAATAAGGTTACAACCAATGAACTAACAGAACCCAAAAAAGAGTTTTGTCAAGGTTTTGTTATATGAGTCCTCACCGAGGTACTTGAGTACGAATTAAAGCAACTAGGCTTTTGGCGGCCATGCTTGTCGCGTGGGGCTTGTTTGACTTCACATACAAGCGTTTTTATGTGGAGGAGTGCAGTAAACCCCTTACATCCTCTTAGGAGTGCAGGTTTCGAGTTTCCTCACAATATTTTTGTTCATCGTAAGAACGTCAAATAAACATCAATATTATTCCGTAAACACACCAAATACTTACCAACTTATCTTTGAAATGAACGGTGGCGCTAGTAGTGTAACGAGGCATTCGTCCTCTTTCTTGTTTTAGGACTGGCAACCTTTCTCGCTGGCAGTTTTATCTTTCTTTTTAAATTCATTTTCAAATTTAGATTTCTTACGTTTCGATTTTGTCTTTTTTCTGCTAAATTTCTCACTTCATGTCCTGATCTCTAACAGTGAAAAGCTCAGTTATCTCTTTACCATTTTGAATCCTTGTTATCATTTTCCAGTTTTTATAATATAAATTATATAAATACATAAATAAATACCTTTTCCTACGGACTGAACCCTGTTTTTTTTGCCACGATTTATATTAAAATCCTCTACAACACTCTTCGTGTGGTGCAGCAGCTCCGTGGCGGCTGCTGGGCCACAGTAGTAATACAAAAATTCATTTCAACCAATCACGACTCTTCTGAAAGATGACATTTCGTAATAGTCGTAGTTCCAATTATGGCCATTTCACAGATTCTGTGGTAGGTCTGTAATACTTGTTGGGGTTCGTTCAATCGAACCCACTTATCACGGATGGGAGGCACCAGCACTAGTCACCTTACCACCGACAATCGTATTTTATTTAAAACTAGCGGTCCGTTCGCGGCTACGCTCGCGCCATGTATGATTTTCCCGTGGGAATAAGACTTTTCCCGTTAAAAAGTATCAAAAAAGTAAAAGTAAGTATAATGTTAATCCCGGTTACAAACTATCTTCATTCCAAATTTCGTGGCGTGAAAGTGGAACAAACATCCAAATATATTTTTACATTTTTAATATTAGTGTGATGCCTTTTTTATTTCAATACTTTGGTACATTTTTACACAAAAAAAATGAGTTGTCACTTCTAGACCTTTATTCGTATGCGAAAGGATTTTCACATTGTGCTCTGAAAATTTAATTTAGTTGAAAGACATCGCTGTGAAAGGTTTCTTTTAAACCTAAACGAGAATGATCCATCTGGGTTCCTCCCTCTCCTCCCCTTCGTGGATGTAAATAATTAACAAGAGCTTTTAGAAAACTTGTTGCTTCATGTTATTTTGAGGTTATTTTATACTCAAGTTGGGGTGTTAGATGTCTTTGTTTCCACAAGCATGATTAGGAGAAAGATAAAAAAGTAAAGCAATCAATCAATCAATCAATCAATCAATCAATCAATCAGCCTATTGCAGTCCACTGCTGGACGTAAGCCTCCCCAAGGGCACGCCAAAGCGCACGATCACCCGCTCTCCTCATCCAGCCAACACCAGCGACCTTCCTCAGGTCGTCAGTCCTCCTGGCAGTAAAGCAATAAAGCTGGAAGTAAAGCAATAAAGTTTAAAAAAAATAACTAAGTAAAAAGAAAAACATGCAAATTACATAAAACCACGAAAAATTTAAAAATTGTAAAGATTGGATTAAAAAAAAATTCTGGCGAGTTTTAAATCAGACTATTGCAAACCTAGACCATATCATTGCAAAGTATCTTCAAAGACGGATCTTATGAGGTTCTTACCACAATTTCTATCGTCACAAAACACCTATAAATAAATGTATTCTTATTCTTATTACCTATCTACTTGACCAAATCTCACAACCGGGGCCATAATAAAAAAGCACCTTTTATCATGTCCCTAGCCACTAATAACCTTATCGACAGTAATTTAAAGCTTTGTAACGATTAAGGAATTTCAGAACGTGTCGTCGAAGCAGAAAAAAAAAAGAAAGGAAAGGATCGTCGAGTTTAGCGCGCGAATATTTTTTAATCAAACCGGCGCGGGCGGCGCGCAGATTGCGATTATGTTTATTTTATTACCCTAAACGGTTTGCACCTGTTGGTTGTAACTGGCATGTTTTATGAAAATGAAAGATGAACCTAGTCCCTTCTTGCTATACGTGCTACGCTCGCTACCTAACGTGTAATCAGGCACATTAATATAAGAGTATGTTTAGTTTGCGTATAGAAAAGAAAAGACGCCATAAACATGAAATATTTGCCCCTTTTTGATAAATCTACTGATCGACTAAGGCCTCAGGGAAAGCTCGAGGCCCTCTGTAGGGACATGGAAGCTGTTGATTATGATGATAAGTTTGACAAATAAATATCAATATTTAAGTTTTTTATTGTATCTATGTATGTGTATATTATGTAATGAACTTTTTATTATATTCTAAAAAGTATTTAATCCCTTTTTACTCTGTTTTGGTATTAATCAAATGAACCAATCATAACAAAAAGCGACTACAATAAAAATACAAATAAAATATTGTAGACTTTTTGGTTTTATTTACTGTATGAACGATAACACAGAATTAATATAATTACTACGATGGTTGACTTGTGATCTCTGGTACGTGACGTCACGTTGCTGTGACGTATCATATCATCAAGTAAATAATGAACGTGTAAATAACTCATCTAACGTTATTGTTCTGACTTGTATAGCACGTTAGACGAGGGTTGGACAACAGAAGTAACACGTGCATTAGTTAATTGCTAGACAGATAAGTGATCACGGCTGAATTAGTAAACAGCAGGGTAGTTTATATCATAGATTGTACTACATAGGTGATACCATCTCTTTATATATAGGTATATTACAAATCAGTCCAATTTAAATGTTTTATGAATGTATTTATTTATTTTTCGAGTTTTCTTTGTATTTATGTATGGATATATGTATATTTAAATCTGGTTTTACACCTTCACACAGTGACTACTATATTTATTCTATGACTTTGTTTCCTTATTAACTGCGCACTCACACTACTACGGCACTAACGGAAGAACAGCGTTGTGACGTACCTCGTGACGTCGCAATATTATGCTGAATTAGGGCCCATTCAGGGGAGCAGTACATCAGCGATAGCATATTTTTTTTTTGTTGTCTCTCTCTCTTTATTATAGGTATACATTCTTTTGTCTTTGTTGTTCTTTTACTGTATCTTTGAATAAACAGTTCATCTATCTATCTATCTATATGTAGGTATATAGATAAACGACATCAGACACAACGCAACACAAGTGCTCATCACACAAATGTTTGCCCAGGGCGCATATTCATGACATGTAATTCCCGGATTAGGAACTATATGGCTGTCAATGTACTAAACAACTAAGGCGTATTGGGTTTAGTGACACACAAACGATAGGCTGGCAACCTGTCAACACAAAGATTGGCTTACCATTGTTTAGGTGAATCTTAACCCAAACATTGCTAAAGTTGGTTTTAGTGTGCAAGCTATTTCAGGGTCTGCTCACCCCTCAGTGGGACTTTTATGTATGCAAATGTGTGTACGCAGGAACTACAGACGCAGTGTGTTTGTGGACCCAAACAAGTACCATATCTATAGATTTTGTGATTACAAATGCAACAGTACATATATAGGTACATGTCATACTTCAATAGTTTTTACAAAATAAATTGTTATAGTTTCTGTGACCTTAACGAAGGTCAAACGAAAATTAATTCCTGCTGAAAAAACTATTGCCTGTATGAACGAAAACGATGACGTTTTACGTGATATTGTCTTATGCAGCATTTAAATGCGCACATAAATCCAATTTCGGGTCGGGTCGCGTTTTGTTTAGGCAAACCGTCGATCGCCGTCGATAAGTGTGGCCCGACCCTTATTCTAAAATGTTAATAAACTCGGCGCAATAAAATAATTTTAACTTTTTTTTTAGTTTTTATTTCCATTTCTAGATCAAACTAGATTGGTCGGATTGATTGTGGATGGGTCAGATAGGTTTCCTATATTGTGCTGTATAACCCATAATTTATTTACATTCTAACAATGTGAATATTTAGAGAATATTTAAAAAGATGTGTCAGGCAAGCAACACATGTGGAATTATTAATACCTTGAATGAAGCTCTCGAGACCCGACCAAAGGATTAAACATGGTGACTTGCCAATGTTTTAATCCACGCTTGTATGTAGTTTCTAATATACAACACACAGGGATCTCATACATATTGACATACATTTGTTATCGTGTTTTGTACATGTACGTTAAGTATCCATCTAACTTTGTTTCCTAAACTAGTTTTAGACAAAAAATATATAAAAGTATAATAAAAAATGTGTCGACCATTTTATGGAAATTTCCATGTAATATATAGGTATTTGGAGAATCTATTTATTATTATTTCGCCCTTCGTTAATATTCGCATTTTGGTTCTCACTTGGCCCACTGCTAAGCAAAAGTCCCTCCTCTCTTTCCACCCACTCTGTGGTATCAGATAAACATCTTGTTGTACTGAAGCTAATTCTGAAGGCCACAATTTTATTGCATGAAAAACAAACCTTGCATGTTCCTTACAAACTCAAGTTGTTTACCGATCTCTTAATTCGTACCAAGATCCTAAATATCGGATGCTAATTACCAGTCAATGTTGCAGACTAATTTACCGCTCAAGAGCAATTCAAACACAGCAATGTAATCTGAATTAGTCACTAGAGGTGTAATCGCTGCTTAAGACGTTTTGCCGTTTGCCGGCGTTAATTCAAAATGGCGACTGCGAGAGCCGGGTTGATTAAATCTGGTGCATTTTTGCGGGGTTCTTCACAGGGAAGCTTGATTATTTATTAGCAAGGTTGGAGACGAGGGTCTCCAAGGATTTGTGAAGGCGAAAATCCATGAGCAAAGATTTAGTAGGTATCTTCACGTGCGTAGATAAGTTACGTAGTAAATAAATAATCGATTGCAGGCCTTTGTTATATACAGACCAGTCAGATTTTTTGTCAAAGTTAAATGACTTATTCTAATAATTCCCATTGACTTGCCCCATTCATTGGAAGTAGCGTCAGTTACATAAATATCATTGTTGTCGATAGTACGACCCGAAACCAACACACACACACGTGCCTTTAGAAACACAAAAGCTACTTATAAAAAATAAAACAAGTATTTTAAAAAACTACTTCTTAAACCCCATTATTGAGTAAAGGACAGTCTCTTAATTATTTATCTATTAAAAAAATGCTTATCTATGAAGTAGGAAATAAGATAGTACGTAACATGATCTTCGTAACTCATACGAGCACTCATCAAACAACGTCTAAGTTCGCAAAACATTGTGCCTCAAGGGACGCCAAAAGGATGATGTTTTGAGAGTCTATTATCTATTTTTTACTCGTTTTCCCGTAGTAATACGCTTACGTCACTTCTTGTTACTCTACCCTCGGGCGCAAATCACAAGGCGGGCAAGTTTTATTTTCTTAGAAGTTGTGGTGGGAGGGGGAGGAAGTTGGAAGTTGGCGTTTGCGTACACTGAAAAAAAAAAACTTACTTATATACAACCAAACTTTCGTTAACCTATAACACAAAAAAGTGACAACCTAACTTTTTGCAATATGTAACCAAACCTTTTGTCTTTTATAGACAAATCACTTATTTCAAATCAGGTTAACTTTATTTAAATCTTGTCAAACTTTGGTTATTCCTGAAATAGCCAAAGTAGTTAGGTTAAATAATTTTTTCAGTGTAGTAGGTAAGAAGTGGGTTATGAAACGAAAGAACATGCTAGTGCAATTATGTTTATTCGATAACCTTGAGGAGGAACCTACACACAGAGAATTTCAAAGGTTGTGTGTGATTCATATTATGGAGGAGCTTGAGACAGCCCTTACGAAGAAAAACATCGAGATGAAACCTGCACACTCCTGCGAAGAAATTCAAAGGTTGTGTGTGAAGTCGACCAACCCGCACTGGGCCAGCGTGGTCGACTAAGGCCTAATCGCCCTAAATCAGGGTAGGCTCGAGCCCCTTGGTGGGGACGTATATGAGCTGCTGACGATGAGACAACCCTTAATTTGTTATAGGTCAGTCTTGCAGGCCTCGAGCTCGTGTTCACACAACTATTGAATTTCCAAAAACCGCCGGATGCGTACAGGGCAGGACCGGTCATAGTAGGGACTCCAGCAGTGGACGTTTTTAGGTTAAAATGATGATAAAACGATTATTATAGATTAAAGCCAGAAATGTTTTGGTTAGAATAAAGTGAAGCAAAATGATGTGATCCCATTTTGCCTTGTTGCTAGGAAACGAAAAAGGGATTCTAGTAACCTTTGGACTTAACCCAATAAAGAATGGTGTTACAATCCTTCTTATTGGTTATAGCATACTGTGTCGCTGTCGATACAGACGGACTGAACTTCTGCTGCGACTTATCTGTGAACTGGCAGTTTGGATGTAGTCATCGTTGTAGTCTGCATAAGCGCATTGAAACTGTACTGAGTTGATTTTTGTAACGTAGTGAAAAATAAGGAAATGTGTCATAATTTTTACCTAAAAATGGAGGATTCGTGAGTTAAATTTGTTCAACTTTAATATTTCCTTTTTTGTTAAGACCAGTCAATGGGATGCATGACAAAATCGTGATCGTCGTCGAACTCGCACATTTGAAAGACATATTGACACCTCATCAACATCAACGGCTCGTTACAGTCCACTGCTGGACTATGAGCCTCCTCCACTCAAGTGGAGGGTTTTGCCGTAATCTCCACGCTTGGCAGGCGGGACGGAGATCGCAGATTAAAAGGTTACTGTATATCAGAGAGCGCTGCTGCCCGTTCCCTGTTCAATGCGTGGTCCCTAAGTCGCCTCTTACGACACCCACGGGAAGAGTAAGGGTTGGAGACAAATGTATTCTACTCTGCCGTCACCACACGGCGTATTGACACCTGAACAAGGCTTATTTCTGAAGGAGATTTGCAATGCAAGTTAGTCGACTGCATTACAACTGTATGTGAACTCCCACTTTGCAGCCAGGAAGCAGTTCTGTTAAGTCTGTAAGCCCGCTAGCATATGCTTGGCTGTGAAAGGTTGTGTCGGATAAGCTTACATAGAATACAATTCAAACATGACGTCCGGATTCACTAATGCAACCTTTGTGTTTTGCTGTCCTATGTGGTTCTGGTTTTTTTGCTTGCGTACTTACATTTGGATAATAAGTTGGTATCAAGTTATCTGTATGGCAAAAAAGTGTATACCAATAATCCCACGCACTCGCCTGTCAACTGTTAGTTTTTAATAGTTTATGTTTTTCCCCATTTCTTCTGCTCAGTTATTCCTAGACAATTTTTTTTTTTTATGATTCCTCGAAATAAAAAAGACTGTAAAAAAAATGTGCATATTTCCTATTATAAAGCAGAAAATGAAAAAAAAAACCAACAGAACAGACACACGCACGCACACACACGCACAGGCACGTTAACAGACGTTATCTGTAACAATAATAATCTATTGTAAATTAATTTATAGAAACAAAGTAATATTTTTCAAAAGACTTAATAAGAAATCGAGGGCTTGGCTGATTGATTTGGTAAGATCAAAGAAGAAAAACAAAAATATTGTTTTCATAAAAACGTATAAATCGGCATACCTTCGTTTAGTATGAAGAATATAATAAAATATATTTTATTGCACACAAGGATACAAACTTAAGTAAAAGATAGAATAAGGGATGTACAGATAGGCGATCAGGCGATAGGTAGCAATTTCTTCCAGGCAACCTTTAATATATTGGCAAACGTAATTTTAGTTTGACTTTCTTGGAAAGCAACCACAGCTCTGCTCACCTCTTTATTAGAGCGTGATCTATGAAATGTTTTTTCAATTGCTTAGTGACGTCATAAGTCTGTACCACGACGCAGGAAATGGATGGGACAGACATTTGAGGGCTAATGAATAGTAACGTGTGCGGACATTTCACACACGGCCATCTGATCCCAAACTAGGCTGAGCCTTGACACACAGTTGGTATCAGACAGCTGATAAATACATACATAGACTAAAATACAAATCCAGAAATACTATTAATACAACAGCTCATCACATGAATATGTTTCCTTGGCGGGATCCGAACCCTTAACCCTGTGCTTCGTGGCCAGACGTACTATATCTATACCTATAATCTATAGGCTATACGGAACCGTCCACGTGTATTAAGCTTGTACGACATTTGATTGCGTCACTTAGTAACAACAGCTCATATACGTCCCCACAGAGGGGCTCAAGCTTATCCTGAATTAGAGCGATTAAGCCTTAGCCAACCATGCTGGTCCAATGCGGGTTGGTCGATTTTACACACAACCTTTGAATTTCTTCGCAGGAGTGTACAGGTTTCCTCACGATACGAGGACAGTAATAATAGAAAAAATAGTAAACTACACAGATCTGTCTATTGAAATAAAAATTAATGGGGAATCGATAGTACCAAAACAGTACCTATAATTTTATCTACGATAGGTGTAATTCCAAAAACACTCCACCGTTGCGCAGCCTAAACACTCTGAAAATGCAAACATCTACTCTCATCCTATTGCAAAAGGCAGTTATTTTAAATACTTGCAGAATCGTGAGGAAATTTTTGACATTAGACCTACACTAGCATTTGGCTCCGGCCCGTGCCGACATTGGACATTACCTCTACGGAGAGTCTTCAAATTTAAGAGAAAAGAATCACAATAATTATATTAATAATTTATTTATTCCACTTTCCACATAACATTACAAAACAATACATACTCGTACATCAGTTAGACATAAAATAAAAAACAGTGGCCCTAGCGAGTACACCACCGATCACTTGCGAAGTAATTTCCACTTACCCAGCTGGCTGGCTATACTAATTGTAAGAAAAACACGTACATTATATTAGTATATTCGTATCCAACTTGCTTCGGATTACTAGAATATCGGCCGCATTAGGTACCCGCATTCTCCGAACCTGCCATAGTCGTTTGCTGGCCAAGTTACGCTGGGCGCCAAAATTGGCTAAAGGATAAGTCAAGGGCAAAGGGCCGGTGAAAGAATATCTGAACTCCGTTTTTCTTTCATACGAGTATTTTATTGAGGTGGTGTCAAGTTTTGTTTGTTTTATATATTAATTTTGTTATTGGTTATTGATAGATTCCAAATGCAATTTTTCAGTTTTATGGACTAAACATATGTAGTTTGCTGCTTCAAATTAGTAATAATAAATCGTTTACACATAGATTTTGTTATTTAAATGTAATGTAATAGTATTAGTTAACGTTTCCGAGTATCTCTGTGGCCTACGCCGTAGCGCGTAGCCATCGCTACGAGCGTAGCATTAGCTACGCAGCAGTTGTGAGGTCATAACAATCTATTCTGAATATTTTCTAGCACAGTAATACGCTGAAAACCGGAATAAAATATATAGGCCTAGTATTGCAGGCCAGGTAGTTCAAACCTCCAACCAATGATTGGTACTGTAGGCGGTCCTGAGGAGACATCAACGTTACTTAGAAAAAAAAAAATATCGTTATAAGTGACTCTCTCCATCGATATAAGGAAGGAAGGAAGTTATTTAATATTCAGGGTGCCCGATTCCCGGAAAAGGGTAGGTGATTTTTTACAATAACGGTCAACTATTTAGGGTTTTTTCCCTGTAACTACCACCTTTTTTTCCACCCTGTTACGTACATGCTATAATGGATAGACAGATCGGTGAATTAAGCTTGCCAATTCCCTCGAGAAAAATCGTCAACAAAATACTAAAAACGAGTAAAGCTAGATTATAAGGTCTATACAGACGGGCTGGATCTAAAATCCAAATTAAGCTGAATAATAGCAATTTCGATGCAGTCAAAGTGAATTTGATAAATGGATGTTGTTTATTTATATAAGAATGTATTTATCTATTTAAGTAATGTATCAATTAGTACAAGCTTTGCTTAGTTTGGATTAGATGGGCATGTGTGAGATGTCCCCACTTAATGTTTATTTATTTATAGAATAGCAACGGCGTGGGGTGGCGCGTGCATTCTCGCCCCTGAATTGTGAAGTGGGGTGAATTTATGGGGTTAGCGGGAGGCGTAGAGTGGTCATTCAATACGTAGTATTATGTTCATTCTGAGTCCAAGGTAAAGACAATCTACGATGTGTCCTCATTTTTACACACCACGTACTTAGAAAACTTAAGTGGCGGGTCGTGCTATCGTAGTTTATCTCCGACAACATAAAGCTGCTTTAAAACCGCATTCTGTCTGCAAAATGATTGACAGTGTATAGCTGCATCGAAACTGGAAGTCTGAACGCAGTTAAATGATGTTATGTTCTTGCAGCTGGCATCCAGTTCAAATGCAGTTGGTTTATAAGACACGTAGAGGCACTAGTTTGCAATATAAATACTCGTCCGTTGCAAGATTAACGACTGGCCTTTCCGTATGACGTGACGGGAGGCGGCCCACGCGCCGGATTCCGCTCGCCTCGGCTAATGGCCGGCCCTTTGTCTGCGCCCGACATACCACGCGTTTTGTAAAACTACCGATGTCTGATGGATATACATGACAGACGGGTTTTGTTTGCTTTGCTTGGAGTTTTAAATGTGTTTGTCAATTTGTAATTAAAGCCTCTGTCTGTATGTACATTAATATTTGAGAATTTTGATGGTAGCTCACTTTTCAAAGAAATCGTGCTGGAAAGAAACGAATCTTCTCAGTATGTAAATGAAAAAAAAAAAGCTGATCCTAAAAAAAACACATACCTTACATCATCATCGTCATCTCGTTTACCTACTTACCGTACATGTATCATATTAACTGTCATTAAAAACTACATTTGCTTAAAATAATCCATCTATCAGTTGGTTTTATTCAGTGGCGTATAATTTTATTGTAACGCCTGTAGATTATTGCACACTGGGCTTTTATTTATTTAAACAGACATTCTTGATGCGGTCTGTCTGATCCTGTTCTGTAATATGTCTATTTTGTGCAAATTCTATTTTAGTTTTTCTTACCATTTCGTGGCTCAGCGGTTAAAATTCAGTTGGTGGAAAATAGCTACGTCCTATTGATCGCAGCTCTTCCTTTCACCTAAACCCGGTAGTGCAGTTGTTTACTCGGCAGCATTAAAAAAAATAAGAAATTGTTCGACATCGGACATCACAACCGAACTCCTGCGACTAACTTCTGGTCCCCTTTTAGTTCTGTCCTAATGAGTTTTATAACTGATTACAAGATGGTTTTATATTTAAATTCAGAAGTACCCTTTTGAATTTAGATAGCTACTTTCTTTTAGCTATAATATATCTAAATAGTTCTTAATTCTTATTGTCTGCAATGTAAAATGATTGCGTGCTTTAAAAGGCAAGGTGGTTCAACGTGAACAGCGAGTACAGACCATGATCCTTAATGAATTAATATATTGACACTTATTTGCGATGTTGTGCTACTTCTCTCGTGGCAAAAGTAGCCTATGTTCGTCCTTGGGCACTAAACATCAAAATTGGTTCAGAAGTCAGTCACAGTACAGGCAGACAGATAGAGTTGCTTTCGATATTACACCTATAATACCTATTAGTAAAGATAAGACGGTTAAAGATGTGTTTGTTTGCGTGGGCAGCAAAATAAAAAGGTATTTCTCAACGTATTTATATTATTTTCTATTTTTATTGTCCCGCGGATCAAAACGCGCACAGGGCCCACTCTTCCGTGCTGCTATACGTTGATGTTGTCTATCTACCTTATTTAAAATGTATTTAAAAGCATGTAGAATAGAGACAAATTTGAAGCAGCCGCCGAAATCAGTCAGGAGTTAATCATAAATTGTCCTAGTTTGGGATCAAATCATCGTGTGTGTTCCACAATTTTATTAATCATCATCAACAGCTTATATAAGTCCCCAACGAGGGGCTCGAACCTACCCTAAATTAGGGTGACTAGGCCTTAGACGACCACGCTGGTCCAGTGCGGTTTAGTCGACTTCACACACAACCTTTGAATTTCTTCGCAGGAGTGTGCAGGTTTCATCACGATGTTTTCCTTCACCGTAAGAGCGTCGAATAAACGTACATATGAATTCGAAATTAGGAAACACATTGGTACGTGGTGGGGATCGAACCCACGTCTCCCGGACAGGAGGCAGCGGACCTAGCCACTAGACCACCGACGCTTTTTATTAATCAATTTCTGAAAATTCTGTAGCATTATTCTATTTTCATCGTGGAGTCTTTCCTTAGTCAACTCAGGTTTAACTCAGTTTAATTAAGAAAAACTTGAATTGAAATGTTTACTGACTTTTTCTATTAAAGAACCTCGAAAGGGCATCGAGTTCCTAAGAACAATGGTCAACTTGACTCCCCATTATTTGTTCTGGTGAATGGTTTGTTTGAGAAGGTTTTGAATTGAATTATCAGACTTCCTTTTTGTGATTAAATATTAATGATATTTTGAATCAATAATCAACTTTTAAGACCATTAAAAGATTCTTATCATTTATCTATCTACCTATATATAAATTAAAAATGAATCGCCAAAATGTATATACTAACTTCTGAACGACTGCACCATATTGGATAATTATTTTATTGTTGTGCTCGTTATTATCAGGACAAGGTTTATATGACTGTATGATGATATTTTTTTTTGGAAAATCCACAAGAAGGACCAGAGCGAAGCTAGTTTTAAACGTATCCTTATAAATCTAAATGAATGAATCACGACTTCGCTGTCATCAGAGTTTACCAACGACCACTGTCTGCAATCAAAGTTACTGTACCGCGCGCGGTTTGGCGGCTCTGTAACACTGTCACCACTGTCACTGGGTTTGTAAGGTCGGTTGTCAAACTTACAGCACAAACCACACGATGAAGATGGAGAAGAAGGAAATCTCTTAGCAAAAACTATTTTAAGTAAATATTTCTTTTTACCTTTTTGCTTTTAGAGAGCGTTGGTGGTCTAGTGGTTAGGGCTGCTGACTCCCGTCCGGGAGACGCGGGTTCGATGCCCACCACGTACCAATGTGTTTTCGAATTCCGAATTAATATAGGTATGTACGACACGCGCGCACGCATGTTTGTGTGTGTTTGTATTCGACGCTCTTACGGTCAAGGCAAACGTCGTCGTCGTGATGAAACCCGCACACTCTTGAGAAGAAAATCAAAGGGTGTGTGTGAAGTCGACCAACACCCACTGGACTAGCGTGGTCGACTAAGGCCTAATCGCTCTAGTTCAGGGTAGGCTCGAGCCCCTCGGTGGGGACGTATATGAGCTGTTGATGACCTTTTTGCGGATAAATAACAAACAAAACCAAATAAGATTTCATCATAGTTTATTTCCAACTATTTGAATCACATACATAGTTCAATAATTGTCTTAAAAAACATGGAGTCGAATAGAAAATACGTAAACCTATAGTATACAACATCGGTAACACAACATCTTATTCTAAACACTTATAAAAGGAAGGCTTAGACTTTGAAAGTATGAGAAACGAGAGAGTCTCACGTTGATGACTGTACGTAAAAAAATACAACGAGTTACAGCTAGCGGCACTTATCTTTAGCTCTGAGCGAGTGGTACCTCTCTCTCAGTCACCCCACCCTTACCCTATGCGAGAAAGAGAGTCACCGCTCGCTCAGCGCTACGTGCCGCTAGCTGTAGTTTAACAACGCAAGATTGAACAATTTTAGTCTTACAGTTGTTGAAATTTGCAACGAAACTGCGATCAACCAAACATTTTAATGGTTTTGTGTTATTTAAATACACAAAATAGGCGAGCGAATATGACGCGCATTGTTCATATTTTATTTGCTTTGCTAAGTGGCAGTATTTTATTAATACCTATAAGTAAGTACAGCATGTGACACCTTATAAATATATCGGGAAACATGGAAAACCAATAGTTAAATATTGGTTAAAATGATATTGTTTGTTCGATTGCTTTGCTATGAGAGAAAACAAAGCTTTTTTTGTTGATTTGCGCATAATCAGAAATTTGTTTGTCGGAGGCAAAGACCCACTTCGGGTCGCTGAGCCAGCGGAGTAAGTAGTAGCAGAATAAAAAATAAAATCGATTCCAAATATGGAACATATTAAATAAATAAAAACGTTCAAATACGCCGCCATTTTGTCTATTTAACTCTCCTAACTTTTACTACCAGGTTACATACTAATTTGCAAATTCATCAGAAGTTTATGGACACAAAATATCATTACTACAACTAAATAAACAACAGAAGTATTTTATTATTATTATTGGTTTTCATAGTTGGTGTGTCTGAAGTTAAGCCGTTGTATTGTGGTAGGTCATTTCGGTGTTAGTTGACCTGTTATTACAGCATGAAACTCGCTCGCAAACATTAGATAGCATCTTCAGCTAAGCTAAGAAATGTTTTATAACAATGTGCATAGAACTGTAGAGGGTAACGTTTATTACGTGTGTACATCTATTTGATTCTTTGGCGTTATGCAGTAGAAAAAAAATAGCAGAAATAGTTAGTATGTATACTTTTAAATACCTACTCTTTATCTATGTAGATGAGTGGAATGATACTAAAAAGTAAATTTATGTAAATGCAAAAAAATAACCAGATATGGAAATCACAATAAAATTGTAACATGCTTATTTATATGCGCCTAGGTATACTTTTCAGTTTTAAAGCAGTTTAAAGCTTGTTCACACATTGGCCTCGATTCGGGATGTCACGCTCTAATCCTTAATTTAAGTTCGTCCGACCTTTTTACCTTTTAAAGATTGAAAAGGGACAGGTGATGGTCATCCTAATATTAGAGCTGTCAAACCTCGAATTTGAACCTTATGGCCGTATCGATTGCACAATTTTAAAGAGCGCTTAAAACATGCGACTTAAAAATCTCTTAAACTGACAGCTATGCCCTTATTTTAGGTTATCATTCGTTCAAATGAATATCATTCGTTCATCACCTCTCTTTCATTGGTCATAAAAACGAAAAGGATAGCTGGATTTTAAAATTAGAATTAGAGCATGACATCCCGAATCGAGGCCATTATCTTTATCTCAGTTTTAAAACTCAACATGGTTAAAAAAATGTATAGAAATTGTATTTTAGTCCGCAAACTAGTCTATTTTCAGTCGGATTTATTTGTCATGTTGAGTTTCATTAGTGTTACATGGTTTCATGTAAAGTAACGCTGGCCGAAGGGGAAGTGTTTTCTTGCACATGGACACATAACGCACCAAAGCATCTTCGACTATGTAATGTTTCTTTTTCCTGTTTATAGTATAAACCGTAAAGCCGTTGGTCCTGGCTACTATCTAGTCGTTACACGAGCGATGTCAGTGGCCTTAGGTGGCTTAATAACACTGACACTAGGGTTTGTGAAGTCGGTTGTCGACCTAACGACCCACACGATGAAGAAGAAGAAGAAGGAGGAGGAGATAATTATAAACCTTTATTATAAACCTTTAAAAAGTTCTTCACTGGCAATTTTTACACATTTTAAACACATCCCTTACACTTCTTTTAGCGTTTTTTTTACGTGAAACGAAACAGAATGGTTTCTGTTTGTGATCTATTTGCCACCGGATGCTCTGTTCACCCCGTAAAGGCTATGAGCGTAAACATACATTGCTTATTTGTAATCTTTCAATGTGCCGTGTGGTGACGGCAGAGTAGAATACATTTGTCACCAACCCCTACTCTTCCTGTGGGTGTCGTAAGAGGCGACTTAGGGACTACACATTGAACGGGGAACGGGCAGCAGCGCTCTCTGATACAGTAACCTTTTAATCTGCGATCTTCAACCCGCCTGCCAAGCGAAGAGATTATGGAAAAACCAAACACTTAAGTGGAGAAGGCTCATAGTCCAGCAGTGGACTGTAACAGGCCGTTCTTTGCTCTTGAATCTTTCAATTTCCGATTGCCATTAAATTTTTCGACAGTGATAATTTTGTATTTGTTATTTCCAAGCATAGTAATAGTTTAAAGCAAAAATACCTATTTATTTTTTATTTTTTTTCTTTCTATTAAACCTGAATTTCACAGGTACTTTCTAAGTACACTAGCACAAACCCTCTCAACATTTTTTATTCCTATCTAAAACCCGACATTCTAAGATTACACGAAGAAAAAAACTTAAGCGTGAAAATAGACGATATACTTATACAAAAGATTTTTGATTCTTTAATATAAAAATACTTAGGAATACTAGAAAAAAATACTTGTGTCAAAGTAAAGTGTAAGTAGTTGTACTTCAATTTTATAGACAAAAAAGTAGTCAAGTTAGCAAAATCTAAAAATAAAAATAGTTTTTTCGACACAAATATTTTTTTTATAAAACAGTTCATCTAAAAGTCGTAGAAAGTCTCTTTTAGAAAAATATAATATAAATAGTTATCTAATAGTATGTTTACTTGTAGACTTACTTTAGTAATACACTTACTACATTTAAAACAAACGTATCTTTGATTATCTTAATACTGAAATTTAATAGTAATCTAACAATCTTAAATAATGCGCATAGTATAACATAACAACACTTACTCAAGTCACTACGTATTGAAGAATGAACTTTAATTCGTAATCAGTAAGTTCTTTTTGAGAATGCCTCATCTAACACTTTTGCTATTCGCCGTTCTATTGTGAAAAGAGCTTTAGGCTTTAGGATATAAAGATCACATTGCAATACTTATTATGAGTCAAGTTAGTGTTGTGTTAGATAAAGCTTGGGGTAGTACGTAAACAACATCATTATGCGCTCTTTTCTTAGATTAATTGATGCATTTTTAGAGCCCTTTCACACGCGATTGTTCTGTTCGGATTTTCAAAAGCGCTAGTGTGTAAGGGCTTTTACAATTGTCTTTAATTCTTTTTATTGAATATACTTACTATTTAAGAGAATACTATTTATTCAAATTTAGATATTTTCCTAGTATAGTACATAGGAAGGAAGGTTTTATAAGAGTGTATACAAAATATTATTAAGTAAATTAATTTATAATAACCCTTACTCACAACTTAAAGAAGGTAAATGCTTACTATATCTAGGTGGTATGTTTGTGATATGAACTAAACAAGCAAAAAAAGCTTCTTGAAAAACTGTTTATCTGAAAATTGTTGTCAAAAAGTCTATAAGTATTCTTTAAGAAAAACAATTTGGCCTTCAGAAGGAAAATGTTCGCAAGTTTAAAAGATGAATTCCGAAAGTTTGGACAAAGTTTAAAATTTAATTTCAAACGTAAACGAGATAATAATGACACACTTCTGAACTCAGCAGCAAGTTGAATTTAGGTCACCAAAATGATTATGTAGAGAACGGTAGAACGTTGAAATTGAAATGTTTGCGCAAAGATGCCTAGAAAGATAAAAAAACTACATTTTTAGCCTAATCCAAATAGAAGTTATTTCTTAAATCGAGAGTATTTTAAAGTTTTGGGGAGGTATATAAGCTGGTCGTAGATAATGTTCGCTCATCACATTTTTTGAACAAACGCGTATACTTTCACCGAAACAAAAACTAGAATAAAAAAAAACTCTTTATTTTTCAACGATATTGTGCTTAACGAACGTTCGACTGTACAGAGTTGGGTGAAATTAGGTGATGTGGTGAGTAATGGCATACTTCTAAGGTGGCTTGCCGAATCGTATGACATTAGTCAGCGGTACAGGTCGCGACGGAGACCAAGCTGAACAAAACAAGTTCTCCCTTATACCACAGAGTAAATAATAGTAGCTACAGAAGGCGCATTCGTTGATAAACATACCAGTTTAAACCCAGTTACAACACCGCTAACGTTCTTAATTATTTGCACGATTCGAATGCGATCGAGCGTAGCCGCGCTTGTAACAAATCAAAATCCACTATAAGTCTACGCCACGAGAGTCTGTATTACTTAGTCCGTAAAGGCTTCTTCCAGCATTTCTTATGAATTGTATGAAGCGACCCCCGAATCTGAGGCCGCCTGGCGTAGTAATAGGTATATATTGCCGCTCTAGCGTGAAGTGCCACAGGCCGGCTTATACGGTCATTTGAATGAATGAATGAATGAATGAACGAATATACTTATATACTTATTTGATTTTACTTCATAAAGTACAGTTTGTTGGTTTGCACAAAACTGTAGTGTAACTGCTGTAACACAAAAGTGTAGTGTAACTATGCGAGTACCTCATCAGTATAGAAAGTGCGCGGAATTTGTAGAATTTAGACGTTTATTGAATCTGTCATTTCCAGAATTTGACTTTCGTGGTCTAAACCTGTAAAGATGTAAGTAGTCCAAAGTTTGAAACCCATAGATAGGAAGTCTTATAATAGTTGTATTGAACTAAACATTATTTAGAGCTACAATTGCTACGTCTTGTAGTCAAAAATTTGATTGAAATGCTTATTAAAATAAATAATTGTGCAGCATAAATATGTAGGTGAACAATATAAAGGGGAAAGGGGATCAGAATATATGTATGTTTAAGATTAAGTGCAAATTAACGTGACGACATCAGGAATTATCTTCAATTATTTACCCCCAGCGGTTAACCCAGAAAGGTATCCCATAAGCAAATCTAATGAAAAGACGTGATGTGGTAAATAATAGTGCGGTTTTGTGGTGGCTCTCTCAGTTGCGTAAATTGACCTGATTCTGGCAGCCGCGTATTATAACCAAAAATTACAGTCGTAGCGCGTAACTAAGTAGGTTCCTGCAGTAGTGGAGCGGTACGAATACAAGCGTAACGAATACATCCCGTATTCGTTACGCGAGACTTCGGTCGGACGCAGACGTCTCGGCATCGCAGTCACTTGTCTTTACAACACACTCTCAACTGTCACTTGTTTTCACTTGTCTTGTCTCTAAAGACCAAAGAACTTGGTCCTCCTTGCTGCGCTTACGTTCTGGGGGTCGTTTCACGAAGCTACAAGTTACAAATTACAAGCACAATTTGATGTACTTACATTGCGTAGACAATGTGGTAAAACGATAAGGGCTTCCAGTTTGTCGCTTCGTGAAACGGGGCCCTGGTCTCTTGTCCTGTTACGCCTCCCGCACAATGCTGCCTAGCCCGCAGAAATCTACCCAGAGGCCATTTTTCCCTATCGTTTTACTGTTTTTAATATACATTAGTCATTCTTCCACACATAAATTTATTTTATTTAAAAAAAAGCAATCGCTTGAGTACAGTCTGCAAGTATTAAAAGATCTTTGACTAAGATTATGTCTGTCTGTGCGTGCAATAGAAAATATCACGACTTTCTTGAAAATAACTCACAAGATTCACTTCTAGACGCATGGCATCTTAATTTTATGAGCCAAAACAAATGTTAAAGAATAAATTGCGATCGGAAATAAAAAATTGTAATGTCCGTATTCTGGCACAGAAAAATAATAACCACACAGGAAGTACTAGCTTAATTTTCGTTAAGTCATGCGTCTACTGGAATTTGGGCCGGTTTCTCTGGCGCCGCGCGTCGCGACTGATCGCTGGGGTCATGACCTGGGCCGTCACGCAGGCCATTGTGTTGTGCCCACAACACTCAAATTAATCAAAAGGAAAGCCTCTAAGATAAAAACATTAGAAACTTTTAAAACCCCGTTGTCAAGCGAAAAACCACGATCAAGTCCTGAAAAACCTCTCACCACTGCGTTTAGCAGAGTTGACTCTAATTACGGAGTTTCCAACAAACAGCCTTCGTGGCCGAATGGTCGAGATTTCGCAGCTCATTACGAAAGTTCCGGGTTCGATTCTCGGTGGGGATACAGTTAAGCAAAAATTGATTTGTGAGACATTCCCTCTTTTGGTTAGGGCATTGCAGGCTAAATCACACGATTGTCCGAAAAGAAAAATGATTCCGTGCTTCAGAAAGCACGTAAAGCCGTTGGTCCCGGCTACTATCTAGTCGTTACGCGAGCCATTTCAGTGGCTTTTGGCGGCTCTATAACACTAACACTAGAGTTTCTGAGGTTGGTTGTTGACCTTACAACCCACACGATGAAGAGAAGACGGAGTTTCCGAGTTCGAATCTCCGCAGGGAAATTTTTATATGAAAATCAGTTTGTTTTCCCAGTTTGAATTGGACTTTGTAGGCGAATCACCTGATTGCTTCTTCCTTCTGATTCAGAAGGCACAAATCCGTGAGTGCCAGCTATCTACGGAAGTAGTCGTTACACGAGCCATATCAGTAGCCTTTGTACGGAAGTAGTCGTTACACGAGCCATGTCAGTAGCCTTTGTACGGAAGTTGTCGTTACACGAGACATGTCAGTAGCCTTTGTACGGAAGTTGTCGTTACACGAGACATTTCAGTAGCCTTTGTACGGAAGTTGTCGTTACACGAGACATTTCAGTAGCCTTTGTACGGAAGTTGTCGTTACACGAGCCATGTCAGTAGCCTTTGTACGGAAGTTGTCGTTACACGAGCCATGTCAGTAGCCTTTGTACGGAAGTTGTCGTTACACGAGACATGTCAGTAGCCTTTGTACGGAAGTTGTCGTTACACGAGCCATGTCAGTAGCCTTTGTACGGAAGTTGTCGTTACACGAGACATGTCAGTAGCCTTTGTACGGAAGTAGTCGTTACACGAGCCATGTCAGTAGCCTTTGTACGGAAGTTGTCGTTACACGAGCCATGTCAGTAGCCTTTGTACGGAAGTTGTCGTTACACGAGACATGTCAGTAGCCTTTGTACGGAAGTAGTCGTTACACGAGCCATGTCAGTAGCCTTTGTACGGAAGTTGTCGTTACACGAGCCATGTCAGTAGCCTTTGTGCGGAAGTTGTCGTTACACGAGCCATGTCAGTAGCCTTTGTACGGAAGTTGTCGTTACACGAGCCATGTCAGTAGCCTTTGTACGGAAGTAGTCGTTACACGAGCCATTCCAGTAGCCTTTGTACGTAAGTAGTCTTTACAAGAGCCATGTCAGTAGCCTTTGTATGGCAGTAGTCGTTACACGAGACATGCCAGTAGCCTTTGTACGGAAGTAGTCGTTACAAGAGCCATATCAGTAGCCTCTATACGGAAGTAGTCGTTACACAAGACATGTCAGTAGCCTTTGTGCGGAAGTAGTCGTTACAAGAGCCATGTCAGTAGCCTTTGTACGGAAGTAGTCGTTACACGAGCCATGTCAGTAGCCTTTGTACGGAAGTAGTCGTTACACGAGACAATATGTCAGTAGCTTTTGTACGGATGTTGTCGCTACACGAGCCATGTCAGTAGCCTTTGTACGGAAGTAGTCGTTACACGAGACATGTCAGTAGCCTTTGTACGGAAGTAGTCGTTACACGAGACATGTCAGTAGCTTTGGTACGGAAGTTGTCGCTACACGAGCCATGTCAGTAGCCTTTGTACGGAAGTAGTCGTTACACGAGCCATGTCAGTAGCCTTTGTACGGAAGTAGTCGTTACACGAGACAATATGTCAGTAGCTTTTGTACGGATGTTGTCGCTACACGAGCCATGTCAGTAGCCTTTGTACGGAAGTTGTCGCTACACGAGCCATGTCAGTAGCCTTTGTACGGATGTAGTCGTTACAAAAGCCATGTCAGTAGCCTTTGTACGGAAGTTACACGAGCCATGTCAGTAGCCCTTGTACGGAGGTAGTCGTTACACGAGCCATGTCAGTAGCCTTTGTACGGAAGTTGTCGCTACACGAGCCATGTCAGTAGCCTTTGTACGGATGTAGTCGTTACAAAAGCCATGTCAGTAGCCTTTGTACGGAAGTTACACGAGCCATGTCAGTAGCCCTTGTACGGATGTTGTCGCTACACGAGCCATGTCAGTAGCCTTTGTACGGAAGTTGTCGCTACACGAGCCATGTCAGTAGCCTTTGTACGGAAGTTGTCGCTACACGAGCCATGTCAGTAGCCTTTGTACGGATGTAGTCGTTACAAAAGCCATGTCAGTAGCCTTTGTACGGAAGTTACACGAGCCATGTCAGTAGCCCTTGTACGGATGTTGTCGCTACACGAGCCATGTCAGTAGCCTTTGTACGGAAGTTGTCCCTACACGAGCCATGTCAGTAGCCTTTGTACGGAAGTTGTCGCTACACGAGCCATATCAGTAGCCTTTGTACGGAAGTAGTCGTTACACGAGCCATGTCAGTAGCCTTTGTACGGAAGTTGTCGTTACACGAGACATGTCAGTAGCCTTTGTACGGAAGTTGTCGTTACACGAGACATTTCAGTAGCCTTTGTACGGAAGTTGTCGTTACACGAGACATTTCAGTAGCCTTTGTACGGAAGTTGTCGTTACACGAGCCATGTCAGTAGCCTTTGTACGGAAGTTGTCGTTACACGAGCCATGTCAGTAGCCTTTGTACGGAAGTTGTCGTTACACGAGACATGTCAGTAGCCTTTGTACGGAAGTTGTCGTTACACGAGCCATGTCAGTAGCCTTTGTACGGAAGTTGTCGTTACACGAGACATGTCAGTAGCCTTTGTACGGAAGTAGTCGTTACACGAGCCATGTCAGTAGCCTTTGTACGGAAGTTGTCGTTACACGAGCCATGTCAGTAGCCTTTGTACGGAAGTTGTCGTTACACGAGACATGTCAGTAGCCTTTGTACGGAAGTAGTCGTTACACGAGCCATGTCAGTAGCCTTTGTACGGAAGTTGTCGTTACACGAGCCATGTCAGTAGCCTTTGTGCGGAAGTTGTCGTTACACGAGCCATGTCAGTAGCCTTTGTACGGAAGTTGTCGTTACACGAGCCATGTCAGTAGCCTTTGTACGGAAGTAGTCGTTACACGAGCCATTCCAGTAGCCTTTGTACGTAAGTAGTCTTTACAAGAGCCATGTCAGTAGCCTTTGTATGGCAGTAGTCGTTACACGAGACATGCCAGTAGCCTTTGTACGGAAGTAGTCGTTACAAGAGCCATATCAGTAGCCTCTATACGGAAGTAGTCGTTACACAAGACATGTCAGTAGCCTTTGTGCGGAAGTAGTCGTTACAAGAGCCATGTCAGTAGCCTTTGTACGGAAGTAGTCGTTACACGAGCCATGTCAGTAGCCTTTGTACGGAAGTAGTCGTTACACGAGACAATATGTCAGTAGCTTTTGTACGGATGTTGTCGCTACACGAGCCATGTCAGTAGCCTTTGTACGGAAGTAGTCGTTACACGAGACATGTCAGTAGCCTTTGTACGGAAGTAGTCGTTACACGAGACATGTCAGTAGCTTTGGTACGGAAGTTGTCGCTACACGAGCCATGTCAGTAGCCTTTGTACGGAAGTAGTCGTTACACGAGCCATGTCAGTAGCCTTTGTACGGAAGTAGTCGTTACACGAGACAATATGTCAGTAGCTTTTGTACGGATGTTGTCGCTACACGAGCCATGTCAGTAGCCTTTGTACGGAAGTTGTCGCTACACGAGCCATGTCAGTAGCCTTTGTACGGATGTAGTCGTTACAAAAGCCATGTCAGTAGCCTTTGTACGGAAGTTACACGAGCCATGTCAGTAGCCCTTGTACGGAGGTAGTCGTTACACGAGCCATGTCAGTAGCCTTTGTACGGAAGTTGTCGCTACACGAGCCATGTCAGTAGCCTTTGTACGGATGTAGTCGTTACAAAAGCCATGTCAGTAGCCTTTGTACGGAAGTTACACGAGCCATGTCAGTAGCCCTTGTACGGATGTTGTCGCTACACGAGCCATGTCAGTAGCCTTTGTACGGAAGTTGTCGCTACACGAGCCATGTCAGTAGCCTTTGTACGGAAGTTGTCGCTACACGAGCCATGTCAGTAGCCTTTGTACGGATGTAGTCGTTACAAAAGCCATGTCAGTAGCCTTTGTACGGAAGTTACACGAGCCATGTCAGTAGCCCTTGTACGGATGTTGTCGCTACACGAGCCATGTCAGTAGCCTTTGTACGGAAGTTGTCCCTACACGAGCCATGTCAGTAGCCTTTGTACGGAAGTTGTCGCTACACGAGCCATGTCAGTAGCCTTTGTACGGATGTAGTCGTTACAAAAGCCATGTCAGTAGCCTTTGTACGGAAGTTACACGAGCCATGTCAGTAGCCCTTGTACGGAGGTAGTCGTTACACGAGCCATGTCAGTAGCCTTTGTACGGAAGTTGTCGTTACACGAGCCATGTCAGTAGCCTTTGTACGGAAGTTGTCGTTACACGAGCCATGTCAGTAGCCTTTGTGCGGAAGTTGTCGTTACACGAGCCATGTCAGTAGCCTTTGTACGGAAGTTACACGAGCCATGTCAGTAGCCCTTGTACGGATGTTGTCGCTACACGAGCCATGTCAGTAGCCTTTGTACGGAAGTTGTCGCTACACGAGCCATGTCAGTAGCCTTTGTACGGAAGTAGTCGTTACACGAGCCATGTCAGTAGCCTTTGTACGGAAGTAGTCGTTACACGAGACAATATGTCAGTAGCTTTTGTACGGATGTTGTCGCTACACGAGCCATGTCAGTAGCCTTTGTACGGAAGTTGTCGCTACACGAGCCATGTCAGTAGCCTTTGTACGGATGTAGTCGTTACAAAAGCCATGTCAGTAGCCTTTGTACGGAAGTTACACGAGCCATGTCAGTAGCCCTTGTACGGATGTTGTCGCTACACGAGCCATGTCAGTAGCCTTTGTACGGAAGTTGTCGCTACACGAGCCATGTCAGTAGCCTTTGTACGGAAGTTGTCGCTACACGAGCCATGTCAGTAGCCTTTGTACGGATGTAGTCGTTACAAAAGCCATGTCAGTAGCCTTTGTACGGAAGTTACACGAGCCATGTCAGTAGCCCTTGTACGGATGTTGTCGCTACACGAGCCATGTCAGTAGCCTTTGTACGGAAGTTGTCCCTACACGAGCCATGTCAGTAGCCTTTGTACGGAAGTTGTCGCTACACGAGCCATGTCAGTAGCCTTTGTACGGATGTAGTCGTTACAAAAGCCATGTCAGTAGCCTTTGTACGGAAGTTACACGAGCCATGTCAGTAGCCCTTGTACGGAGGTAGTCGTTACACGAGCCATGTCAGTAGCCTTTGTACGGAAGTTGTCGTTACACGAGCCATGTCAGTAGCCTTTGTACGGAAGTTGTCGTTACACGAGCCATGTCAGTAGCCTTTGTGCGGAAGTTGTCGTTACACGAGCCATGTCAGTAGCCTTTGTACGGAAGTTGTCGTTACACGAGCCATGTCAGTAGCCTTTGTACGGAAGTAGTCGTTACACGAGCCATTCCAGTAACCTTTGTACGTAAGTAGTCTTTACAAGAGCCATGTCAGAAGCCTTTGTATGGCAGTAGTCGTTACACGAGACATGCCAGTAGCCTTTGTACGGAAGTAGTCGTTACAAGAGCCATATCAGTAGCCTCTATACGGAAGTAGTCGTTACACAAGACATGTCAGTAGCCTTTGTGCGGAAGTAGTCGTTACAAGAGCCATGTCAGTAGCCTTTGTACGGAAGTAGTCGTTACACGAGCCATGTCAGTAGCCTTTGTACGGAAGTAGTCGTTACACGAGACAATATGTCAGTAGCTTTTGTACGGATGTTGTCGCTACACGAGCCATGTCAGTAGCCTTTGTACGGAAGTAGTCGTTACACGAGACATGTCAGTAGCCTTTGTACGGAAGTAGTCGTTACACGAGACATGTCAGTAGCTTTGGTACGGAAGTTGTCGCTACACGAGCCATGTCAGTAGCCTTTGTACGGAAGTAGTCGTTACACGAGCCATGTCAGTAGCCTTTGTACGGAAGTAGTCGTTACACGAGACAATATGTCAGTAGCTTTTGTACGGATGTTGTCGCTACACGAGCCATGTCAGTAGCCTTTGTACGGAAGTTGTCGCTACACGAGCCATGTCAGTAGCCTTTGTACGGATGTAGTCGTTACAAAAGCCATGTCAGTAGCCTTTGTACGGAAGTTACACGAGCCATGTCAGTAGCCCTTGTACGGAGGTAGTCGTTACACGAGCCATGTCAGTAGCCTTTGTACGGAAGTTGTCGCTACACGAGCCATGTCAGTAGCCTTTGTACGGATGTAGTCGTTACAAAAGCCATGTCAGTAGCCTTTGTACGGAAGTTACACGAGCCATGTCAGTAGCCCTTGTACGGATGTTGTCGCTACACGAGCCATGTCAGTAGCCTTTGTACGGAAGTTGTCGCTACACGAGCCATGTCAGTAGCCTTTGTACGGAAGTTGTCGCTACACGAGCCATGTCAGTAGCCTTTGTACGGATGTAGTCGTTACAAAAGCCATGTCAGTAGCCTTTGTACGGAAGTTACACGAGCCATGTCAGTAGCCCTTGTACGGATGTTGTCGCTACACGAGCCATGTCAGTAGCCTTTGTACGGAAGTTGTCCCTACACGAGCCATGTCAGTAGCCTTTGTACGGAAGTTGTCGCTACACGAGCCATGTCAGTAGCCTTTGTACGGATGTAGTCGTTACAAAAGCCATGTCAGTAGCCTTTGTACGGAAGTTACACGAGCCATGTCAGTAGCCCTTGTACGGAGGTAGTCGTTACACGAGCCATGTCAGTAGCCTTTGTACGGAAGTTGTCCCTACACGAGCCATGTCAGTAGCCTTTGTACGGAAGTTGTCGCTACACGAGCCATGTCAGTAGCCTTTGTACGGATGTAGTCGTTACAAAAGCCATGTCAGTAGCCTTTGTACGGAAGTTACACGAGCCATGTCAGTAGCCCTTGTACGGAGGTAGTCGTTACACGAGCCATGTCAGTAGCCTTTGTCAGCTCTACAACACTAACTAACGCCAGGTTTAGTGAGGTCGGTTATCGACGAAAGAAAGAAAGACGATGGTGGCGATTTAGTAGTGCAATCGACGCGTTTATTTCCGGCTACTTGCAATGTAACCAATAATGTGAATGTCCTATTTGCAGCGCAGTGGACGTGGAAATGTCCGTTATTTCCTGCTTTGATAAATCTTCGCGCAGAAAAGGCAATAATTGACAAAGTAAAATCGTGCGGTAAATTTTTCTCCAGAATTCGTAAATAAATAAACTGAAAAATTGTTTCGTATTACTCATAACTTCGTAGCGCCTAAATGGTTGATTTTTTAAAATTTAATTATTATAATAGTAATATTTGGCGTAAGATCAAGTCCGTAATTAAATACTGATGATATACATTTAATTCATTTGTTGATTTAAATAATAAAATAAATTAGAACATTTATTGTTTTATCTTTATAGATATTAACAACGTATGATTTTCATAAGTAACATATAATAAACTTATAAGTAGGATCACGCAACTTGACGCGCTTTTAGTTCGCTAGAATTTACTGAAAAAATATTTCGTATAATTTTACTTCCAATAAAGAGTTTTTTTTTTTTTCATACTACATCATCGTGTCTTGTTGCGAGAAGTTGGTTTGACTTGCAAGTTGTTTAATCACTGAAGAACATAAGTAAACAGTCCCTAGCCTAACCACACACAACTTCGGATAGTCTTAACCACTTAATCGAAACTTTACACATTGCCTTTAAGTTAATTTAACTACGTATCACACGCCAAACCCTACTACGAACTCTCTTCAATTAATTTGTGTTTAATACATGATTTACATATGCTTTTCTTTTAAGACATTTAAATGTTAATAATTTAAAATATACTATTCAGAAATTAACGTTTGTTTTACAATGCTTACACGGACTATTAAAAAAATATTACTACAGTTATGTTTTGATTGTGTCTTTGCGAAAACTTATGGATTAAAAACAAAATTTGTAATAATGATAATTTTGCTTCTTATAATTTCAATACGGTAAGCCAGTTGAATTTAAGGAGTTGAATGGCAAAACTAACTGCGAACATTGTAGGTTAGTAGTCAAAATGCCACCCAAATCTTTATGTAGGATATTTAACTACTTTATTAAAATAGCTCAGATGAGATTAAAATAACGGTCTCGACACATAATTAATAAGTTTATGAAAAAATAATTAACTTCCAGTTAAAGCTCTGCTCACTCCTTTAAAGATATGAGTGTGATTTATAAATAAACAATAAACTTCGTATAACATTAAAAAAAAACCTTTTTTTATTAAATTCACTGATTATAAGCAAAAAGTACCAGGGCAACATAAGCTTTACAGCACGTGGAGGTTCTCGCAGGACTTGGATTTGGAGATGTCATTAATGCAGATCTTCTGCAGCAGCTCCCGCGCTATGCTGAGCGAGATGTGCGTGCGCGAATTGGTCAGCTTGGCTGGCTTGGCTTCCTGTTAAAAATTAAAAAAAACTGTAATAATATAGGAAAAAAGAAGAACAAAAGAACAAGTGCAAGTCGCGCAAAGAGTTAACCATCGGCTGCCTTGAAAAACAGCCCTGTCATTGATTATAACTTTGTCTTTCTCTTACTAAATAAAAATAGGGAAATAAATAAATAATAAATGCTAGTTATCTTACATCAGTTTCGCCGAAAATTTATAAAAAAACTCTCTTCCCATTTGTCTGTTTCTGCTCTTTTCAATATCTATGAGGATTCTATAAAAGCCATGCATTTTGCCCAATTTTGGGGACTACTTATAATAGGTTTTTAGTTGCTATAGACACACTAGGAAAGAGCTGATCGATTTAATATTAAAGCAAATACTTTTTTTACACTAGACAACGTTTATTTTTACTAGTTGTAAAAAATAAACGTAGCCCGCGGGTACGCTTTCGTTGTGTAAGATTTTTCCGTGGGTATAAAACTTTTCCCCGTATCCTATGTGCTAATCCAGGGTACGGACTATTTCCATTCCAAATTTCTTCCAAATCTTATCTGGCCATCCAAACATACTTTCACATTTTTTAATATTAGTGTGAAGAAAACTTGTTCAGTTTTATGAATTAAAATACCAACATTTCTGTACTTTTTTACAAGAAATTCTATAACGAGAGAATCTTGCGTGTTTCCCTTGAGTTGATTAATGTTAATTCATTTCAAACATTTGCTTTGGCTCCGTAATTTATCTAATTAGCTGCGTGCCTACCAGTCCGTGAAGCGGCTTATGATTCAATTGACGCTTTAATTGGTGGCAATGATTCCAACGGAGTCACTAGGTAGCACTTACTGTAATGACGTGCCTAAACCTTTATTAATTTATAGTAAGACCCCCGGATTTTCTTTTGTGGTTATTTTTTCTATAATAGTCATCATCATCAGCAACTGCTCATATACGACCTCACCGAGGAGCTCAAACCTTCCCTGAATTAGGGTAATCAGGCCATGCTGGCAGACTGAGTCGACTACGCTGGCCCAGTGCAGGTTGGTCGACAGTGTGCAGATTTCCTCACGATGTTTTTCTTCACCGTAACAGTACATATGAATTTGAAATTCGAAAATACATTGGTACGTGGTGAGGATCAAATGCGTGGTTCCCGGACTGAAGACAGCGCCACTACACCACCGAAACCAAATATCTAATGGCAAATACATATTTTTTAGAAAAATTCACGTCCAACTTTTTTTATCTTAATCAAGATTATAACTTAAGCCAGTTAACAAAAATCCTTTGTCAGCCTGTCTTAATTAAAACCAGCACGTGTTTGTACTTACTTTGTGTTAAAAAAAATACGAGTTAATAAACTCGTGCAGTAAGTAAGTCGAACATAAAAACTGTGTTAAAAACTCGATAAAAAGTTTAAAACATTAAACACGCTACGAACGTAGGTAAACCGTAGCATACCGCTACGAACTGCTACGAGCGTAGTAAATAAATTTCATTTTACGTAGCCCGCGTTTGCTATACAATTTTATTTGAATAACCGCTGACTTACCTAGCTGAGGTTGGGCTCAATTTTGTGACGTAGTTTTTACAAGAGCTGCGGCTGTGCTCAATAATTTTTCTGGCGTAGTTTTTTGGCAAGCGTTTTTGAGTTTATTTTTTATTGGAATATGGTTCGAATATTCAGGTATTTGGGAAAGTTAACTGTAAAGTAAATAATGCATAAAGATCTTTCTATTCTTTCTATTCTATTCTTAAGTTGGAAAAGAAGGGATGGTTTACTTATATACCGTTGCGGTGTCCATAATACTCGCCTTGCCGACCTTCTTGGCCTGTTTCTTGCCACGGCTTTCTTTGAGGCGGATCTGTTTCAGTATGCCGACCAGCAGCTCATCCACGTTGTGTTGGATCCCTGAAGAGGTTTCGATGAACTTGCAATCCTTGGAAGTCGCCAGCGCTTTGCCCTCTGATGAAAAACGAAATTAATTAATGCGGTAGAAACATCTGTAGAGAAAACTAAAATAAAGTACACCCTTCCAGCTTTCAGCGGCAACTCCCGTAGGTACAAAGTACATGCCATACAAAATTGTGATGACTGAAAGAAGCATCTCTAATGTGCGTGTAGTAGAACCGAAATGAGTCGACGAATATTTGGACCATGTACTGTACGTGGGCGTCGTTATAGCAAAACTGGCCTTCAAAATCCACCCAAAACTTCATCCGTAAGCTAATAGATTCCTAGTATACAAGCTCTAGTTTCGTCTACCTGCCCTACGCTCCGATAAATAAAAGAATATAGTTCGTGCCAGTGCATTTGTTTTATATTTGCGACACGTAGCGGGTCATAACAATATATTGAGGTAAAAACATTTCGTTGGAAAATATCGGGTTTTTTAGGTAACGTGAGTTTTAGGTACACAATATTTCCGTTACGCACAGTTTTATTTAAACTTGTTATTTTGCTCCTTTATGTGATTCCCGAGAGAAGAGATGTAAAATGGCTGCTGTCAAAAAACAAGAGAAGGTCTACATATAGTTATCACGTTGGTAACAATCTGTCTCGCCTACGCGGAATCAGTTAATACCATCTGTCACTAAATTTCAGCCAAGGGATAGTAGAAAGGAATACACCTAACTTACCATTTTCGAATACATCTAACTCAACTCCGTTATTCTGCGTATAAATGTCTTGGGTGTGTGAGGTCGCTTGTCGACCTTACAACCCACACGATAAAGAAGGATATGTCTTTACAATCGAAAAAAATAAACAAGATGTCAGAGCTAACTCACTATAGAGAAACCTGTTTTGAAGCGACGAATCAGCTCTATTCTCGATTACCGTCACCATCCTCGATTTCAAACTCCACCCTGAAGATCTCTACATGTTTTTACTGTAGAAAACCAATCAGTAAAAACTCACCATTGATAGAAACTTGTCAGTTTTATTCCCAACCAGCATCATTCTCGACCTTGAACTTCTCCCTAAAGATATCTCCAAGTACTTTAGGGCAGAACCAAGACCTCAAAACCTACTCACCATTGGTGGAAGCCTGTCTTGCTCGCGCCAAATCAGCTTTGTGCCCAACCAGCAAAACCATTCTTAACCTCGAAATCCTCAGATGTCTCCCGGTAATTTAGGGGAGAACCAAGACCTCAGAACCTACTCACCATTGGTGGAAGCAGGTCTTGCTCACGCCAAGTTAGCTTTGTTCCAACCAGCAACACCATTTTTGATCTCGAACTCCTCCCTGAAGATATCTCCAAGTACTTTAAGGTAGAACCAAGACTTCTGAACCTACTCACCATTGGTAGAAACCTGTCTTGCTCGCGCCAAATCTGCTTTGTTCCCGACCAGCAACACTGTCTTGTCTACCGTGAATTGCTCCCTAGCAAGGTAAGCAAGGAGTTCTGTGGCGCGCTGCAGGGAACTCTTGGCCACCACGGAGTAAACGATCACACATGCGTGGGGCTCATACGTTGACAGCATGTTCTCCACCTGTTTGGGAGAAATATACCGGTTATTACGCGAATGCAACGTTTTTTAGCCCAGCCTACAAAACTCAATAATTTTCATACCATATTTTTGTAATTTGCGGGTCTTGATTGAACGTTCATACAACCGACCGAGACAATTCGTATGAAAGTTAAATTTTGTTTTCGCTGTTTTCCAATTGTTTTAGAACAAAAGCGGTTTAGTTACATGGGTTGAGCTGCCTCGAGAGATTTTGCATTATTTTACTAACGTAGATATCATTATAGAGATATTAAAAATAAAGATGTAAAACTGAACTTATTTTTATTCAGATGCAGGAATATATCCCTGTTTGAATCCTTCAATAATTTGATGAAAGCTCATACAGACTGTGAATGACAAATATCTGTTGTTTTAGAAGTATAGGTATGAGCTACAGATTTCACTAACCGACATCTCAGTGCTGGGATGATCGATGAAGATCATCTCCGACTCCTCGCCGTCCAGCAGCACGGAAACTGACTTTTCACCGAACTCGTCATCTGCAACAAATCACATTACGTCTCTCTGTGCGCTGAACACGTGATCGGGAAGGCTTGTGATTGGTGGACGGCACACAAGGTAGGTTTATCACGTGATCAAGCGGTTTTGGTATTGGCTTATGGTTTGACAGGGTTTAAACCTCAAGGATCAACATAGGGATAACCATAACTTCGTTTCCTATTTTGGAGCAAGGCCTTTATTATGTTTCACATTAATTTGAATACTGAAAAACATTTTATGTCGGCCTCATTAGTCTACGTGAACAACGCTAATTAAATGAAAATGTTTTTCAATAAAATCAGAATAAAATGTATAATAAAAGCGGATTTATATATAATATTGGAAAACACTGCTGGAAAAGCTTCATTAGTAGCGTACTCAAGTCGTTAAAAATGGCTTAGCATTTCAGGTAGTTCGAATAAGTGCAAAAAAAGGTATAGAAATACTAAAATACCTACTATTGATACTTATATACAAGTTAATAACGAGGAGTATATTGGAGAGATCTTTAAGGTGAAAACTTGAAACAGATAAGCGTTTATATCCGATTCTGACCATATTCGAACTATTACTACTATATAAATTATATCTTACATAATACAAACAATTCCGAACCATTGCTAACAAGTTTAGTACTAAAGAACCAAACATCTTGTTAACTGAAACATCAAATGCAGAAGCTATTATACAATTGATTAAAAAAAGGTATCGTGAGCTAATTCATCAGTTCAAAGTAAATAGATCGTCGTACTATTAGGGTTTTTATATTTATAAGATGATTTTAAAGGTTTTGGAGATAATTTCTCAGAGCAACAGGTAGCGTATCCTAAACGTTTGCAATGTATCTAATATTTTTTAAAGTACTATATATAAGGGTCTACGCATTACGAGTATCACTGCATTCATACCAAAGTGCAATTCTAACGGTTAACTCTAATTGCCATTTTTTATGTAGAATGCAGTCCATCTGTGTAGACCCTTAGTTAGATTAGTAGCAGATCGTTCCATTCGCAACACGTCTTTAGGAATTTTAAAATGTTATTTTTTTTTTAATGTGTCCCACTGCTGGGCAAAGGCCTCCCCTCTATTTTTCCACCGTTCACGATCTTTAGCTTCCATCTGCCACTCCGTCAGAAACGTGTTTTGGTCCAAACCCCCTCATGACAAAATGTTATTACACATTAATATAATATATCGTAAAACTTACATAAAAGAATTATATTTCTAATATTTTGTGTTCTCCACAGAGAGTCTACATATTCAATCAGGCAAAATAATTTATGATGAAACTAAAAGATAAGAAGATCCTTCAATATTCTTTTCGTATTGTCAATTATTAATTAATTATTATATTAACTGGGACTGGGACGATTTGCGAATGGGACGACATGCTACAGCGTCAATGCTTTTTTGTAGCTCTGTGAACAGACCCTGCGGTCCTGGTGAGAGTGAGGGGCAACACACAAGACTTACCGCGTTTGGCTGCCGGCCGCAGGCGAGCAAAAAGACATAGTTAATAACAAAAGTATTTAGCCATAGCTCTTATATTGTGCAAATGCGGCATGCAAGTGGTAATGGAAAATAATTAGCTCTATATGTGCATTGTACGAGTATGTAGATATACCTATAGTATGCTATGTGCTGTAACCATATCATTAAACTCTATGTTAAAAAAAATATCCTTTTTAAAAAGTATTGTCTGCCCATAGGTTACGCCCGCTTTGTTATCCAGAGGAAATAAGATATTTCTCTCTGAAAAAAGTAAAAGAAAGAAAGAAGAAAAATACTTTTTACTAACCAAACCTACCTACCAACTTTTTTTTTTAATACTTATAGTTTGCCTATTCTCTGAGCCATTAAGTACTATTTCATCAGTATAAAATACATACAGCTGATGATTTTGAATCATATTATCCATTCTTTTTTTTCTGTTTTGTGTTGAAATTATGTTTCTACATACTTTTTTTTATGATGATCGACGAAATTCAGAAACGTTAGGGCATCTAAAAACATTTGGTTGGGTACTTTAGACAGTCACTAATAAAAATAAAGGTTGAATATAGGGCTCTCAAAGGCTGGCAACGCGTTGGCAACCCCCCTGATGTTGCGAATGCCCATGGGCGACGATGACCACTTACCACCACTGTGGCTCGTCCGCTCGTTTGCCTGCTTAATAAATATTTTAATAACTTTCCGATGTCGCTTCCGCTAGCACCGTGTGCTGGGTCAAGCTTTATACTAAAAGCTGAAGCGTATTTGTAATCAATGATATTGCTTCTAATATATTTACAACTATATAATACGTACCGGGGGCCGTTTCACGAAGCTACAAGTTACAAACTACAAGTACAATTTGATGTACATTGCGTACACAATGAAGCAAAATGATAAGGGCTTCCAGTTTTGGCGAATTAGTTAATTCGCAATGAATATCAAATTGTAACTTGTTACTAGTAAATTGTTGCTTCGTGAAACGGGGCCCTGGTGGTTGTATCCAGGCGCGTACCGGACATTACATTACCAATATGTTTCTCTTAGATAAACTCAATAGTACTTATGATTGTGTGTGTGAGTATACATAAGCTTCGTCTAGGTTGAAAAAAACAAAAAAATGTGTAGAACATTTTAGAATTTTCCTAATTCAATATTTTTGTATCGTCTGGATCCGCCTCTGTACATATCTAATGTAATAAAATAATATTAACAAACCTAATCCATCAAGAGTGAACTGTTGTTCATTGACAGAAACTACAATTCGTAAATATTTTCAATAGTAATAATGATTAATATAGGTATAAGTAATAGAAACAAAAAAAAACATGTCGTCTCTCGTTGATTGATAAAGGTTGCTTCAAGTTTGATTTGCTTAATAATTTAATTAAACTAAGATCACCTGCTTGCAATCAAACAAACAAAAAACCACGTGCATGCATTTTAGTACTAATAAAATTATTATAACAGTAAAAATACAAGTACGACGAGCTAAAAGCATTCAAAGAAAAGTAATAAGGAAAGCAAATAAGTCATTGAACAAGACTGCAATAATCTACAGGAAACTGAATAAGGTAATTGAATAGAATGATGATAGAGTAAAAGAATCAGTAATTTTCCGTTTAGAAATTGGTTGTAACAAATAAATTATAAAAACCTTTTTCTAAGCAATTTAGAATACTTTCTTATACAAACATACAATAGTTACTAAAAATTTATTCGGCGCTTAATTTTACGTATTTTTAAAATTAAAATAGAACTAACAGACAACTCTCTGATTTTTAACATGGGCTAAACTCACCATAGACTATCTAGACAAGTTAATATTTAGACTCAATAAAAATTAGCTAGCATGGCTATTTAATCATGTTTCTCATGTTTGCAAGGTAGGTACTTAGTCGCGTAAGTTCCACTTAACTGTCCCAAACTTGGTTACCAACTAGCAAGCTCCATTGGCTTAATTGCAGCGGTTTGCAAACACAAATTAGATTACCGCAACAAGTCGGACAGATGACATGTTTGTTTGTACCTATATAACATGCATTTGTGTTATTACTAAATAACACAAAACCCATGGTAAAGAACAATTTTTCAAAATTATCAAATATATAAATATAGGTATATTTTTTAACAAATTAGTTTAGTTTCACGGACTGAGTAACGGCTCGTGAGTTGAACTACAACATAGATAGATAGATGATTGCATAGAGTGATTTTGCACCACTTACTCGTAGATTCTTTATTACATTTTTTTGGGTGAAAATCTACGAGTAACACAATGCAGAATCTGTGGAGAAGAGCTCACCGAAGAAACTCCACAGTCATCGCATAATTAGCACGTTGTTTACACTTCAATAAAATAAGCAATAGAACCTTAGTAGAAATATTCATATAAACTAATATAGTGGATGGGAAATAATATAAAATTAGTTCACAGAGAAGAAAAATAATAAACACGTGAATTATTTTTGTTTTAAAAAAAAAAGTAAATGTTAATAAGTTGACAGATTATCAGATTAATAAATCAATACAATGTTCTTTCTAAACCTGTTATAAACGTTTGCCGTAAATCGCGCGCTGGTTGTATGGGGTGGCCGAGGATGTATGGAGTGGCCGAGGAGTGGCAAAACTTACCGAGCGGTAGCTCAGGCCAGAATTTTTCATACACACTTATAATCACGGCTTACAATATTATGTCGACTGAATGGTAATAGAGGTTGTAAGGATCAACTCTGCGCTATCCCCTGCTCTGTGCTAGGCTAAGCACCCACTCAAACATCAAACTCGAGAGCCCGCGAGCATTGTTACCAAATTGACTACCCTAATGCCAACGTGGTTTCTGATGTATTTCGTGAGAATATTACTTTCTGGTAAATAGCTGTAGGGGCCGTCGCTAGATGTAAGCGGCACTCCTTCGTTTAGATAGATTGTTGAATCAAAGATGTAGATGTTGATAACAGATGAAGGTTAAAGTTAAGATTACACGCAGCTCTCGTAGCTGTGGATCTCTGACGTAGTTGTTCGCGGGAGTTTTCGTAACTCGTAAGTTAAGTTAGAGCGGCGCATGCGCTTAGAATGAAATGTAAAAACACTAGAATTATTACCGTTGTGAACTGTATAATAGTTTTTGTACTTTAAGTCAATTATTTAGATTCATTAAGTCGCATAGGCACAGATAAATACTTTCGTTTTTAATGGTTTTCTTTCATTAGATATCGATAAAATATTTATCATCATATCAGCCGAAAGACGTCCACAAAATATTGATTTTTCGTGCTGTTTATTCATTCGGTAGGTACTCGGTACTAGTTTGAATTATTTCAACAATTAATGTATTCATTAAATTTTTAAGGCCTTCTGGTCCCCCTTAAGTCCGCTCATGTTCAGATAGAGAAATACATTAAATAATTTAATATGAGTCCACTCAATCTCAAGAAAGAAAAATAATTATTTAATAATAATAAAAAAAATAACCACTCGATGAGGACTTATATGAGCTGTTGATGAATACCGGTAAACGCGACTTCTCCTACGTTGTAGGAGTAGTCACGCGCAGTCAGCTAACGTTATTTATAATAGACAGCTCTGAGGTATGGCGAGCTCTATGTTTGTGTTAAGTACTTAAACGATAAACTTTTAGCCCCTCGGGCGATGTTAGCAGTGGCCCGTTATTGACCGTGCTGTTTGTACAAGAAACATGAAGCGAAGCAAGGATTTATATTTACTGTAGTTCTCCAGGTATGCGAAATAAAACAGTACCTCTCGGGGAGCTCAGCCCATGACACTAAACAACTTTACTTCTGGAACTCTTCCGAATTTACTTTTCACACAATCTCATCAGCTAGCCGAGTCAATTTGTATGAAAAGTAAAAACAAATTGTGATTTCGAAAATGTTTCAATAGATATTGTGTTGGAATTGCCAGAGTATAGTTAAAAAATGAATAGCCAGACCAACCAACCCGTTATTTTTAGTTTTAAGCCATAAAATTGCTTTTAATTTGGTTCAACGACTACCTATATTACACAACGTCAAAACCTCTCGCCACCACCCGAGAAGTTAAGCCAGCTAATAATATTGAAACACTTTTCTTTTTCAATTTTGAAAAGTCTTAAAGCAAAAAAATGCAGTTTATTTTTTAACACGTTGTACAAATCACGAATTGATTTGCCCTGGCAGATCTCGATTGGCGCAATTCAACAAGCGTCCCACGCAATATATAATACAACGTGTTAGCATAATAACACAACACCTCGGGTGGTAAGTCAGCCCATGAAACTGAACAACTTTTGTTCCACAACATTTTAATAGAACATTTTTTTTTTTTTAAAGTACGCAAAAAATATAACTTTTAAACTGATCAGCTGATCGACTCAATATGTATGAAAGTAAAAAAACAAATGCTAATTTTAAACAGTTGTGGAACTAAAGTTGTTCAGTTTCATGGGCTGACCTACCCACCCGAGAAGATCTGCGTTATTTTGTTAACACGTTGTATAGCGCCATCCCGCTCCCCCGTGACGTCACGCTCGAACGAGCCTTCCAGCACAAGTACCGGGTAAGGAACCTAAGGTCCCTATCAATAGAATCCGGCAATAATGTAAACAAGATAATTTTTTGACACTAACTTTCCAAAGACAAACAAGACTGATGAGTAAAAATTAATATGGCAGTTTTACAAATTATTGAAAGTTATGTCGTCCGAGTATCATAAAGATGTTAATAGGGGGCGAAATTATTGTAAGAACAATGTATGGTTCCTAGAAATGTGAATATGATCAGGATTGATACTCGAATGTAAGTAATTACGGCGTAATCGTGTTTAAATTGGTTTGTTTACATTATTGCCGGATTCTATTGAAAGGGACTATGATATGCGAAAATTTCCAAAATCAATGGCTTATCGTGCCTATCAAATCACCTGTCTAATTAAAAATCACTAACACGGTCTGAAATTTTCTCCAGTTGAATACAACAGTATTATATAGCAGGAGCCCCTGTGAGAGAGGTCGGGTGATTGTTAAGTTTAATTAGAACAGAAACCAGCTACAGACAAACACACATTTCTAACGTGGTTTCTGTTCTGTTGCTGGCAACTTTAGACGTGCAATTTGGCCCGGCTCTGTGAGCCGAAAGTTCAATTAGTTTAGATGAAAGGTTCTAATAGTTTCGTAACAACTATGTACTTATTAAAACAAATTAGAAATATCATGTTAAAATTTAAGTTTGAGTTGTTGTTCGCATTATTTTCTAAAGCGTCATACAAAAATAAAAGATAGAGCTAAAAATATGAAGTCAGTCAGTAACGAGGGGAATTTCTTCAAGGCAACCTCGATAAACCCCGAAATTGTGAAGATATTAGAACTGTAAAAGTAGTTGTTATTTTTTTATATTATTCTTATTATATCTAGTTTTAGGAATACCGAATGATCTAATCCAAATGTGTTTTTCGTTTTGTTGTGCCTACGTATATATGAGTGTTGATAAACGTTTTCATCTCAAGGAGGTTCCTTTCTTTTATCGAAGGTGTCATGTCACCAATTACTGACTGTCGTAAATAACATAACGAACACAAGTGTTAGCGAAGTAAAAATGAGCATTATTTGCTGCCTTTTGACAATATGTAGGAATGTATTACGATGAAAGCCAGTGCCCGTCTGGCGGTTGACGAGGGTCCAGCAGCGGAGGACTCCCGCGTCTAAAAGCCTGGGGGGTGCGAATGGGCAGCTTCAATATTTAACCAGACAGACTGTAATGCAGACGTGGATGTTTGGCTAGGTATAGAGTGGCTTTTGTTGGTTATAAGCTCATATACGTCTCCACCGAAGGGCTCGAGCGTACGCTAAATTAAGGCAATCAGGCTTTAGTTGTGCTGAGCTGACGCGAGCTGATCGACTACACTCAAAACCATTCAGTTTCTTTATCGCTGTTATTTTTGTATGTAACTGAAAATGATACATGGTGGGGATTGAAACGCCCTTTTCTGAAAGGGATTCGGCGGTACTACTTCCTTATGATTTGTGGACAAATTGAGTGTAAAAAGCGGCAATTTTAGATTTTAAATAACTTTATTTTTGTAAATACACCTGAGAGGCTTTTCCAATCAAAAGAAACAAGTATAATCCTATCCTACTAATGGTTTGGTCTTGGAATAGGACATAGGCTACTTTTTACCGCGGGAAAACACTTCATTCCTACGGGAAAACTCATTAAACGCGGGTGAAACCGCGGGCGGGAAGCTAGTATATCTATAAATAGAATTATTTAGAAAATTCTTATGTCAGATATTTAGATAACCAAATCTTGAACGACCAAAGTATATGTTGTTGTACTGTTTTATATTTCACGACTGCGCGGATGTCCTCTTTTGGCCTTATAATTTATTACTCTCATTTTTTCCAAATTACTTGCAGAGGCTTTCGGTGATGGAGTCGGCCATCACTTTTACCAAATTAATTTATTACTATGGTAACTGGTTGAAACACAAAGACGATGACTTGCCTGCCGCGCCCAGATAACTAAAAGAAACACGAATTCGAAGAAAATAAAAAGTTATGTTTTTTATAGGTATGATTTTTTAATAAATGTAGATGCGTTATTGTAGAATTCATAAAAATATGAAACAAGAAAATCATGAAAAACAAACAAATTATTCAAACTAAAACTAACTAACAACATTAAAAAAATACCTTTATTTTGAAATCCTTCTAACTCATGCTAACTCAGGCATACTTGCTTCATTTTATCAGTATGTTACAGTCAGTCGAAAATAATGTATAAAGGGCCGCTCCAAACCGACGAAGTTTTCTCAAGTGATATTTCTTTACATATCATTTTATATACTTACACAGTTTTTAACCTGCTCAAATATATGAAATTACACGACAAAGCATTATTGGTTTAGAAAACATTATTGGTTTTGAGCAGTCCTGTAAACATATTACCTTGTTTGACTGTGTTAATATATATTTACTTTAGACGTGTATGTGTATGTCTTTTATTGAAAAAGTTTAATTATTTAACGCCACGTTTGCTTTAAGTCATAAAGAAACATTCAAAAGGAGTCGAAGTTGGGACCATAACTTATCTTATAAAGTTCTAAGTTATGCACCTGACTTAAGTTTTTAAGCTCTTTTCTTAAGTTTTCCCGTTATGAATCAGAAGCAGTTAAAAAGTTCGCAAGTTAACTTTTCTCCTTTTCGTTTCGACGTGGGCAAGACTCATATTTTCCATTCCAAAACTTAGTCATTCGGCTGACATTTGCAGTAATGTACAGTCGGCCAAATTTTTTTAGTATATCACCCTAAAGGTTGAATGTCATTTGAAATTGTAGATCTGTCAGATACCGAGTGTTAACCTTATTGAAATTGTCATTAACAAGGTAACTAAACAAAAAATGGTAGACCACTTTCTTGACCGAGTAATGTTTGGTAAGTAATATTTTACTGCGACACAATATTTTTATTAACTTCCGTACATAAAATTATGTTGTTTATACAGAGGTGACAGACCTCATAAAATGTTAGGGCACATAGTCCATGATTCTGAATCATATTCTAAATTAATTTCTTTTTTTTATTGGCTTACGAAAACAAGTATTGAATCCCAATTTCATTAGTAAGGTACATTAATTAACATTTCTGACCATTTTTCTTTTCATTCGCGTGTCGAATGTCTTAGCATGATACCATAATACTCGATGCACTAATAATAGTTCAGTATTGAAATTATGTAGTAACATTAAAATATTTTTTTCGGAAATATACGTAAAATTTTAATATAATTTATGCCAAATGCTGAAGCTATACCAAATGGATGTGACGGTAACTTGGAGGACGGTAATAACAGCTGTAGGCCCGCTACGATATAGCTACGAGACTGCTACGAATAGTCTACGAGTTTGCTAAGGAAATTTTGTTTAAAGTCACTTTAACAAACAGTGAAGAAATAATCATATAATTTAATTTTAATAATTTAATTTAATTGAAATTTAATTTAAAAAACTGCATCCCCCGAAAATGCATGTTTCTTGTTGAACCGTGCAGTACGAAAGGGCAAATTTTTGTTGATCGTTGTAATAGTTATTTCAGTTTTATGAACTAAAAATGTTTTTAGTTACAAACAAATTCGTGTTCACTGTATATATAGCCGTTAATGTACGACGTACGCCCATGAGTTTAGTTGAATTATTTTACAGAGTTTTTCAGTAAACTCGATATCACTTTGATAGAAACATAATGCGCGGGCTGACGTGCACACAATAGTTTGCAGCTAGGTCGCCGGCCACCCGCGATGACTGGATGCGTCCCGCTGACATACTGCATCATACAAACATACTACCTATCAGAAGACCTATATATCTTCTACAAATATAATACATAGCTGTACATAAAAGATATTATTTAAGAATAATAAATGTAGAGTCAAGTGCAACAGAAATTAAAATAATTATTCTTAGATTTTTTTATTTTTGTCTGTCTTTCTATTTGTTTGTTTGTTTGCATGCGCGTCAAGCAAAAACTACTGTACGAAATTGGATACGATTTTTACAGTCGTACTACTGAAGGTCTAACTTAAAAACTGGTGCATGATTTATCTTAATACGCTGCCGCCTAGAAGCCCAGTAATCTTCAATTTCATTTATGTGTTAAAAAATTTGATCACGCTAGCGAAGTCGCGCGCTAGTGGCGTCGAAAAACTTACAGCTAATTAATACAAATAGAGGATACAAAAGTAGATTCACACATAGCCATTAATAATTTTTCACCTATAGAACAAGTTTTCACCTATAGAAGTTATGATAAGTTTAGTCACGTGTAAGCCCGAAAAAGAAAAATGTTGTTTAGGTATAGTCCCCGAAACAGTTTACAAGCGCTTGGCAAAAAAGAAGTGGGATTGAGTGAAAAATATTGTAAATTCTAGGTCACCGCTCGTAACACCTTACCTGTCCTGTCCTATACAGGCATAGTATACTGTAGAATAGCTCTTCATAATTCGTCTGTGGCGGAAACTCCTCTTTGAATAATTTTACCAGCTCTTCATATGTTTTCGCCTGGGATTCTATTGTTCTGTAGAAAGAAAGTGCCGGTCCTTGCAAATAAGTGCTTATGACAGCCATCTTTTCCCGAGCTGGAAAAATTATTCAAAGAGGAGTTTCCGCCACAGACGAATTATGAAAAGCTATTCTACATGGGACATAGACCAACGAGGCCCGATTGTTTACGCCATTCACCGTAATAATTTAATTTAAAAATCCGCGCGCTTTACGAAGGGCTATCATAGATTTTGTTTGCACTTACTTACTAGATCGAAAAATACTCGCTCATTCTTTCAGTTCCTATATACCTATCCCTTTCCTACTCACGCATCACAGTACTCGCATTGAGAGAGAGAAAATCGCCTTATTGGCGCTATCTGTGTGAATATGAGAAAACTATCGGACCTAAATCGTGAAGCTTCAAAAATTAAAAACTTCAATGTGCTTAACGACGTCGACGCCATTAATGCATCTCCGCAATTAAATACTTTATTAGTGTTAATTACTAAATAACCCGCTTCTAAAAGTGTCATAAAACTACTCAGACATTTCCCACTGTACTTTTTTTGGTGCTATTGACCAGCCGGCGCCGGCATCTTCAAGAAGACCTGGATTTTGGGAACCAAGTGGATTTGGTGAGGCGATCATCTGCTATAAGCTGTGAGCCAGGTGAGTTTCCTTCCATTGTCTGTTCTGCTTCTCTTACCACCTAAATCCTTTGCAGGACAGTTGTTTCCCATTAACCCTGATCGAATGAGTGAGCACACACATAACCATTTACTATACGCGTCTTCTAGACATACCGCAGCCGCTAATACAGTCCACTAAAACTATCGATAAACCGCTCAGACACCGATGCTACAATACCTATAAAACTACCAAAGACGACGGGATCAATAGCTTTACATAGTGAGATTACATATTACAGATTACTCGAATATACCACAAGCGGTCATCCACTGGTTATTATTGTACGCTTATCTTGGTATTTTTTATATAAAAAGAAGGGACAAGAAGCCGCCGAATTGAAGAAAAATAAAACAAATCTATTGAAAATGGTTTTATTAAAATTAAGATAGGTTAGTACTAAGTTGCAAAAATCTAAAAGCAATTTCTAGTTCATTCTCTTTCGTCTCAGACAGCCCAATCAAACAGTTTATCGCATCACAAGGTATTTGAATATCTAATCCAGGCACGTCATAATGATTAATATCTTCACTTATTGCGATGTCATTGAAAAAAAAAGAAACAGATCAAAGAACCTTTTCAAACTTAATACAAAATATTATTCATCTCATTTAGAAAACAGATTTTATTTATACAAGAGTTGTTAAAGAAATTTTAATGAAATATTTAGCCTTTACAATTTCTTTTCTAGACTCGCGAAATATTCTCATTGAAAGCTTCGAACATTAACGAAATGATGATTTAACTAGAGGCGCTATCTTTGAAGTCTTTCACAAGTTTAGCCATCACCATCTCAAAAGAGGCAGGCAGAATTGTTTAAAGTTTCCTTGCAAACCAAACAAAATAATTGAAATAAAAAATAAAACGTAAGTGATGAGTAAAAATATTTGACAAAGAAAAAAGAAAATGTGTTACATAAAACAGGAATACTTGCGAGTATATTAAATTATAGGACAAAATAAATCTCATATCTTTTTATTAAATAAAATTCCTTTTTGTTATTTTTTCTCGTTCAAGGATAATCTTTTTGTAAAATGATATCTAATACTGTCTATCTAATAATGCACATCAAAATCAGTTAATTCATGTCGGCGGCGGCGGTGGCGCGCGTCGTACTAATAAAACTAATCTAAAGCCAAAATATTAGAAGATAAATTGTAATACCTATTTGTAAATATTTCAACCAATTAGGTACAATAAACAAGGAAAAACATACCACCTTATTTATTGTTATTCAATGTAGGTAAATATTAGAAAAGCTTATATTAATAAAACGCAAAACAAATAAACGAAATACCAATAAACATAAAATTAATTTATGTTTGAAGGACTCGTAAAAATGTGTTTACTTGGTGAAATAAATGAAGATACGAAATTATTTATTTAAGGCGCTGCTGGTATAAAACCTACTATAAAACGTAAGTTAACAGAGTAAAACCAAAGGTTGGTATCAGTTAGGATGATGATGATGATGATGATGGGTTCATGACCGATTTTGGCCACGGCGACTGCTTCAGTTCCGATTTTGGCGCTTATGTGCTCGAATGTGACATAATTCGTACAACTTTTCTACTTAGCGGTGAGCAGATTTTTAGCTGCCGCACTAAAACTATTTTAAAACTTCAACGAGAAATAGTAAAAGGTGTCAATAAAGAATACTGTATTGTATTGTATTTATTGTAAAATTATGGAGTCTATCCTGAAGCTGGAATTAAGACACACAAACCTTAGTTGCGGATTGGTTTAGATACTATCGCAGGCGTATGCAGGTTTTCTTTACAGTATGAATTCGAAATTCTAAAACACATGGGCCCGTCCGTGCGACAATCCTATACTTACTAAAGAAACATAGTTTTTGGAACAACACGCAGATCTTATATTTCATCTAATTAAAACGTAAAATGAAGAAATAAAGATAGCTGAAGCAGACACTCGTACCTGTTAAAGCACACTTAAGTACAAGTCAAAAATGTTTGCGAATCTTATAATAATTAGATGAAATAAAAAAAAAATACAGGTAAAAGGTATTTGAGCAAAATTACGTGGGCTGTAAAATAATTGTGAGTTCTAATCTTATACCATGCTCCAATTATTTGTCAGAAGTTCTTTTCGCTCTAGAAATTATTAGAATAAGCGGTGTACTTAATACAAAAATAAATAAAAGCTAGCAAAATAAAACATGCAGAAAATTCATTACACCACACTTTACCAAAGCTTATATCTTTTTTCATATTTTCAACTCATTTTTCTAGTAAATTGACTCACCCAAACTGGCGTCGTAAGTGTTCATGTATTCTGACGTCATGAACTGAGAGACGAGTGCTGTTTTGCCCACTCCGCTGTCACCTAATAACACCACTCTGTATTTGGGAATCTGCGGGAAATGTTATGAATTAGTAGTCCCCATAGTATCCAGTCGCATTCATATTGCAAATTCATGCAAAATGCTTGGAGCGGTAGCATGCCAAGCCGTTGACGTAGAAACAAGTCATAATTTATAGACCATAGACATACTCCTATAAGTACATGTTACTCGAAGCACAACAATCTGCGTGAAAGGTTTGCTTTGTAACAAAACATCAGACAGCGGAGTTGTGCCAGCGTTTGAGGCGACAAAACAAAACCACCTTCTCATCTGCCTTTGGCAAGCTAAAAGGTTCACACCTCAATGTGCTCTATTATACTTAATGCCGTGTGGTGACGGCAGAGTAGAATACATTTGTCACCAACCCCTACTCTTCCCGTGGGGTGTCGTAAGAGGCGACTTAGGGACTACACATTGAACAGGGAACGGGCAGCAGTGCTCTCTGATACAGTAACCTTTTAATCTGCGATCTCCAACCTGCCTGCCAAGCGTGAAATTATGGCAAAACCCTCCACTTAAGTGGAGGAGGCTCATAGTCCAGCAGTGGACTGTAACGGGCCGTTGATTGATTGATTTTTGATACTTATAACAAAAATCACAATTTAAGTGTTAAGCTGGTTTCAATCTACCAATGAGGTGGCTTTAATACAGGGTTTTACAAACTCCATTAAATCATGAAATGAATGTCATTTTGTGGAGACCTGTTAGTTACACCCTATATTTTAACCTTGCACAGTACAGTAAATCCTATTGATACGCTTGCCTCGGGCACCGGTTTCATATATTTTTAGGGATGTCTTTCAAAAATCTGACGAACTAACGAGTTTGAAGACGGAGTTGTACATTTATTTAGAGATAAAAATACATGAGCCAATTATGGGGGCCCACAGAATACCAGCGTCGCGGTCTTTACGATCGCGGCATAAGCTGAGTGCGGTCCTTTTATTTTGACGTCGCGGCACATTCCAGTAGCACTAATGATTACCATTATATGCATTCTATGTTTGTGTTGTGGCGTAAAAATAATAAATGTTTCTTTCTTTCTTTCTTTCTTTCTTTCTTTCTTATCGTGTTAGATTTTCGTTAACGCCGTACTTTTAGTATGATTTCCCAATTTATTTTGTTTGATCGATTTATTCATGATCTACGACTGAATTACCCTTCTCTGTCCAATCTTATAATTTGATTGTACTTGCAATGCAATCTTCCAACGTTAACGAATCTCGTTTCGCAGAGGAACCCGCCTGTCCATGCAGTTGAGTTATCAGTTCTATTACAAAGACAACTAAATCCAATTTGACAAACAAAAGCGCAATGTACCATGTATTTTCTTCGCCACCGTATAACCGTACCACGGGGACAAATACGTCTCCGTGGACCGTTCCGAGCGGTTAACCGTTGTCTGTGTCCCAGGCAACGCACCGCCGCCATCTTGCGGAATCTTAGGATTTATAGTACGGAATACATGCAGACAGCGCACTGCAGTGATTTGAGTTTGCATGCGCTTCATCGCTTAGGCAGGGATAGGATGAGGGTCACTATATTTATCTAAACTTAGCGTCGCGTCGCGACATCATTTACCTATAGAATTGCTTAAACCGCCTGCGATTTGCAAAAAGTTTTGGAGTTACGGAATCGATGTAGTTTTAGTATTTGTATAGCTTTATTGTTTGAAGTGATTGAAATATTCTCTTCTTTTACTAACTATTAATTAGCAATTTACTACAATTATATCAAATAATGTTTCGCGTAATCTAAGAACTTCCCGCAAATATTATGAAATTTGGCGGTTTTGGCAACTCTATATGGTGTCCCGTCACGAAGTATAGGTTAATATCACCCTTGTCATCTCTAAAGCAGCACATTGAGGACTCGCTAAGAAGATATTGCAATATAATATTGACTTCTATTTCCAAGGTTATGCGGCTGTTGACTTTTTGTTATACCTATATCATTCAATCTCATTAGTAATTAGTATAGGCAGTTAAAGAAATTTAAAAATTAAATCACCTACAGTCTAGTATTAAACTGATTTCGATGAAACTTTCACTGTTTCCAAAGTTAAAACAAACTTTAAAAAATCTCACCGGTTCAAGGTCGTCCTCATCAGGCGTGGTCAAGCTTGCGGAGTCTACTGGTCGGTAGCCAGAGCAGCAGGAGCCGTCGAATGGTGACCGGTCTGATGCCCTGCAACAATACATGAGTCATCATCAACATTATCATCACCACCAGTAGAATAAGTCTTCGGAGGTGTAATGATAGGATTGCTATTTTTCCTAAAAATGTAAAAAAATCTACGCATTGCGAGTACATGACTGAACACGATGAAATTGTTACCTACCGAAGTTTTCACAAAGACATTAATAATAAATACTAGGTACGTCTAAAAGAAAGTAAAGTACACGTACTTATTTATAATTTACCAGGAAAACAGAACTTTCACAGTAAAACTGGAGTTCTTTTTAAATTTTGTTTACGCCGACGTATTCAAGTAGATACTACTAACAAGAAAAAGCACTCTCCTGGGTATACTCATTCATAATTTTAAAACTTACTACGACCAATGGCGTAAAGTAACGAGTGATATAATACAGTCCAAGAAACATAAAGGTGTCAAAATGCATCGCCATGCCGCGTCAGATAGACTTCTTTTCCACTCGCATCTGAGTGCTAGTTATTAGTTATTGGGGCTAATCTGGAAAGCAACGTTTTAGTCCTTAATTTAAGTTTGTCCATCCGGGAGCATTCGGCGTAACGTGCTTACCGAAGCACGGAATGATCTGACTTTTCAGACAATCAGCCTGCAATGTCTTAAGCAAAACGGAGACGGTAGCAGAACACTTTTTGTTTGACCACACACCGTTGGGTTCGAACTCAGAACCTGCATAATGAGAGCTGAACGCTCTACCACTTGGCTACGAAGGCTATCTTATTCTTCTTCGTCCTAGCGTTTCCCCGGCCTAGTGCTGGGGTCCGCTTTCCTACTCAATCTTCTCCACTTTGCCCGGTCTTCGGCATCCTTAGGTGTGAGATTGTTCTCCTCCATATCCGCTTTCAAGACGTCCAGCCAGCGCTTTTTGGGCCTATCACGTGATTTAGGCCGCTGGACAGTGAAGTTAAGGCTATCATGAATGAACATTAATGGTCACACTAGCTTAACATTCGTAATGTATCCGATGCGCTTATTTGTTAGTCGGAAGCAGGAATGAATAAATATACCGAGGAGTCAAAATCTGTTCACATTTGCGTAATAACTTATAACATTGTTGTAGATGATCATATTAATTGTAATTCAATCCAACACAAGTCTTCCTCGTAATTATGTCTACTATTCCCGTTGGCCGTGTTGACGTATGTTTTTATATAATTCAAAACGGTTGTGGTTCGAAACTTTTGAGAAATACCTTCTACTCAGTTCTGTTTGCACTCCTATAATTTCAATTTAATTTTATTCTATGTACGCCTAGATTCTTCCCTGTCTCAATTGCATTGTCTGCATTTCCCGGGGAGCTTACACGTGCCAGCTTTTGTTCTATGTACCTAACAATACATTTAGCCTTCTAACCGACAGTCACTTCGCTGTTAAAAATGGTTATAATACAGGGTACTACAAAAATTACTGTAAAGCGAAAAGGGAGAATTCAGTCCATGAAACTGAACAACTTTCCCCAAGGAATATAAATTGTCTGATGAAAACAACGGCCATGTTCGATAGATATGTAAAATTATACCACGATCCATCAAGATTTAGATAATTTTTGATGAATCTGTCTCTAAGCAAACTCAAACACTCCAAACTTATTGAAGAAGTTATCAGATTTGTAAGTACGAGTACAGTAAACAAGGTAAGGTACCAGGGTAATATAAAGCTAAAGAACTCTCACTGATTACCGAGCAAACGTCCTAAGTAAATATTTGACAAAACACTTTTGAAAAGTCGACACTCATATTTCTTGTCATTAAAAAAGATGCTGGTGTAGCTCTACCTTAACAGTGTCCCGTTTCACGTTTCGATGTAAAAAATCTACAAACTAGTGAAAAACCCTCAAATTATTTTTTTAAATCTCTAGTTTAAATATGTTTTTCTCCACGAAAGCTACTCGTTCTTTTTCTAGTATCCGTACGTCTGTTACACTTTTATGCCGTTGTAATGTCTTCCTTATTTACAACGTGATAAATGTTATTTTTCATGTGTTCTTACGGTAGACATATCGATCGTAAGAGCGATGAACTTTGACAGGGATAGTTAAGTGAAGAAGGTAGATTATTCATATCTGTAGTGTATTCTGTATTGTGTTCCTATGTAATGTGCCCTGCGCGCTGCACGCGGGAGGATTTAATTTACGCTCCTGACAGCGCAATTCTTGTGGCCAGTGATTGGGCTGAGAGAGTCTAGGTTTGCCAACGACTCGAAAAGAAGATGACGGACACTTCACTAAAGTAAAAAAAAAAGTAGTAGTAGTGCAATAAAGTATATTTCATTCATTCATTCATTCATTCACTTAAGTATTCTTCTTCTCTCTTCGTCCTCAGTAACTTGTGGGCAGTAAAGTCGATGACCTACCCCACTATGAGATTTTTATTTCACTGTGTCCTCGTCTGGATCCTAACCCGCAACCTCCGTAACAACAGTCGAACGCTGTTCTCTCTTATGAGAGTGGTAACATAAATAATAATAATAATAATAATAATAATAATAATCATTTATTTCAGGCAATATTTACATAAAGGTCTTAAATATGTAAACAGAGGCCCATATATTAAATACCTTAACACTAACATACATATTTATAAAAACTATAACTAGGTAACACGTGATGTCAGCAACGTGTAGCGTAGTAGGTAGTGCTGCCCGGATTAAGGATGAGTAAAAATCTTTAAGATCCTAGGTACGTACATTTATCTGGGGGCACAGCAGTGCCCACGCCAAGTCGAGCAAAAAAGCGGCACGGCCGTACCATCCTTTTCTCGAAGCAGTTCGGGCCATTTTTGACCCCCCTATAACTTCGTAGTGGATAAAACTAGAAACCTGAATTTTCAGTAATAAAGCAGGCATTGTATAAACCCAGTATGTTTCAAATTTCATTTAATTTGAACCAGTAGTTTAAGATTTATAACTAGTCAAAGTTTCTTAATTTTGTCACTCACTCACTCACTGACTGACCGATCATCAAAACTCTAAGGCACTTCCAGCAGACATAGAAGCTTCAAATTTAGAATAGAATTAGTGTTTAGTGTATTAACCAAGGAAAAACTAAAATATTTTGCAATTTCGGCCCAGTTTTCTAGATACATCATCTGCTAGATAACTTTGTAACTCCATATAAATCTTGGGGCATTATATAGGATTACAAAGTTACATTTGCAGTAAATGAATCAGTGTACCTGTATTAATGGAATATAATTGAATAAGAGGTGTAGAGTAGGTGTAGGGTAGGTGTAGGGTAGGTGTGCATTTTTACATTGTGTTTTCATGCGATCTACAAAAAGAAATGAGATGCCATCAAAAACATAACTTGTAAAAAAACCAAGTCTCACACGCAACTTAGTCTACCGTAAAAAGTTGTGAGATCCATGTAATACCAAGTCTGTTAATTTATTGAGTCCCTACATAAGAGTCCTTCTGTTTTAAGTTATTACGTAATTAGCTCACCTAACAACATCTAATAGTGACCAGATCAATATTAAAAATCTCTTATGTTTTAAATAAATACATAGATTGACTTGGCAATCGCACTAAACAATCAAATTTAATATAATAATGTATTACTTGTGAGATACATTGTGTTTTCATGCGATTGCCAGGTCAATCTATGTATTTATTTAAAACATAAGAGATTTTTAATATTGATCTGGTCACTATAAGATGTTGTTAGGTGAGCTAATTACGTAATAATTTAAGACAGAAGGACTCTTAAGTAGGGACTGAATAAATTAACCGACTTGGTATTACATGGATCTCACAACTTTTTACGGTAGACTAAGTTGCGTGCGAGACTTGTTTTTTTTACAAGTTATGTTTTTGATGGCATCTAATCTTTCTCCAGCTAGACACCTGAGCCACCATCTGGCTGCATTGCTTGCGACGTGAAAACATACGTAAATCTAGTAGCAGGTTCATGGTAGGACATAACTAGTCTATCTATCGTACCTATCTATCATGTTCACGTTTCTACTGAAAGCTGAACTTTCGAAAATTTTCAGTTTGTGCAAACACATATCGTGCAGTAGCAGACTGCTGTTTGTTGTTTTTATTTTAGTTTTATGACTAGGCAATTAATTCAGTAAAAGTACTGCAAAATTCTTATGTTGCGATCCCATTTATAGTGCTATTTTGTTAATAAGTCGTTTGCGGATGTATGCAAGGATCTTCGTGTTTATTATTTTCTTTCATAAATCACAAAACATTGTTTTTCAATACGGTAAAAGCTACAAAAATTAAAATCAAAAACCATAGAACGACATTCAGAAAAAATATTTTTTCATTACTCATACTCTGAAAGTAGTTCGGAAGCTGCCTGAGGAGCGGATTGAAGGTAATACTTTTCAGCCCGGAGGGAGAATCACTTTCAACAGACAGGTGTCCTTCATTCATTCATTTTCATTCATTCTGGCAAATAATAAAAAAAATAATCTGGTTCTAATTTCATATTTCTGTTGAACTATGTTCCATCTTTCAATACAGCCACTCAATTACAGCGCAATGTTAAATTGAAATAACATAAAGTTAAGTATTAATTAAAGAATATGTATTTTTTAAATGACTTTATTATAATTAACTTTCAACTTTTTCTTTAAAATAAAATAGATTTGGGCAAAATATTTAACATTTTTCAATGAAGGAAATTAAAAATAAAGGCTCAAAAGCTGGCCGGCACGGCCACAGCATAAAATAAAAAATAGGCGGGAAAGCAACAATCCGATTATCATTTGTTTCTCGAGTTGTAGGATTTTGTTTACAATGAGTTCATCTGATTCAGATATGGAAGTCACTCATTTTTTCTTCAGCTAATTCGTGTTTTTATTTTTACTTTCCTTGTATTCGTAATGAAAAGCACAGTGTTTACCTCTGGTTAAAGACTTATTTAGTGCCTCGAACTATTAGTGCCCAAACCCCGTCTCGGCGCTAAATATGTTACTTTCACCCCTCGTATAACAATGTACTATTACGACTATCTTCCCTCAGTAATACAACTATTTCAGAACCCATTATATCGAGACGCCAAACCAACAACGTAATGACAAGCAATAGAAGACTGCAAAAGAAAAGGTGATCAAAGCCAATTAGCCGATAATTGCCAAGCTACATAATGAAACGAATATTTATATACAAGGGAAGAAAACAAATAAACAAAAACTAGAGAAAAATTCATAAATATTCTTGAGTATGGATTTTCTGTCCTAGGGCGGGCGGCGGAACATAGCGTCATCGTTATGATCTTCCTGCGTCAGTCCTCGGGACATTAGTGAACATACCTATATACTGTGCTAGGCGATAAATATTGCACATCGGGTGTTCGGTTTTGTTACGTGCGAGAGAGACGAGAGCGTCATCTCTCTCACGTAGCACTAACAGATTACTCTCTTTCCAATGCCCGATGTTTATCGCCTATTACAGCACTCTAAAACGATAACGATAGCTTTGCACGAACTCACTAGTAAATGGAATAGTACGCATTTAAATTTGCAGATTAAAAACTTTGATAATGTTAGAGAGATCATCAGCATCATCATCATCATAATGTAATAACGAATAAAAATTATCTTAAAATCAGTACCCTGCCAATATTTGCAGTGCCCTAATGGGGTGTTACATGTGGACCTCTAATAATATTCTAACAATTTATGCTTACCATGTAGCTGTCAAAATTATTATGAATTATAAAATCACTGACACAATATCGGTGTCATATTCGTTATAATAATTTTACTTTAATAATTTTACAAGCAATGACCTACGCCGTCAGTGAAATGGCTCGATCGAACTCTTGTTTTATAGATTTTGTATGAATTCTCAATCTAACAAAGAATTGAGCTATAAGATAAAAATGTGGCTTTGGGTATTCTGTATTATTTGGGTTAGCTAGACAGTCGCAATACGAATACTTCTTTAAGAAATGTTAGTTTATTTATTAAAAAAAACCTAAGATGCAGAAATAATATATATGTGGAGTCTCTTGGTTTTTCTTTTCCACAAACATAAGAATGTGGTACGTGGACAAAAGTTGGTCTAGCTAGCTCGGACGTCAAAAAAATATTTTGTAAACAATTCACAAATATAAACCGTCTGTTCCTAGATCTGTACACTCTTCTTCCGTGTATTTTTGTGTTAATCCATCAATCAATCAATCAGCCTATTGCAGTTCACTGCTGGACGTAGGCCTCCCCAAGGGCACGCCAAAGCGCACGATCTCCCGCTTTCCTCATCCAGCCACCACCAGCGACCTTCGCTGGCTGGTATTTTTGTGTGCAATAAGGTATATTCTATCCTATTATGTTAAATTGAATTGGATACATAGGTATGTAATTGATTTGATTAACAATAGCCCGTTCCACTATATGAAAGCTGAGCACAAGCCGTGAGTGAGTAGTGAGCAAGCAATCAGTGTGATTGACGTGAACTGTGAACGTGGATTGCATAGCTTGACGTGTGGCCTGCTCTATTAATATTGATGGTTCAATACTTTTGATGATGATGATGAAGCAGCCAGATACGATACGCAGAATATTTTAAGGAAGGAATTAACAGTATTCGAGTTACCTTTCAATGAATATCAATTTTCATGTCCCTTCGGTGGGGACGTATGTGAGCAGTTGATGATGTTCATGTTTCATATTTTAAATACGATGGTTTACATTTGACGTAGAAATAGTTTTCCTTCCCCTCTACAAAAGTTATATTGTGTATTAAATATGTAGGCCGTATATGTGTATATTACAATCGTCATATATAGTGTATTAATTACTTTTTATTTTAAGTTTACAAGTTTTTAATTTAAGCCAACGGAAGAGTGGTTCTTCCTGGCACAGGCTGTTTAAGCCTAAAAGGAGGTTCCTACAACTTAACTAAGGAAATTTGTTAAAACAAATAAACAATTTTGTATTTGTATGTTTTATTACAATAGGGTTTTTTTTTAATTCATTAATCGAAATATTTCAAGTTCCATATAAACACATAAAAAATAATTTTTCAAATATCTTTTTCAGAAACAAAGTTATAAGGCTTCAAAGTTGATGGTTAGACAGAGAGGTCCGACGTGACCTGTGACGTCATTGGTCACGCGGGCCATACATCCGCCACAGAAAATTTTGTTTTCGTAAGACGGATAGATATATTTGTTTAATAATGTTGTATCTAGTTTGTTTTTCGATCAATTTCGATTCTGTTTTGTCTGTCAGTATTCTATTTTTGTATTACTTTCAGATGAACTATGAAAAAAGCTAATATATTTTTTTATGCGTATTCCCTATTACGTAACAGTTACATGAAAAGTATTTTGAAGCTTAATCTCCTGTTTTTAAGCTATAAGATGATACTTTTTTATAAATAATTAAATATTTGGGTATATCCCACACACGGTCATCTGCTCCCAAACTAGGCAAAGTCTGTACAATGGGTTATGGGTATCAATTAGGTATCTATATACTCTTACTTACAAATATAGCTAAATACATTTATACATAACACAAGTGCTTTAAAAAATGCCCTAGGTGGGATTCGAACCCGCAACCCTGAGCTTCGTAGGTAGGCATAGCCTAGTTGATAAGGCTACGGAGTCGATATGAGAATTCATCTATGCCGCAAAAGTAAGAGATGCTTTTGAAGGCGTGTTTGAGTGGGAGTGGGAGGGTTCGAACGAGTCCACATTGCCTACAGCTCTTACTAGTCCACTCACTGTCTATTAATAATGCATCGTCGGTCGTATACTTAGGTAATGTACGTACACCCGTGTACTGTGGATATTGTACTTTATATCACTTTACGTATAGTTTCTTATTGTATTAAATATTTATCTGCATTTATGTAACATAAATAGTCTAACAATTATGCGACATAATTCTTATTTTTCATATAAATTTTTTGAATATATATATTTTATAATAATAATTATAATTTAATAGTTGAGAATACTAACGTCATGACGACGAAGTCTACTTTTGATCGCGTTCTTTTCCCTTTGCTCTCTGTTATTTTCTTTTAGGAGGCCTTTTGTCCAACAGTCGACGGCTTTGACTAATATTATAAGTTTTGTTGAAAAATCTTCCTTGGAAAATACTTTTCAATCTTCATTACTTTTAATAAGCACAACTCTTACTTGGGTTATAGCGATCTAGCGTTTCTTCTTTATTAAAAACCATAGCTTTCCGCTCGCGGCTACGCTCGCGTTATGTAAGATTTTCCCGTAAGAATAAAATTTTATCCCGTAAAAAGTATCCTATGTGTTAATCCAGAGTACAAACTATCTCCATTCTAAATTTCATCCAAATCCGTTTAGTAGTTAAGGCATGCAAGCGGAACAAACATCCAAACATCTAAACATCCAAATATATTTTCACGTTTGTAATATTACCTTAGTTTGATTTACATGAAAGCTTACAGAACAAGTCCAACACACTTACGTGCTACATACCTGGTTGATTGATAACTGGCCGAAACGACGAACTTAAAAAAATGATACGCAAAAAAAAAATATTACATTATATTTTGGCATCTTTTTGAAAATAGAACGCCAAATTTGAATTTAATCGAACTGGTGGAATTTGTTTGATAGGACGTAGAACTTTCTCTGTCGTAAATTTTCTTAACAATGGAAAGAAACGAAATTCGTGCGGTGATAAAGTTTTACGTTTTAAAACAGAAAACAGCAACCCAGATTAAAACCAAGCTCGACAGTGTTTTAGGTAATTCTGCTCCTGCATTGAGTACAATTCACACCTGGGTAACTGATTTTAAACGTGGAAGACAGAGCTGCGAAGACGCCCACAGGTCTGGCCGTCCAAATGAAGTCACGAATCCGGACATGATCAAAAAATTCACAAAATTGTATTGAATGATCGGCGCTTGAAGTTGCGAGAGATAGCAGAGATGGTGAGCATTTCATCTGAACGCGTTTTTAATATTTTGCACCAACATTTGGGAATGAAAAAGCTTTGCGCGCGATGGGTGCCGCGTTTGCTCACTGTTGACCAAAAGCAACGTCGAGTGGACGATTCATCGGAGTGTTTGGCGCTGTTTAACCGAGATCCTAACGAGTTTTCGCGGCGTTATGTAACAGTCGATGAAACCTGGATACATCATTATACTCCCGAGAGAAAAGAACAATCTAAGCAGTGGACTGAGAGCGGAAGACCTGCGCCGAAGAAAGCAAAAACGGTTTTGTCGGCCGGCAAAGTGATGGCGACTGTTTTTTGGGATGCTCGAGGGATTATTTTAGTGGATTATCTGCAAAAAGGAAAAACAATAAATGGAGAGTACTACGCAAGCTTGCTGCAAAAATTAAGTGAAGAAATCCAGAAAAAACTACCACATTTGGCCAAGAAAAAAGTTCTGTTCCACCATGACAACGCACCTGCACACACGTCAATGGTTGCAGTCGCCAAACTCCATGAATTGCGGTTCGAATTGCTACCCCCTGGACCCTATTCCCCGTGTGACTTCCACTTATTCCCAAACCTGAAGAAATGGTTAGGTGGCCAGAGATTTTCATCAAATGAAGAAGTCATTGTTGCCGTGGACGAGTATTTTGAGGGGTTGGAGAAAACATTTTATCAAACTGGTGTAACGGCATTGGAGAAGCGCTGGACTAAATGCATCGAGGTAGAAGGAAACTACGTTGAGAAATACATTTATTTTAAATAGATTTTTAAAGTTTTTCTTTGTCGTTTCGGAATCTTACTCGTAATATTCTAAAACGTGCTTTTACATTGTTGACCATGCGGAGGCTTATTAATTGTAGGCACATTCAATTCTTAAACAGAATTTCTGGTATCCAATCAACCTACTATTATTTCCTCGTTCATTTCTGTATTTCCATGAAGATTAGTCACCATAGCAACTTAAAATACTCGTAGAACTTGAAGAAGAGGCTTATTCCGCGAAACTCCTACATACAATTTACGCTTTGTTCCAGTTTCATGTGATTATAATGCACTGAGAGTGTTTTCAGGAACAATGAAGGGTAAATAAAGACAATCTAGAGTTTGTACAGTTAGTCAGAAATAAATATCAAACGCTTGTACACTTGGAAACAAAGTTTAAGGTCTATATACATTTTTATTCAATCAATTATTTATCATTTTTCGATCAATCGAATGGGTTTGAAGTTGTCCTTAAAGAAGTAGACAATTACGCCATGTCAGGTTTATTATGTGCATGCCTTATAAAACAAGGTTCCTCGTATTGTTACTATATCGATCATAAAAAATGCCTTCTTATTTTTAAATTGGGAGGTTGAAGACATAGAGCAACATAGTCCATATAGGGGGACCTGAAACTCAGAAAAATATAACTAATGCTAACTTCTATTATCACCCCTCCAGCTAAAAGATGTCCACTGCTGGACCAAGGGTTCCTAAGGACAAGGATCTTCGTTACGACCAGCGTTGCCCACATCCAGCGACTATTATTATGCTCAAGGCTCAAGTAATTCTAAGAAAAACAAGTAGGTAAATGAGTTCACGGTCAAAAAGCTAGCTTAAAATAAAGATTGTGGCGCCGACTGTACTTAAACAACACATTGAATTTTAATTTGATACTCACAGCGAGTTGAAGGTGGTACAACTGTTTCAAGTTTATTAAACAAGTTAGTTTATTAAACTGGGAAAAACCTTGGTATCCCATTATATTCCTGCTTGCCTTCATTACATTTAATTAAGGTTATAATATCGTTAACTGTAAAACGGAAAATGATATAATAAAATTATTAACATTACTATAAAGTCATTCCTCATGCGGAAACTAATAATAAGATTATTAATTTGATTCGGTTTAAAGATATTTATTCTCATTAAAAAACATAAAGTCACTTACATGAGAACAGGAGTTAAAAACAGAACAGTATTTCCGTGTCGCTCACAAATATTCTAAATCGAACTTTATAAATCACTTAGCATAACGCAACGTAACCACCTCTCTGATAACAAACCTAGTTTGATGCAGTTTATATTAACAATTTTTAAAAATTTGATAGTATATGTTTAGATAATTTATGTTTGAATTCATTAAAAGAGTCAATTTTTTTTAGCTCTGAAGGTAGGGTATTATAAGTTTGTGCTCCGCTATAAGTAAACATGCGTCTACCGTAATTTGTTCTAATCTTCGGAAGTACAATGAAACTTGCTCGTCTCGTGCTGCGTTTAGACAGATTTTTCATTTGAGTGTGTGTGATCGATGTCTGAATGGATTTTGTTAGAATCTTTTTGGTAAGTATGCATGTGTGGTAAGCATGTAGTTGTTTGATGTTCATGAGTTGAGTTTCACTGTATATTTTGGCAGTCGGTGTTGAGTAGGGATAATTTGATTACTATTATTAATTTGATTTGTTAATACGGCCTCCGTGATGGAGTGGTAGTGCATTCGATTCTCCATACGTGTGTACCTACCGGGTTTAAATCTCGATAATGAGAGTGTCCCTAGTTTGATTAGAGCATTACGGGCTGAATCACATGATTGTATGATGATTGGCACGTTAAGCTTTAATGAATATAACGCAAACATTCCTATATTACACATGCATACTTGTACGTAAAATACTACAGAAAGACATACACACAAATATCACATTAAAAAAAATCAAGTCTAAAAAAGGCAACTGCGACGTGCAAATGACTTAATACTTCGGCATCCTAGAACAAACTACGGAAAAAATAATACCACTTACTTAAGTGCTCAAATATATAACAGACTTCCAAATGATATAAAAGAAATAAAAAATATGAGTTCATTAAAAAAAAAACATTAAAATCCTATCTTCTAAAACAAAACCCGCCATGCCACTTCTAGTAACTATCCTTGTTCTGTGCTCGGGTATTGACTGGTTGTATTGAACGCATACCTTTGAACGTGTTTATAGAAATACGATTTCTCTGCGCGCTGTGGAACTTTTGTGATTACTACCCACCTTTAAATGGTTATGGATAACTTATTTTTGTAATTTTATTTTACGCTCATTTTTGTCTACAAATTACTCAAGTATTAGAATCAAGAAGTTTCCATGTAAGTGAATTGTATAATTCTTTTGGAAATAAATGTCTTTAAACCGAAGCTTATGATCATGGCTGATCCACGAAATAGTCATTACATTAGCTATCGCAGAGCCCTTCAACGGTACCATAACATTTACACCAGGGCTAGTGAGGTCGATTGTTGACTTTACAACCCCCACGATAAGAAGAATTATTATTTCGTAAAATGTGTATGCTAGGAGGAAAGAAGTGTGCATATTTTTTGAAGATGCATTTTTTTCACCGTATAGGCGCAGCACTGCTGTCCTAGAAGGGCCTAGCATATAGAACAAAAATTTTTTTGTCGCGGGAATTTTTTTTTCGTGAAAAGTTGTTCATTTTGACGGGTACTATCACTACACGGCGGGAACTAAACGATGTAAATTTCATGCTGTATAATGACGCTCTATATTTAACGCGCTAGGGAGTTTATTATAAAAAGTGAGGAGCCGATCTGCAGGCGATCGTACTCGTAAGTCTATCAAACTAAATTAAGTGTAAAGTAAGTTTTTGATTTTTCAATAAATTTGTTACTTTTTTTGTTTAACAGTTCAACTTGGGTCGTACTGCAAACTGCACTCAAAATATCAAAATTATCCTGTCTTTTTCATGACCCAAAAAAAGACGTCATAAAAAATACATTCCTTGAAGAAACTAGTTCAGTTCCGTTGACTTGAATGAGTTTCATTTCACGTCGTATTTCGACAATTTACGCAATTTGTTCCCACTTGATGAATAACTACAGCTTAGCCTCTACTCGGGCGACAGGGGTGGTCAACCATAAACCACACGGCCCGCAATAAACTTCGACTACCATTTATTTGGTCATATAGTTAGGGTAACTATAGAAAAGTAATTTAATTTCAAGGGTAACAATTTCGAATGTTCGATAGCCTTGAAAAAGACGACGAGACGTTTTAGTGTAGATCATTAAGACAAAAATAAACGTTTTGGTCACACAAGCTTTACCCTTCGTGACTCATAATAAATAGCTAAGACCCAATTTAAAAAACACCCAAAGAAATACTTTCTTCATCTAAGATGATAATTTGGATAAAGTAAAGCCCAAATGAAGTCTTAAGACTAAAAATCGGACATATGAGCAAAGGTCAACTTTTATAGACATCACTTTCTTTGAAACGCTATATGAGTTACTTTTCAAGTTGATAGCACAATTTCATTCGCAACTTGAGTTTCAATAAAGAAAATAAATACGGTTACGATAACATAGTGGGTATTGAAAATTCATGTTCACGATATTATAACCAAACTTTCAAAGGAGAAAACTTTAATTCAGCTTAATACTAAATCGTTCAATAAACTAACATAAAAAATTATATGGGATCTGAAAGCCAAACAAGTAGATTGGAATATCATTAATAAAGCCCTATTGTCATGTATCAAACTAACAAATGACTTCAACACATTTTCTATAGTTCCTTTATAGTTACTGGAAGTACGAAGAACGCTTTAGATAAAAGTAATTACCTAGTTATAAACAATTCGTTAGACCAAAGCTGCGTTTTGTCACAAAATTAATGGTTTTGTGTAACTTTCTTCATCGCGTAAAATAAAACGCTGCGTAATTACTACGCACTAATAACGAACGTACGTTACTAGTTTTACTGAACTTAAAGATATCCAAATTAAATATTACCCTTGTACCCAAGATCCGAACGTTTCTAAAGGATTTCCATTTTTACCCTTCGCAGACACTTCGGAAGTTCCACACATACATAAGACATATAATTCCTTTAGGAAGATAAATTCTCTTTGGCCCCAGGGCCCTACACATCAAACGCGTTTGGGTCCCCTAGCAATCATGAACGGTCCCACTAGTCATTAAGTCTAACCACCTTTGGCAACATAATGCTCACATTGTGGGAATAGCAAATCATTGTTAGGCCGGCCACGGGGAAACGAACAGTTATATTAATTGTAGTAGGCGAAGTGGGATATAATCATATAAGACTTGTAAATGGCACAGTAAATAAAAATATGTGCAGTCATCTCACACACGGCCATCTAATCTCAAACTAGGCAGAGCCAAACAAATAGCGTACTAAATAGCATAATTAAAAAGACGAATTCATGCCTGTGCGGGATCCGAACCCACGACCCTGTGCTTCGTAGGTAGGCGTACTACCAATTAGGTTACACTCTGCACTCTACCTAACAATGGTATATTGTATTTTTTTCTGCAAAAATAATGTAGAGCGAAAGATCCGGTAAATGCCAGGATGAAGAAATTAAATAACTGTAATTAGTTTTGTAGTTAATTTAAAATTTCAGTTATTAGTATTTTTTCAGTCGAATGAACGTAATACGATTTCATAATTTGTAAAATCATTGTTTGATACCAAACGCATATCCGAATTTCCTATAGTTTCTAAGTTAGCAATTGTAGCTAGATATAAAAAGAGATTCGTGTGCTTTGCTACGATTTAGTTTTCAATATAAACGCTCTTCAAATCTTTTGCTGTTTCTCATTTAACATCCAGCTAAAACCACCAAGAGCTATCGAGGGGAGAAACATCAAAATGGTCCTTCATCCGTAAGAAGATTAGAAAATTGTGTGCTTCGAGTTTGATAGTGCCAAGAAAGAAGGCCTGCTACGTGACTACGTGGTGGGAAGGCTACGCATCCATTCCAGGTTTTTGGAAGATTCTCACTCAGGAAGTTACTCCCGTGTGTGTATTTAGCGTTGGACGCGCTACTCCGTCTGCGTAACACACGAGTAAAATTAAATCTTCACTAGAAGAGGTCTTCGGAGGTTGTAGCTACAAGAAGTGTCGATCGCATAATCACCGGTTTCTTTTTACTACCGTGACAAGATACAGCGGCTTCACGCAATCATCAAAGGATTTCTTCGCGGATTCATCGAAGAAACGCAGGAAGAATCATCGTTTTCATCAAATACCTAAAGGTTAGATTGTATTGTACATGCGTCGGTTTGCTACGTGGCTGCTACGTACTTTACTACGCATTCCACAGTGTGCGAGCGGTACAGCAAGATTTTACACTTGGGTGGGACAAACAAAGACAGGTTAGCGCCGATTTACTAGCAAGATTGCAACGGAACGCGCCTACTTGCAAATTTCGACGTGTATGTATCCGAGTGCGGTGTCTGGCAGTGTCAAGATTTTCGTCCAATCACAGCGGCCAGCGCTTACGCCATACTTCGTTCGCTGCATTGTCGTTCATTTTGCATCTTTGTTATTTTTAGAACAATTTTAGATAAAAATTGTAATTAGCGATAATTATCGTCTTGCATGTGCCTAAAAATAGTAACAAGCTATATATCAGGTGTTATATTGGATAACTTTGCTTGAAAACAGGTCATTTACCGTTATTTTTACATTGGGTTTTTGTACTTTGTTCTCGATAGGTTTTCAAAATGCCGGACGACGCCGACCAAGTAAAAGCATTAAAGCAGGATCGTGGCTATATCAAGTCGAGTATCACTCGAATTAAGAATTTCTGTGACTCCGAGAAAATGCAAAAAAGTTCGCCGGAGGCTCTTCAGTGCATGCGCGAGCGCCTTGTTGCGTCATTGAAAGATTATGACGACATAAACAAACAAATTTTGCGTTTGCTCCCTGGGGACACTGAAAATTATTCTGAAATAGAAGATAAATACTACGAATGCATTGCTGCCCTTGATTTAGCACTAAAGCCCGGCACTAATTCGCACAACAACTCTAATAATACTAATAAATCTGAAAATGGTGAGTTTAAAAGACTTCCTAGGATCAATATCCAACCTTTTGATGGGAAAAACATAGTGGATTATTATCCCTTTATAAACATGTTTAAATCGGTTATTCATTCCGATACCAAGCTCAGTTTGTGTGAAAAATTGTACTATTTGCGCACTTTTCTCTGTGGGGAGGCTTTCGACTTGGTAAAAAATTTATCACTCACGGATGAAAATTACATGGCTGCCTTAAATTTACTTGAGAGTAGGTATGATAACATTCCTAAAATCATTAATCATCACACAAATTGTTTATTGGATTTGCCAGCTTTTACAAAATGCACTGCTGCTAACTTACATTCTATTATAACAAAGGTTCAACTGCATTTGTCAGCTCTAAGAAATTTAAAACAGCCTGTTGACCAATGGGACACGCTTTTAATAAATATTCTAGCCAGAAAGATTGATTCCTATACCTACAGGGGTTTTCATTTAGAAAGAAACATGAAAGAGGTTCCAACACTTTCTGAATTTACAGAATATTTAGAAAAACGTGCAGCTGCTCTTGAAAGCACCTCAGATGAGAAGCCTGTCAGCGTCTCAAAGAGTGAGAAGTCATGCATGAAGCCAGTTAGTGGCTTGGTGTCTTCTAAATCTTCAACTTGTAAGTATTGCAATCAATCACACAAGCTTTTTGAATGCGCTAAATTTAAAATGGCTACAGAAATAAGCAGGGCTGACTTTGTAAAAAATAATAGGCTTTGTATAATATGTCTTAATGAACATAAAGGTAAATGTTTATTGCGCATAAAGTGTGCAGTTTGCAATAAAAGGCATAATACTCTTCTACACTCTAAAAATGATGATGATGAGGCTTCTCCGCGCATGGATCCCCCCGTTACTTTGTCAGGCTTAACTCAAGCTAAAGATGTGCTGTTGCCAACTGCAATGGTACGTTTAATAAATAAAAATGGGACTTTTACCTATGCTAGGGCGTTGCTCGATAGTGGGAGCCAAGTTTCGTTTATCTCTGAGGAGTTGGTAAATAAAATAGAGTGTTGTGTTTCACATTCAAGTCAGATAATTGCAGGCATATGTAACAGCACAAAAAATATCACTAAAACAGCAGATATTTCTGTTTATTCGTCAATAAATGAATTTAAACTAAATGTTTCATGTTCAATAGTAAAAAATATAACTTGCCAGTTACCTCAACAAAATTTTGACATTTCCAGCTTGAATATCCCTTTATATGCTAAATTAGCGGATGAAAAATTCAACCAGACGGGTGAAATATCCTTACTATTAGGATGTGATGTATTTTTCCAGGTGCTGCAGCGTGAGTCCTTACCACTTGCTCCATCTGGCCCGTTTTTGGTAAATACAAGCTTTGGATATGTAGTGGCTGGTAGGTTGCCAGTATATTCTGGCACAAGCTTGTCTTCCAATTTATGCCTAACTATTCAAGGTAATAATTTTCTTAATATTATAAATAATGTACAAGAAACCCAAGTGCATAATATTGATGCCACCATGTCCAATTTTTGGGAATGTGAAAAAGTACCTAGCGTTTTTAAGGAAGGTAGTACCGAGCACCAGTTAGCTGAGCAAGTTTTTCAGGAGTCTGTCAAATTAGTAAATAAAAGATTTTCTGTAGCTTTGCCATTAAAAGTGGAATTAGAAAACGTGCAACTTGGGGATTCTTTTTCGTGTGCATTACAAAGATTATATAATCTAGAAAAAAGGTTGTCTAAAGATGATGATTTATGTCAAAAATATAAACAGTTCATACAAGATTACATTGATCAGAACCATGCTGAATATTTTGATATTTCCAACTATGATTTGAAAGCAGGACATATTTATTTTCTACCCCATCATGCCGTTATAAATCCAAACAGCAAAACAACGCCTGTCCGCGCCGTATTTGATGCTAGCATGAAAACAAAAAATAATTTGTGTTTAAATGACATTATGTTGAACGGACCGGTTGTACAAAGCGAACTGTTTGATATTTTGATTTTATTCAGAACATTTGGATTTGTTTTATTGTGTGACATTAAAGCTATGTATCGGCAAATTCTGGTGGAAAATAAATATTGTTGCTTACAGAATATTTTATGGCGTGATAGTCGGCATGATCCCGTTCAATGTGTTCAGTTGAAAACTGTTACTTACGGTTTAAAAAGTTCGGCGTTTCTAGCGACGCGTTGTCTGATTGAGCTCGCGTTAAAATATGAAACCAAATATCCATTAGCTTCCTTTGCTTTGCAGCATTTAAGTTACGTTGACGATGTACAAGCGGGTAGTAATGATATTGATGAGTTAATTAAAACCAAAAACGAGTTAATCGAGCTCATGGAATTGGCTAGTTTTTCATTACATAAGTGGTGTTCTAATCACAAAGATATAATAAGCGATATTCCCCCTGAGTCGCGACATTTAGGTGATAGGGATTTCGATAAGAATAATGTTTATGTAAAAACGCTTGGGCTCACTTATGATGTTGCTTCAGACACGTTAAAAATGAAATGTCCTGAAAAAGAAGTTCAAAAAACCTATACAAAGAGACAAATGTTAAGCTTCATCAGCAAGTTTTTTGATCCTTTAGGTCTTGTAGGTCCTGTACTTGTACAAGCCAAATATTTAATGCAGCAGGTCTGGTTCGAGCAGTTAAATTGGGATAGCGAATTGCCAGATAGCCTTAATAAAAAGTGGGTTGATTTTGCAGAAGGTTTGGTAAGAATGTCTTGTATTTCTATTCCAAGAAATATCAATGTACAGTCGTCAAATTCTATTGAGTTAGTCGGGTATGCTGATGCATCAAATATAGCATACGGTTGTTGTCTATATTTGCGTGTTATTGGTTCTGATAACTCTGTCAAGGTCAATCTCTTATGCTCACGGTCTCGCATTAATCAAAAAAATAAAATTTTAACTGTTCCCAGATTAGAGCTGAATAGCGCATTGCTGCTGGCTTTGTTGGCCAAAAAGGTTCATGATACTTTGTCACTTAAATATAATGTAAAAACGTTTCTTTACTTGGACTCTCAAATTGTGCTCTCTTGGCTTGAAATTGAGCCTATAAAGCTCAGTGTTTACGTCGCCAACAGAGTAGAAAAAATTAAGAAATTAACTGATGATTTTCAGTGGGGATATGTCAGAACTGGTAGTAACCCGGCCGATTGTTTGTCGAGAGGCGTTGACCCCCAGTCTCTGGAGGGAAACTTACTATGGTGGCATGGACCACAAAATTTGCAAAGTTCTGATTATACTCACTGTAAATTTCAAAATTGCAAAAAGCAAAATATTGTGATTCCAGAATTAAAAACTATTCAAAAAGTATGTAATCCATGCAACCTAGTAAATTCACTTAATAGTTTTTGTGAAAAATATTCAGATTTGGATAAAATTACAAGAATAATGGCTTATATTAAAAGGTTTATTTTTAATTGTCAAAATAAAAATATTAACAAAAAACAAGGTCATTTACAGCCTGAGGAGTTGACATCTGCACTGCATGCTCTCATAAAAATTGAACAGGAAAGGTATTTTGAGAATGAAATAAAAATCTTAGTTTCGAAGTCTTCATTAAAATCAAACTTGTCTAATTTAAATCCTTTTATTGACTCTTGTGGTTTATTGAGGGTTGGAGGTCGTTTGCAAAATGCAAATCTACCATTTTCTAAACGACATCCAATAATATTACCTAAAGGATCAGCTGTTGTTAGACTCATTATCTTAAAAGAGCACTTGAGACTTAAACATGCAGGGCAGAAGTTAATTCTTAGTGTTTTAAATGAGCAATATTGGCTTATCAATGCAAGCAGAGAAATTAAATCTGTTATTCATAAATGCATTATTTGTTTTAAACTAAAGGCAAAAAATTCAGCACAGTTAATGGGTTCTCTGCCATTTGATCGCGTCAATGTTACTCGCCCATTTCAAATAGTAGGCACTGATTATGGCGGTCCTTTTCTTGTAAAACAATCTAGGATTCGCAAGCCAGTTATTACAAAGGCATACATTGTAATATTCGTATGTTTTATAACAAAAGCGATTCATATCGAACTAGCTTCAGATATGACTACCAACACCTTTTTAGCATGTTTAAAGCGATTTATTGCACGAAGAAACAAACCAACTAAAATACACTGCGATAATGCTTCATATTATAAAGGTGCGAATAATGTCTTGAGGGAATTGTATGAATTGCAGAGTTCAACAAATCACCAAAATGCTGTAACAGATTTTTGTAATGCGGAAAGAATAAAATTTCATTTTATACCCGCTTATTCGCCAGTATTTGGTGGTTTGTGGGAAGCAGGTATTAAAAGCGTTAAATACCATATAAAGCGTGTAGTAGGCAATACCGTGCTGACCTATGAGGAACTTTATACTGTTCTTGTGCAAATAGAGAGTATTTTAAACTCGCGTCCGCTAACGCCTATGTCGAGGGATCCAAATGATATGTCATACCTGTCACCGGGGCATTTCCTCACAGGTTCACCTTTGACCTCGTACCCAGAGTTAAATCTTGTTGGTGAAAACATCGGCAAGTTGAGTTTTTGGAAAAGGTGTGTACAAATGCAACAGCATTTTTGGCATCAATGGCATAAGCAATATTTGGTCATGTTACAAAACAGGCCAAAGTGGAAGGGTGAAAAACCTAATTTAGAAAAGGGAGTTTTAGTAATTCTTAGGGATAACAATGCTGCACCATTAAATTGGCCAATGGGCAGAGTTATTGATGTGATGCCGGGAAAAGATGGAAAAGTGCGAGCTATTAGTGTAAAAACGGCTAAAGGATCTGTTATCACAACAAGCATTATGAAAGTTTGTCCATTGCCCATAGATTATAAGTAAGAAATGTTCTCTTATTTGATTTTATTTTTTTCGTTGGTTTGCGTTCTCATCTGGCATTTAGGTTCAGACGAAAATAAAATTAGTATTTAAGAAAAACAATATTAGTTTTAAAAATAAAAGATAAAAGTTTTATTTTTTAAATAACTCTTGTTGCGTTTAGTATTTAAGGAGATTTTTTTAATAAGTACCTTTCTTAGTGCACCTTTCTTAGTTTCTCATTTGAAATGTTTACAGATATTTAATTTTAAAAATAAGTATGTCTCAGATACTTAGTTAAGATTTTGTAACTCACTTTACGATTTATCTTTGTTTAAAGTATAAATAACATACTGTTTTCCTACAGTGATATTTAACAAAGCCTTAGTGTTGCTTTTAGTGATAAACATAAATATGTTTTTAATTTTTCTTTCATGAAATACCTATTGTGTTATTATTTTGGCTGAGGCCCCAATATGTTTGATACCAAACGCATATCCGAATTTCCTATAGTTTCTAAGTTAGCAATTGTAGCTAGATATAAAAAGAGATTCGTGTGCTTTGCTACGATTTAGTTTTCAATATAAACGCTCTTCAAATCTTTTGCTGTTTCTCATTTAACATCCAGCTAAAACCACCAGGAGCTATCGAAGGGAGAAACAATCATTCTTCCGTATGATTTTAAAGCTTTTCTTTTGTAAGGATTCATAATATTAATGAATATGCCGCGTCAGAAAAGCTTAAAGGGTTAAAACAATCATATTTTATCTCAGTAGTTAAATTCTAGCTATTAGATTGGTTAGACAAAGAAAAATAAAAAAGAGAAAGGACCATGGGCAGTTGGGGTGCTGAAGCTAAACGTTTGGTAGGGGAACTGGGGCAGAGGTTAAAGGAACGCACACATGACTCTCTCTCTGGATGGTTCCTGGTGCAAAGGTTGGCCATTGCGATCCAGCGCGGTAACGCTACCAGTTGTGAGCACCTTTGCACCGGGAACGGTTAGGGGCGGATTATTTGACTGATGTGATATTTATTTTTGACAATTTGTATTTAATTTAATTATTTAACATGTGAATCTATACTGATTAAAACTAATAATCATTTTAACAGAAAGGAGTAAAAAGATTTTTAAAAAGGAGGAAATATGTATTTTTTTATTTGGAGAAAAAAACAGATGCAGCGCTTACATTTTATAGTAGATATTATAAAGAAATTATGTAATAATCTTTAACGCCACCTCCATACACATTATGAGTATGACCTCGTTGCATACATATCAAAAAGGCACTACTGCTTCGAATGTAACTGCCTTTCGCCGTAGCCCCTTGAAGTTGGCAAGTTTTCATATAAATCGCGGTTTGGCCCTAATACTTCGTTCTAATGTTTCGGGTCAGGAAGCACGGGCCTGATATTACCGTGATGACTCGATCGGGGATATTTGGGCCAAATTATAAAGAAACTGAATATGTATGGTTTATACGAAATCGGTGAATGAAATGACAGAATGTGTCTGAAACAAAGAGGTTTGAAAGGCTCACAGGCGACGACGTGCTTTAAAAATATTTTTTCTGAAACCTATTAACTGATTAGCTTCTGATTGGAAGTCTCTAACTTTTAGGAATGAGGTAAATAAAATAAAATAAATGAAAAGCTGATTAAAAAATTTTAACAGTGGAACTAACGTTCATTAAAATGACTATGATTCCTAAGTTCCTATAGATTTTACAGTGGGTCATTTGGTGAAGAAAAAGTTACACTATAACCGTAAGCCGTAAACTTTTTTTTAATCTTTATATTTGCACACAAAGAAATGCATTATGTATAAAGCGTGAACTATGTTTGTATATCTATATTAATCAGCATATGATTCGGAGCTCTTTTATATTTACACTGTATTTCAAAATCTTTGAAAAGTGTCGTCAAAGGATAATAAAATTTTGATTGCTCGACAGATCGTCTCGCTTGTAACTGTTTTATACATTCGACTTCGGTCTCAGGTTGGCTGGAGCAAGGAGAATATGTTCAGGTGAGGATTCTCGGAAAACCCAAATATAGATTGTGTGTGTGGAGCGGTGCAGTCCATGGCTCATTTAATATCCTGTCCTGCCCTGTCACCTGTTCGCAGCAGGACTTAATGGACGCCAAAAATACTGCAGTCGAAGTGGCTAAGTTCTGGGCCAGTAAGATTTAATTTGTCAAAGCGCAAAAAAGAAGATCACACTGCTATTTCTAAAGGGGTGAGCAGAACTTTAGTGAGCTCCCAGGAGCACACAGTACAACCGCTCATTCTGAAATATTTTTGGGTTAAGATTCAGGATAGGCTCGAGCCCCTTGGTGGATGTAGATGTTTATGAGTTGTTGATGATTTATTAATCGAACAGCTGATCAGATTGTGAGAATGAAAAGTCAAAGTTTTATTTTGAGATCTGGAAAGAATAATGGTTGCTAAGTTCCACCGTAAAAATAAGTGGAGAAGATGTATTTAAAATGCGTGCAGTGGCCTAAGACAGTAACATACGAAAATATAAATAGAAAACAGAAACAATACATCGTCTTGGGCATTAGTGCGCCACTGAGCCAGCAAGCAAACGCTTCACCTTCGCGTTCTTTATTTATAATAACTTTCACCAGAGAAATTTTGTGTTATGTAGTCTAGTATTTAGTTAGCACGTTATTTGAGTAGTACATTCACCCCTTGCTACGTGGTCGTTACTCCTTCCACAGATACCAGCACCCTGTTAGTTCACACTGCTGTCTGGGTAAGTGGGTCAGACTATCGTAGTCACGCGAACCAGTAATCACTCACAAATCTCCGCTTATCTGATGGGGCATTTGCAATCAACCCACACTTTGCGTTTGATATGGTTTTTTGTTGCTATCCATACCTCTTTGTTTAGGTAGTTCTAGGTAGAGTTTATAGTATCGATATCGGATGATCATCAGTAACCATCCTTTCCTTTCATTATTATGTGAGTTATATGCGAGGGAACATGGACTAAAATATAATGAGAAAAAGAGCGAGTTCATGCTGTTTAGTGTCTGTAACATTAAAGGTCCGACTGAAATCCCACCCATTACTCTAAATGGTACACCTTTGGCTCGTGTTTCCCAATTTAAATATCTCGGCCATATAGTCACAGAGAACTTGAGTGATAATTTAGATCTGGAAAGGGAACGCAGAGCATTATCGGTACGTGGTAACATGTTGGCACGCAGGTTCGCTCGTTGTACAGCTGAAGTAAAAATAACCCTCTTTAAAGCCTATTGTCAGACGTTTTACACGAGCAGCCTGTGGGCCAACTTCACGCAGAAAGCCTATAATGCTCTGCGTATCCAATACAATAATATCTTTAGGGCACTGTTTGAGCTCCCTCGATACTGCAGTGCCTCCGGCATGTTCGCAGATGCTGGAGTGGACGACTTTTATGCGATAATTAGAAAAAAGGTTGCGTCGTTAGTGAGGAGAGTGCGAGGGAGCGCAAACAGCGTCCTGAGGATGGTGGGAGACAGGCTGGACTCCGAGCTACTGGGCAGGTTTACCGAGCTGCACGTACTGCGCACGCGGTGAGGCTGCGCATGGCTGCGGGGGGATTCTCTGTTTTTATTCTTTGCCTATTACTACTAACCTAGTCGTAAGTTGTCTCATACTAACATATCTATGGACTCGTTTCTGATAATAAATGTTTTTTTTTTTATTTTTTCTTTTTTTTTTTTATTATTCAGGCGCGCTATATTACCACTTTTCTACACAGCAGCCAGTTTGTCAGTTAGGAAAAAACAAACCAATATAATACCAATTTTATACGACTGCCCAAAAAAAGAAGTGTAATGTGTTCGTTCAGGGTTCATGTACGATGCTAAGTATGTAAGTGAGTTTCTTTATTCCACCATAACTTCTAAATGCTTGAATTGATTTGGATGTATGAGGTATCGTCAGAATCCTTACATCATCAGCTCGAGTGACACTGGTTATAATTTTTTTGGCAGGGCAGTCGTGTTATGATATTTAGATGATTATTTCTGGCACTGACCTGCTGTTGGTGGAATTGACGGAGGTGTTGGAGCGGCTGCGGCGGTTGCAGATGGAGTCCCCGCAGTTGACGACTCCGCCCTTGGTGGTGATGGAGAAGGTGCGCAGACGGTACAGGTCGTCCGAGATACGAGGGTTGTACGGCTTCTCCGGGAGAGAACATACCCTCGGCCGGGAGTGCTCCACCACTGGAAGGTTAAGGTTAATTTAATATTTTGTTTCGAAAATTGAATTTATTCCTATTTAAACCTATATAAAAGCTTTAATATAATAAATAATTCACATTTTTTATCTTTTACCCACCAGAGAGCAATTTTCAAAATTTCTATCTTAGATATCTTTTCTGATTAAAAATACAATGAAATACGATATCCGGCAAATATTAAGGTACTTTTGGTGATGAAAAACTAACCATGTACAAGTTCCCAGTTACTTGCAAAGATTTAGAAAATACACCGTGAAATTTTATTGTTGATTTTCAGTCAATCTAACTAAACAGTTTTTCACAAAGAACATGGGCTGTGAAAATACAAAAAAAAATATTCCCGTTCATACAAAATCGCGCTGTCAGCTGATCGATTTACTATAGGGGATGCAATTTTATTTTTCATCAGTCAGTCAGCCCATGTTCCTTGGGGAAAGTTGTTCAGTTTAATGGACTAAACGAAAATACCCCCTTTAACAAAAATCAACCAATTAAATTTCATGGTGTTGTTGATAATGATGATAATATTTAATGCACTAACATACCATAACATACCTGTTTGTTAGATGTTCGGTTCCATTCAGGACAACTTAATCTCAGGCGATCACAGACTTGTACTATTATTTATTCTGTGGCCTTATGTTCGATATTGCTTGAACTATACCATCTGGACTATATCGTCGACCGAAATACTCGTGTTTCGTGTACCTTTGAAAGATCAACAGTGTTGTCTTGTCATGGAAATTTCGCAATAATGAAGTTTCTAAGCGAGACGAGTTTATTGCTTACACAGGGTCTTAAACGGTGGCATACCTTGAACTATCCATAAAACCGCCGCGTAAATGCCTACTACTCGATTTATTGGTAAAGTGCACGCAAAGCTACTAGGGTTATCGTTGCGCGCCTAGGATGCTTAGGCGCGCTGCAGTGGCTGTACGACAGAACGCGCGCGCGGTGCGGCGTACGCGATCATTTTGCTTCGATACTCCCAACTCGTCCCCCAACTGCGGGTATTGGCGGGAAGCGTAGATTGGCGGGTGGGGGTGAAAGGCGATTCTATACGGAAGTACTATTTTAACTTTGTGGTGTAGTGTGGTTTTACCTAGTATTTCAATGAATGGTGGTGAAACTGTTATGGTCACTATGCCTACTTCTTTCTTCATCATGTAGATTGTAAGGGCCATCCACCCGCCGCCATCGACTATAATTATCTAAGGGGCGTGCTCACTGTGCATAAGCCATCTTCGGGTGAACCAGCGCCCGACTGACTAGGAGTAGAAGTGGTCGCCATGGCCGAAATCGGTCGGATAGATCATCATCATCATCATCAGATTGTATGAAAAGGACGAAAGCCGACCTCACTAACTCTGGTATCATTGTCATAAAGTCATCAAAGACCACTGTCATGGCTCTTATAACGACTATTTTTGTAGTTAGTAGCCGGGAAACATCAGCTGCAGTATGTAGCGCCACCAATTTAAATAAATCATTTACTACTTAATTGTCAGTGACTTCGATCGAAGTTATACAATAGAAGGGTTACAAGAATATTTTAGTTGTTGTTTTATAGTCCTAAATATAATCAATAAGTTATGTAAGTCGTAACTGTTAAAAGTGGCCACTTTTGGCCAATAGAAGATAATAAAATATTTTATTTATTTTTATTTATTTTTGGCAGTTATGGCTTACATAAGACCACGTATCATTCGCTACAGGTCGTAGCAACGTCGACACAGTCATATTATAATGAGGTTTACCACAAAATTGAGTTGCGATGCGCTAAATATGATAATAAAACCATTTTATATTAAAATTTTTAGGGCTAATTTACACTTCCATGAGTTGCCAGTAGGAGCAAACAGAAAATAAAAGCCTGTTCTTTATACAACTGCTTATGTGTGAATATATCAGCGAGTTCAATTGACTGAAGGATTAAGTTAAATCGCCACTGTATTTATGCAAATATAAGTAGACCTTTCATCAACATCAATAGCTCATATACTTCATCTCCTTCACACATAACCTTTGAGTTTTTTTGCAGGTGTTTGCAGGTCTCCTCAGGATGTTTTCTTTCACTGTTAGGGCGTCGAATGAATTTAACATTCGAAAATAAAAATATAATAGGTGGGGTCCGAGCCGGCGTAGCGGTCTTAGCCACTATTCTACCGACTTCATAGAATTGAATATCGCAAGCGTGGTCAACTAATTTTGTTAAGGGACGTATTGAACTGTTAATGATGATGGAATGGGACACATTTCAGTATCCATTTATATGGTACATTAACTTACTCCCAATTTCTGTCTTCACCAATCCCTAGAAACTTCGTTATACAGGTATTTATGTTTCCAAGAATAAAGTCAAACAAACTTTTGACCTTTGACGTTATTTTCTCCGAATATTCACATACATTGTGCCGAAGATACGTAAATTTTAATACTAAAGTCCATTGAAACATTGGCGAAGCCTTAAAAAGTCTTTGGTTCCACAAAGTTGGTTAAAAGATGTGAAAAGTATCTTTTGTTAGGTTTTCGTGTACATAATTTAATGTCTTTCCTTTGCCTTCGTTTGCCTACACACAAAGTTTGAACGCTCTATAGGTATATTTTTTAGAATATACGTAGCGCCTGTGTCTGGCGCGAATTGCCGAGGAGATGCAGGTTCAACGTTTGTCAATACTTTGTATATTATATTGCTAAAACTTTGTATCTTGCGTGGTTTCTTTTGCCAGCACTGTGTGTGTATGCTAGTCCGGCATCTCTAATTAAGAAAAACCCAAGGAGAAAATGAATAAGTAAAATAGGTATATTATTCTTTGACCTTCGTCTTCATCGTGTATTCACGCGTACACGTACAAATACCCTTTTACAGGCAATAAATTTCACCTTTTACGTAGTAATTTACATTTACTTCCCTACTAGTCAAGGCTCCGATGAGCAGGGACACCCTAGTATAAAGACATCTATAAAGACGTCGATCAAATGTCAGAAAGGCATTTGGAGCGGCGGCGTGGGCGACCCTTTCACTTCGCCTGTTGCCGTAATTTTTTGCAATAAAGTTGAATGTGATTTTGGTAGAATTGTTGCAACTACTCAATCACCCTGGTTATTGAGCCGCACAAGATTATGAGCCATGTAACGATATTTTTTTATAAATAACAGCTGGGACCGACACGGCTTAACAATATGCCTTCCGAAGCACAGAATTAAACTTTTCGAACAATTAAGAGATTCTGCCTGCAATGTCTTATCAAACTGAGGCTAGTCTCACAAAATGGTTTTTAATTAACCACATTTTTCTCATCCAAATGCTGAACTCTACTGCTTGGTCAAGTTGTTATGGGTTTTATTAATATAGGTACCTATACAACGTGTTACAAAAAATACCAAAAAAATAAATATTCTTCATCACAGGCATTTAATCAAAATTTTCCCATCTCTAGTGTCATTTGACACCTAAAATATAGACTATCGATTCTCAGAACGGAAAAGTATTTGTACACCATTTGTGCCTACATTTTTAAAAGAGATGTACTTAAATCAATTTATGTTAGAAAACATTTTCTTTTTTGCCTTAATTATTTTGTTTACGTATTTACAAACATGAATATAATTTTGAAATTGTTGAATTTATGGTTATTAATTTATACAAAAATTAATCTTAGCTCATGTTTATTTTAAATGAGTAAATAATTCAACTGTTGTAAATATGAAATCTGATTTGACTATAGCATTTATTGTATAAATGAGTGAAGGTGAGTGAATGAGTGAACGAACCGCCAAATTATCTTTCGTTCTGTCTGGCAGTTCTGTCTGTTCACATTCGGATTTTCTACTGCGTTAGTAACGGTCGTGTAATATCTTCCCAGTGCTAAATAAGTTATAAAATAATATACTAATTATTTATTTAAAATAATATAAAGTTTTCTTTGGCTCATAACCCTATTTCCTACAGGTTATGGGCCCAGTGGCGCGAATTTATTTTTCAATTGTTTTTTGACGTATATAATCACCGTAACATTTGAATTGGCAGACGGTTATATTTTCGAAAAAGTGCGGAATGGAGAATTCAAAAATCAAACGAAATATCAAACCGTTCAACGGAGAAAACTACAGTGTTTGGAAATTTCGTATCCGTGCATTGCTAAGCGAAATGGATGTGATTAAAGTTATTGACGAAGATCCAGTGTGTGATACGATGCACCACATGGGAGAAAAATAACCGGATTGCTAAAAGTATTCAGGTTTTGCTTGACTGGAGATTACCAAGAAGATGCCCGTGAAGATAAAGTGACTTTTATACTGGATTCTGTAGCATCTGACCACATCATAAAAAAGGACGATCTTATTATTACATATGCCGTTTTAAAAATCCTCCATTGAAAATTTCTATTGCTAAGAAAAAAAGTGCTTTTATATTATATTTCAGCTACAAAAAGGAGTGCAATTCAAGTTACAAGCAACTTGGGCATTCAAGGAACCCTGGAGGATGTGTTGTATTGCCCGGAAGTACCATACAACTTGCTTTCGGTTACTAAGATGCAGCAGACTGGTATGACGATCATATTAAACGGACAAGATGCCCAAATTTGTAAAAATGGTAAAACATTGATGAAGGGTAAGTCTTTGAACAATTTAATGATGTTAGATTTTGTAACCTGTGCTGTGATTCATTTTATGTCCCAAATATGCAACAGTAAAAAAATAAAAAATCTTATAAATTGTGACATCAAAGGTTAGGTCATATTAGTAAAAATAATTTTTGCAATTAAAAAGTTGGTTGAAGATGTAAATCAAATTCAAAACGTTGTAAGTAGTGACGATTTGTGTGAAGCGTGCATAAGTGGTAAACAAGCGCGACTTCCGTTTAATCAGTCTAAAGTTAAAACTCATTAACCGACCTGTATAAGCCCAGTTAGACTTATACACTTAATAAAAGTGCTATAGTTGTAGTTGATCTGCCGGTAAGTACTTGCAGACTCGGAGCACGTCAAAGAGAAAGAACACCAAAGTAGTAAAAGTATGTAAAAAAAGAACTAAAAAAAAAAACAAATGTCAGCATAAAATAGGTAAATTATGGCAATTCCTTTCTTGAGTAGTGTTTACTGTGTGACAGTAGTCGACGCACTAAATTGTACTTAATAATATAAAGTTAATAATAACGAAAACATACGCGTGCGGCCTAATTAAGTCGCAGCATTGACAAAATGTTTGTGTGGCAGTGAGACCATACACGACCGTTATATGTTGTTCACTCCGACGTTTGTGGACCTATTACTGTTCCAACTATTGATAATAAGAATTATTTTGTTTTATTTGTTGATCAATTTACTCATTACTGTGTTGTGTACCTAATAACGTACAAATCAGATTTATTTTCAGCTTTTGAAGATTACGTTGTGAAAATTAAAGCTAGATTTAATTTTAAACTTGTCAATTTGTATTCTGATAACAGTGGAAAATACTCTACTGAAATAAAAAAATATTACTGTGTTGAGAAGGGAATAACATATTATTTGACAGTTACAAAGACAACACAGCAGATTGGTTTTTCAGAAAGTATGGTTAGGACCATTACTGAAAAGGCTCGTTCCATGTTAAGTGGCGCAAAATTGGAAAAAGTTTTCAGAGGAGAAGCTGCATTATCAGCAGTCCAGCCACAAGAGTCCTATTACAATCCAAGACACCATTCGAGCTGTGGCACAATAGGAAACCTCAGTTAGGGTATCTTAAAGTGTTCGGTTCAACATAAACTGTTTATGTACATGATAAAACCAGTAAGGCAAAATTTGATGACAATTCATGGAAAGATATACTGGTAGGATACGAACCAAACGGGTATAAAGTTTGGAATCCTAAATGCGAAAGGTTTGTTACTGTTAGAGATGAAATCACAGACGAGACTATTTTTTTGCAATTCAGGCCTCTTTTTTTTTAAAGCCTGAAGGGAATAATTTTCCAAATTCCCATGACAAAACTGATAACTATGTTATGCCTAAACCAGTGTCACAAAACTGATAACAATGTTGTGCCTAAATCAGTGTCAATAAAGTCTCGTTCAAAACCGGCAAGTCGGGTAAGTCGGGTGTTCTAACAGTACATAAATCAGATACGTAAAAAATCTGATGGGCACGAGTGCTCTAACAAACTTCGCAAAATAAACGACACGGTTGATATTTGAACTGAGAGTTCCTGAGAGAGAAAGATGATAATAACACAGGATACAAATAATGAACTTATGAAAAGTGATAGTCTTGAATCTCGTCCCCCTATATCTTATTATGAGAGTGATGATGACAACTTACTATGTGCTCAGTCCATTTTATGTAAGATACCAACCTTAAATGCGGAAATAAAAACACGAGACGATAGAACTCAGTGGGAGGCCGTAATTAGGGATGAATAAAACTCTCTTTCTATCAACAACACTTGGACTTTAGTGCCAAGGCCGTCAGATAAAAATGTTGTTGTTTGTTGTTGGATATTTTCAATTAAACATAATAAATTTGGAAAACCTTTAAGGTACAAGAGTACAAGGCGCGTTTAGTCTTGAATAAAGTGCTATACAGATTAAAGCAGGCGGCAAGGTGCTGGTTTGAGGTTTTCGAACAATCTCTAAAAGAAAAAGGTTTTTCAAAATTCGTCTATTGATAGGTGTACCAACTCATATATATGTATATGTCGAATAATGGAAGTGTAAATTCGTGATCTAGTCATAGCGTGTGCTGAAATTCAAACGATGAATGATATCAAAAATTATTTAATGAGTAAGTTTGAAATGACAGATTTAAAAGAAATAAAATTATTTCTAGGCATAAAAATTACACGATTCAATGATAAAATTACATTAGATCAAAGTGCATACATTAAAACAGTTTTAAATGCACGATTCTAATCAAACAAACATAATAAAAAAATATGGCAATGTTTAAAAAGGGTCCTCAGATAACAACTGACTTAAAATTAATTTATAAACGATGTGATTATAACAATATTTTATGTGGGTATGTAGACTCTGATTGGAGTGGAAGCGATGCAAACGATAGAAAAAGTACTACAAGGTACTTATTTAAACTGTTCGATAATTGTACTATACTACCTGGAGCACAAAGAGGCAAATGTCTGTTGCAGCCTCATCGACTGAGTGGCTCTGTTCGAAGCTATTCGTGAGGCATTATGGCTAAAGTCTCTGGCATGTAGTATGTAAATAATTCTAGTCCTATTGTGATTTATGAAGATAACAGTGGATGCATAAGTATCGCAAATAACCCAACTAATCACAAGAGGTCCAAACACATCGATATAACATATCATTATTCCAGAGAGCAGATTGAGAAAAATGAAATAAAATTATGTTATATTCCCACAGGTAAACAGTTGGCGGATGCATTGACGAAACCCTTACCTGCAATTACTTTTCTAAGAATGCGTGCTGAGATGGGTTTACAATAATTATTGTTTTTAATTTTGTTGTATATTTTAAAATGATTATCATGAAGTTAACACAATTTGTATACATATGGTTTGATTAGGTTTTTCCTGGGTTTTTCCCTAATCCTTGCAACAAATGTTGGACCATAATAATAATGTACTTTTCCCAGCATACACTTGGAAGATATATACGTACCGTATAGGATATCGTAGGTGAATTATGTATTTTTGAACATAATAAACAAATCAAAATATTTTTGTAACTAAGATTCATTTTTGAGGGCGCGTGTTGAATTTATGGTTATTAATTTATACAAAAATTAATCTTAGCTCATGTTTATTTTAAATGAGTTATAATTCAACTGTTGTAAATATGAAATCTGATTTGACTATAGCATTTATTGTATAAATGAGTGAAGGTGAGTGAATGAGTGAACGAACCGCCAAATTATCTTTCGTTCTGTCTGGCAGTTCTGTCTGTTCACATTCGGATTTTCTACTGCGTTAGTAACGGTCGTGTAATATCTTCCCAGTGCTAAATAAGTTATAAAATAATATACTAATTATTTATTTAAAATAATATAAAGTTTTCTTTGGCTCATAACCCTATTTCCTACAGAAATATTTAGTTCATTATTTCATTAATTTATTATTTCATAACAAATATTTAACAAAGCTTTCTTTATTTATTTGTAGATTTTTCATTTAGAAATTAATTGTTCTAATGTGAATGTTATGGTACAAGTAGTACGTAAACATTTTTAACCATAGCGGTAAAAATAGGCACATTGACCTATTACATATCTGGTCCGAATATTCTTTGACACAGCTGATCACTAGAGATGGGAAAATTTTAATTAAATGGCTTTGATAAAAATATTCTTTTTTTTGGTATTTTTTGTAACACGTTGTATATTTAATCCCTTTAGAACCACCATGTTGAATTCTTAAAATGTTGAATTTGCAAAATTCATCCCCTCATTCACTATTACATAGGTATAAAAAAAACCCATGACAGTTAAATGGTTTGATATAAAATTAGTATTTTATATCCAATACGATATCCAATGGGATATCGTTCGTAAAAAAAAAAAACGTTTTTACGTTGCTATTTACGATTCGGTTTTATCTTCGGGTTTGGCCATATATTTTGAGTTTATTGTACCGGGTTAGATAGAATATTGCTTTTTAAGGCCTCGTTACGGAGGGTTTTTATATCAGAGAGGAATTTCATGCCTTTATGCAAATTGGAAGCCTATGAATACGAAATCAAATGAAACATTGTTGTGTCGTCTCTTTTAAATCCGCAGCTGTCGAGCGCTGATAAAAATCCTAAATTGGAATTTCTATACCTACTAACTTTTGAGCAAGGCTACAGGGGGCGTTTGTTAAATGGGAGTGCTACAAGGGTGTATTTTAGGCCCTTTTCTGTTTATAGTCTACATTAATGACTTAGTATTTATAGTTTAAAATTTGCAGACGATACTTTTCTTATTTTTGTAAAACATTAAATAAAGGGACACCTACATATGAAAATAAGTATTACGTAATAAATCTCATAAACAAATTCAAGATTTTAAGTTTAGGTACACGTTTAAACACTTCACAGAGGGCGCGGCGCACATCTTGTTTATAGTGAACATGCCAACCATAGGCTTTGTTCAGATTTGCTTTTGAAATATGACTTTGTGAGAACTAAGTCATATAATGCAAATAAAAATATGAGCGAAAATTCTTTATCATGTTTAAGTCTCTACTTGATTAGATTGAGTTTATTTTCATTCATAAAAAATAACTGAAATGACAACTTAAAATATAACTTGGCGTGGTCTTTAGCAAAAATTGTGTTTTCTGTATACTTTTGTGAGTACTTTCACTTTTGAATGCTTTTAATGTAGCTTTTAACAGTATTTTGGTTTATTCAGTTTTCCTCAGAAACTTCAATGCGAAAGGAAAATTAATTAACTCACCTGGCAGTTCAAGAAAGTTGGACGTCCGCCGCTGCCTCCCACGCATTGTATTTTGGAAGTTGAGCGGGCCAATGTCCTCCACAGAGTCACAGTTGGAAATCGTGGACTCTCGGGAGCCCCTTCTACTGGCCAAGTACGCTAGACCCCCCTTCATGGAGCCCCTCCGCATTGGAGAGCACGGTCGGCTCACGCTCGTCGACCGCGTCACCGGTGTGTCGTCCGTCATATCCGTCAAGTCCGAAGTGGACTTTCGACAAATCCGCGATGATGTCGTCGTCATCTCATCATCAGCATCGTTCATGGTGCCCGATGGAGTACCAGGCATCGCGTCCATCGAGTCATCAGTATGACTGGACACTATACTTGGAGACGTCACGAGACGAGGCGAGTTTACAGTAGAAGTAGATCCGTACACTTTCCTTGTACGATTGGGGGAGACATAGCCAGGATTAGTATGGATGTGAACTGGAGGAGGTTTAGGTGATCGAGGACGACTGTGCTTTAAAGATGTGGAATAATGAAGAGGTGTACGATCCGCGTTTGGATTTGGACTAGATCTCCCTGAAGGAGATTTTTGGGGAAAATTGAAGTGCCTTGGACTCATGGGACTTCTGTGTCCGTGTGCTAAGGGAGACTTCGGGGGCTGGTGCTTGTCATAGCTGCAGCCTGATTGAGGGGTATAATACCCCGAGGAAGAGGTGCTGGAAGTGATCGAGGGAGATTTTTGGGGGAAGACAAAGTGACGGGGGCTTTTTGGGGTGTGTGGTTTGGGGGACATCGGGGGATATCCGCCGGGACTGTTCACTGCCATGCTTATTCACGTTAACACTGCACACTCATTTCACTTGCACTTTATGTACCTGAAACAAAAAAAAACAGTTTTAATTAATGTTTGCAATTGGTAAAGGAGAGTATCTTATCATGTAGCTTTAGCACGGGTAGCTGTGACTTTGCCCAATTTGGTTTCCTTTCATGCAAATACGTTTCAAGAAGATGTTTTTCAAAAGTTACGCCACTTAATTGAAATAAAAAATAGTTTCTCGTCAAAACGTTTTTTTTTTTCAGTTTTAATATAATATTATTATTTGAATTTCTAGATTTGTGTACAATAAATGTGTGTACAAGCTGTAATAGATGTACAAAAATTGTACACGTATTGTATTTTTGTAGTTTTAGTCATATGTTGTGGAAGCCAACTAAAGCTCTGCTCACCCCCTTGGGGACAGGAACATGATTTTATGTATGTATGATGAATTTGTATGTATATTATATACAATTGATACTAGCGATTGTCGGCACTTGATGGAACTTGGTAGACATATTTAATAAACAATATCAATTCTGAATATAAAATCTATTAATATTAGGTAAGCTACTCTTTGTTTGATAGTATTTCACAAAAGATGTCAAGTGCAGTGTTCTCTCAGTAGAAAATATTATATTTCAAATTGAATTTATCGATACGCTAGCAAATCCAAATGTCATATACATGGACATTGGACACACGTTGCATTATGTACTACATTAAAAAACTACTATCAACATCAACGACCCGTTACAGTCCACTGCTGGACTATGAGCCTCCTCCACTTAAGTGGAGGGTTTTGCCATAATCTCCACGCTTGGCAGGCGGGTTGGAGATCGCAGATTAAAAGGTTACTGTATCAGAGAGCGCTGCTGCCCTTTCCCTGTTCAATGTGTAGCCCCTAAGTCGCCTCTTACGACACCCACGGGAAGAGTAGGGGTTGGTGAAAAATGTTTTCTACTCTGCCGTCATCACACGGCTTAATATACTTTACCAACTACAAATTGGAGAATGCCATCCATCATGTTCTACGCGAATATTTATCTGGCATTTCTAAAAAAGATCTCTTCAGTAGAAATATAATTTTAGCTCATATACGAGTAGCTTCATGAGAAATAAGAATAAAAATAAATACCTAGAGGTATCTGGAACACGAAATATTTCACCATACAATCAATATTACCACTTCAATGGCGATGAAAATACCGATAAATTTGTATCGGGTGGGAGTGGGACGCGTCTCTGGGACTCTTCATACGCTACTAATAGCTGCCAAAGGGCTATTTCTTGTCTCTCTAGATTTATAAAATGATCAAATGTTTGACCTACATCAGCGGGAGTACATAATTTTCCTCTGAGAATAGTGGGGGAAGAAATGAAGATCACATATAGTTCCAGTCTAGGATTATTTCAACTTTGTAATAATATGTAGAATCATATAAAAATTTAAAAACACGGCTGCCCTGCCTAACTCCCCCTCCTACCAGCGAATGTTTGTTGTAACCCCACAACCCTAATGTAAAATAAAACTATGTCTAACAACGTGTGTCTGTTGAATGGCATAGAAAAAATCGAAATAAGGCTGAATAAAAATCATGGCGCGGAGCCGAAAATTTTATGTTTCCTAAAAAGCGAATTATTTATATGTGGCTGAGAGCAGACGATGCCAACGAACGAGCAATAGCTATCCCTGTGCATGGGAACTCCGAATACAAGGTTTAAAACCGTATTTGGACATTTTTCACTTCCGTTATACGTTCTTGTATTGAACTTTTTCGAATAACTCAAAAACTAAAAGAGATAGCGCCAAACTAAGAGCATATGTGTGATGCCGAGACCGACTTACATCTATATTGTGAGTTTCAGCAAAATTGGGGAACTTTGTTGGAAAATCCGTGTTGACCCTACGCGTACCGTCGATGCGACTCTCGAATATATGTATGGGGAAGGCAGCCGTCGGCCAGTGATGGTCGGAGGCGACAAGTATTAATGATAAAAATCATAATATGTTAAAGTTTGGATATTGACTGAAAAGTTCAATATAGGTTTGGAAAATATGAAAATATTTGCTATAACCAAAGTTACAGGCGCTGCTAAAAACTTCCCCTGTTCGTCTCTTACGCCGCCTAGCTTGAGACGACGGCATCCTGAGAGGCAAAGGGGCCACCCTTAAACCTTTATTGACTAATCCAAACTAACCAGTGTGGTCTGCACATCCTGGTAGAATATATTATGGTGGCTGAGTGGATGATGCTAGATAGCAGATACAGACGCCGGCTGGAGCCTATACCTCTAGAGTTACTTAACAGAGGACAAGCATACGTAGACCATCGGCCGCAACGCATTATGGATCTGGAACCTCTCACGAATCCGCGTTGTCTCCAATGCCGCTGTCCTAATAAGAACCACCTCACGTGTCGCCCAAGCACGCAGAATGGGGAGAGGAAATGGCAAAGGCCCATCCGCAATGTATTCTAACTATTAACGAGGGCCATGACTAGGGAAGAGGATTCGCGACCCTTTACCCCGGACATGGGCACTCAAAACCATGTCTGACGCTTGAAGATGTGGTATACCCGTCATTAGCTGATGTTGACACTGCATGCCCAGCTCTGAACCGCTGATTGATCGAGACACGTAGAGCAACTTGAATACATCTTCGCCGATGGGACTTGTCCACATCTGTGCGCTGTGGATCTCAAGATGCTTAGTATCGATGAAGGTCTTTCAAGTATTACCCCCGGTAGTGGCATCGGCAAAGGCTAATGACTCCTCTGAGACGCAAGTCTGCGGAGCGACTTTCTGTGAAGTTTTCTGCTCTGGACGTGAAGCTGCTCGAGTTATGCTCTAATTAATGTATAATCACAAAGCAGAATAAGACCCGAATATCGTAAAGCGATATCAGTGCATATGATTGTAAATGCATCTGCTAAATGGGCTTTGGTGAATGAATCTATGACCACATGCTGCTGTGGCTTAGATCACGCTAGACAAGGGATAGTTATGCAAGCCCAAAAGAGTAGTGTCCCCAAAAGGACCGGGTGCATATAGCACCGTTCCCTTCAGAGAAATATTGTTGCACTCAGCGAAGGGAACATGGAGCATACTCGAACCAGTGGATCAGTTCGGCAGGAGATGAGCAGAGAGTTGGGAGTTATTTAATATGTTTAAATAAGTATTTAAATGTATATATAAGGGGTTATATTCCCTTCACTCCCATCGAACGCAATACGTCGGACACTTCGGTGGAAGACCAGGATTAGCCTCCTAAAAGGTTACCACAGCGGCTCAGCCGTATCGGGAACGCTACGGCTAGTATCGATTGGACGTAGTCCACTAGCTTCGGCTTACCACGAGAAGCTTATGCTTTCAACGAAGAGACTTTGGTCTCCAACCAACGCTTAAGGCGCACCGGTCGGACCAGAGTCCGCTGTAGACAATCCTTCGGGATTGTCTATTTTTTTAACCTTTTCCTACACCTCTGTGGTGAGGGGAGGTCAGGAGCGTTCTGGAGGACAGAATGGGCAGTGTCTCACAGAGAGCGCGTTGGCGGGGCGTTTATTCTCGCTCGCCTCGTAAATGCTTTAACAGTTGGTTTGCTGTAAAGGTGTGAGCGTATCGGGTCTTTGCTTCTGAGCTGTTGTCTTGCTCGGGATCTGGGGTCTAGCAATCAACTAGCTGAAGGAACTAAAACTAGTTCCTTCGTCAGGGCTGGATCTTGCTGGATCTTGCTGGATCTCTTGTGGGATGGTAGTAAGGAAGACACAGAGAGATTATGTAACTGTATTTTTCAATACGGTTGACATAGCTTAAGGAGAAGGTTGCCCAGGGCGAGGGCAAGGATGGCCGTCTCCGAGCAGTATCATTAGAGAGACTTGGAGCACGGCTATTCTGTTGAGGAAGAGAGACTCAACGAAAGTTCTTATGAGAACTAGAAGCTCATAATGAGCTAGAGCTTCCAAGGAAGCTCAGGTCAATAAAAGACCAAAACCAGGGGCGATACGCTATGTGGGAAATACATTGTTCATTCAATGATATTTCCTACTTTTTATAACTTCCCTGATGATCGAGCAGGGAGGAATTGATAGCTAGGAATTACATAGATGTTGTACAGAGACACTTTGTTTAATTTCGTAGTTAGAATGCCCAAGAAAAACGAGCTCACTGTAATCTTCTAAAAGAGCTTGGGTTACTCACACAAAGTAGTACGATTCCGCTACTAGATGATCATTGGCCAATTTTAATTATTATAGAGATCAAGTGTGCAGTTACAATTTGGTGCCTAGAAACCAGGATTTTAGGACCGTAACAAGAACAGTGGCCTTAAGCCACAATTTGTTGCTAGTGAAATGGAAAGAAGATTACAGTGTGGTTGTTGAAAATACCCGTAGAGATTTGTAGAACAAATTGGATTGTAGTAGAAAAATACTTATGTGCGTTTCTTTTGTTACAGAGTCTTGGCTGCAACAGAAATAAAGAATAATTAAACAGTGCATATAAACAATATTGACAAAGTCAAAAAAAAAGTGTTAAAAGAACAATTAAGTGAATAGGACTTGGTGCATGACAATGGGCAGTAGATCCGATTATGAGGAGTGCCGCGAGGAGAGGGAAGAAGAGAGAATGCAAGAACCTCCTCGCAAGAAGGCCAAAAAGGCCAATAAACAAAAGAGAAAGGAGAGAATGGTGGTTGAGCCAACGGAGGACGTTGGCTCTAACAGTAGGGAGTTTATGCTCTTGTACAAACTCATGACAAAGACAACTAGAACTCTCACAGATAAGATAGAGGAGTTAGAGAAGGAAATGTCGCGAACAGCGACAGCGCACAAGGCGCTTGAGGTGGAAGTTCAGAAAGGAACGGGGGGTGAGGCCAGTAGTGGCACCCTATCTCCATTAGGGAACAAGAAGGAAGAAAAGAAAATTGTCTATAGCATTACCAATCTCAATTCTGAGAAACCAAAGTTCTCAGGAATTGGTAACAAAGACAAGTACGGGAAAATAGTGCACCCGGTTACATTCCTAGAAGATCTGACCGCGTATTTGCGGAAGATTCCTGCCCAAGGAAGAGAACTAGATATAGTTCAGGAATGTCTGATGGACCAAGCGAGGGATTGGTCGCGTATATACATGAGTCGTTGGCATTCTTTTGATGATTTTAAATCAGATTTTTTGGACACATATTGGAGTGAAGTGGAACAGAACAGAGTCCGTAGAGACATAGTCTCCAATAAGTGGGATAAAGGGAAATATCCCACGATGTTAAGTCATTTCCTAGGCTTAGCAGGCCAGGTAAACTTATTGACGTTTACAATCCCCGAAAGACAGTTGGTGGCTGACATAATGCGCCACTATCCCAAAGAAGTGCAACAACTATGGGCGCTGTCCAGAGAGGACTCTATACTGGCAGCGTCAGAATTTCTAAGGAACATGGATATGATCAATCAGTCAGAAGGGGAATCAGCCAAAATAGTGAGTCAGTCGATGAACTCCCATCCGGGAGGGAGACAGGACCCTAAACAATACAAGAGGAGATTCGAGAACTGGATTCGACCGAGAGGAGGGGCGCCACGCGACCGAGGCGAAGTGCAAGCAACGAAACCATTCGTCGCGACCAGTTCAGCAGCAGTCGTGGAGGTGGAGACTCCGAAGGGGAAGCCCAGTTTAAACTAGAAAGTACTATTTGTCCAACCCCCGGGCAGGTAGTCAATGTTATCAGAGACGGGGGGCTGACCGATTTGGACTCGACTTCGGTCGGTTATAAAATCATGTCAAAACAAGGTTGGAAGACAGGCCAACCTTTAGGAAAAACCTTTAAAGGAATCTTAAAACCGATCATAGCACGAGGCCAGAGAGGGAGGGCCGGAATCGGATATCATACTGGCGAAGATGAAATTATATCAGAGCTGATTACAGCCCGATTTGATTTGCTATCAATGGAAAAGGTCGTGGAAGCACATGCCACAACAATGACCAGTACGGTCTTTAATGATGACCAAAGAAATAAAGAACTTATGGAAGGGCTGCGGCCTGATATAATTGTGATCTGTGAAGGACTTAGAATCATGGCTTTGTTAGATACGGGGTCAGAGATTACATGCATCTCAGAGGACTTATATGTGGAATTAAAATCGAAAAATGAGAAAGTCCCCGTGGTACCAGTCAAAGGGTTCCAAGTAAAGGGGGCTGTCGGTCAAAGATCGTCAAAAATAACTATACAGGTTCATCTTAAAGTTGAACTGACGAAGGGGTTTGACATGGAAATACCCTTTTTAGTGGTGCCAGGTCTTACAAGACCCATGATTCTGGGTTTTGATTTTATGTGCCAATATCAAATCCGAATCTTATTAGATAAAGCCGTTGGAATGTATGTCAGACGTGGCGTGGAGCCAGTATTTGTACCGTTTGCACATTATAAAGAGAGTCTAGAAACGAAAAAGCTAAATTCATTAAATTCTAATTCGATTAAAGGTGATTGTTTTGAAAGCGCGAATTTGGACCGAACTGAGATCAAAACTGGAGCAGACATAGGGTCGGAGGGGATGGAGAAATTGACAGCTTTGCTGGACAAGTTTAACACGCTTTTTTCGGCAAAGTTGGGTCGAGCAAATTGTTATGAACATAAGATTGTTATGCAACATGGGACACCGATTGTTAAGCAATCGTATCCTATACCATACGCTTACAAAGCGAAATTGGAAGAGAAGTTAAATGAGATGGAAGAAATGGGGATAATCTCAAGACGATCAACGCCATACTCTAGTCCGTTGACGTTTACACTGAAAAAGGATGGTTCAGTGCGCGTTTTATTAGATGCGAGAGGGATAAACCAGTACATGGTACCCGAAACAGAAAAACCACCAATGCAATTGGATGTGTTGAACTCGTTTCACGGAGCGAAGTTTATTACTACCATTGATTTGAACAATGCGTATTTTCAGATACCAATAAACGAACAAGGGAAGCAATATACTGGCTTTACATTTAATGGGAAAAGCTATGTATACAATGTTTTACCGATGGGCTTAAGAACGTCAGTTGGAAGTTTCTCTCGAGCCATGGATGTGATACTGGGTCCTGAAGTTAGAGAGTTTTGTGTCAATTATCTTGATGACTTAGCTGTTATAACGACAGGGACTTTAGATACACATCTTGAGCACGTTGAAACAGTCCTACAGAAGTTGTTGAAAGCTGGACTTACTTGTAATTTACGGAAATGTGAATTCATTTGTAAGGAGGTAAAGATGTTGGGGTTCATTATTTCAACCGATGGGATAAGGACTGATCCTGACAAGATACGTGCGATACGCGAATTTCCAATTCCAAAGAAGGTAAAACAAGTTCGGGCGTTCCTTGGCTTATGCAACTTCTATAGACGGTTTATTCCGGATTATAATCGAAGTATAATGCCCCTCTGCGAGGTATTAAAAAAGGGACGCAGCTGGATATGGGGAGATGTTGAACATCAAGCATTTGAAGATCTGAAAAGGAGATTCATTAATACAATAATGTTACATCATCCAGACTTTTCCAAACCTTATTATATCCAAACGGATTGTTCAGGAATAGGTTTAGCTGGAGTGTTGTTTCAGAAAGATGACCAAGGAAGCCCAAGGATCCTGGGATTTAACAGCAAAGCTTTAAGAGGAGCCGAACTTAATTGGACCACCACGGAACAGGAGTTCTTCGCAGTTATTAGCACAGTCAAGAAGTTCGAGACTTATCTCAGAGGGGCGAAATTTTGTGTACTAACTGACCACAAAGCACTCTTGTTCGTGCAGAATATGAAATTATATAACAGCCGTATAACAAGATGGATATTATACCTAGAACAGTTTGATTATACTGTTGAGCATGTGGCGGGGCGATTGAACACAGCAGCAGATGTGCTCTCTCGATATTTGCCTAGTAGTGAGTTCATACAGGAAGAAAAAGCTGTATGCCCAGAGATAGCCTATCTGGGAACAAAACCTAATCGAGGTTTGAACGAACAAATCAAGCAACTAGATCGAATGCAAGAGGAAGATGAGTTTTGTGGCAAAAAGATCCAATTGACACAACAAGGCAAAAAGTCCAGATATTTTATAAAAGAAAGTAAATTGTATATTCAGTTTGGAGAAAGAGAGGTGATAGTGTTGCCGGAAATTATGAGAGAGGAGTTGATCAAACAAGTGCATCTAGAAATGGGTCACCAGGGAGCCTATAAGGTTATCAAGTACATTAAGGACAGGTTCTTTTGGCCCAATTTGGCAAGGCAAGTTAAGAAGCAAGTTAGAGGATGTCATATTTGTCAGTTAGCAAAATGCAACAATTTCAAATATGTGGGACCATGTAAATCAATAGTTACACAGAATATTGGGGACTTGGTAATGGCAGATTTGTATGGACCACTACCTTCAGGGGTGTTTGGTTTTCAGTACATTCTGGTTGTCCAGGATTCCTTCAGTAAATTTGTGAAACTGTTTCCGCTAAGAAAAGCTACGGCGAAAGCTTGTATTACCAAAATGTTGCAGTTTACGGAGATAATTGTACCCAAAGTAATCATGACTGATAATGGAAGGCAATTTAACTGTAAACTTTGGAAAGAAACATTAAATGGAATAGGTGTAAAGACCGTCTACACCACGATAAGAAATCCTCGACCAAACACAACTGAAAGGGTGAACAAAGAACTGGGACGGATGTTTCGAACATACTGTCATGAAAAGCATTCTAGTTGGGCCACTAGATTACCTGAAATTGAAGTACTATATAACAATACTAGACACGATAGCACTGGGTTTACGCCGTGTGAGATCTTGTATGGAAGATCGATCAACTTCTCATTTGACGAAGATCTGCAAGCCCAAAACTCAGCCTTAGATGTGGGAGAGATAAGAAATGAAGTTCGAATGAATTTGGAAAAGCAAAGCAAATATCGGAGAGAGAAGTTCGATAGGAGCCACAAGTTGATGCAATATCATATTGGAGACCTAGTCAAAATTCGGCGGCTAAATATTTCTAACAAGTTGCAAAAACACATAAGCAAATTTGATTTGTTATACGAAGGACCTTATCGGGTTGCTTCCGTCCCCTTCGACAATGTGTATGTTCTGGAGGATCTAGAATCGGGTCGAATTCGAGGAAAGTATAATGCTATACATTTATCCAAATATTATAAATAAAAATATTTGTCTTAACTAATTATTGTGAATTGGAAATGATGAAAATCAAACTAATTATTGTGAATTGGAAATGATGAAAATCAAACTAATTATTGTGAATGTTTAAAGTTGTTGTTGCAAATGATTGTAAATATTTACTTTTTAATGCCTGATTATTGTGAATTAAAATTGTGCTATAAGAAACTTGAATAAGTACAAGTGCACTGCGTAGTGTTATGCTAAATGTTAACGTGGTTAACATACACGATCCCTGTGATTAATAAATATTTAAATTGAAATGTCAGAATTATAAAGAAAGGCGACATGCAACGTCTTTATTGTATCAATTTACTTGGGAGTTTTGGGTTACAAAACCCCCAAGTACATTGAAACAATGGAATATGTATAACATATTCAAATTTGTACTTAGTAGGTAAGTGAATTGTAAAGATTAAACACTGAACTCAAGGTTGGTAAATCAGTGTCTAATCTAAGAGAAAAATTGTTTATAATAATAAAACAAGATAAAAAAAAAAAAAAAAAAAAACTGTTGAATAAAAGGATAGCCGTTGGCGACAGGGAGTGGCACAATCAAATCGATTGTGGAAGATCGAATTTAGTACAAGTTGAAATAAGACTAAATTCGAGTAGCATATTAAGTAAGACAAAGGTGGGACTTATGTCCGCGTCTCACCAGGTCATTAGCTTGGACTAATGAAGATTGTGAAACAATCGAAGTGTTTGTTGGGGAAGGAGGCGGCCACTTAGGGAAGAGTAGGAAATCAGAATTAACAGGTTAGAATTTAGGATAGGGACGTAGAGTTAGGTACTGTAATGTTTTGTATTATTAGTAGATAGTTGTGTTTGTTAGGAAAAGGAATAGAATTTATGTCATTTAGGAATTATTAGTGTTATAGTATCAGTAGTTAGGTAGTCAAATAAATTTTATTCCATTTAGGGATTTTAAGAGTTAGATTTAGTATAGGTAGGGAAAAATCACGAAGGCATAAAAAGAGAACTATAAGTACCCTGCAAAGGGGAAACAGAAATAGTTCTCTATTTTTTGAGCTGAAAATAAATAGTGTCATTGTACTATAATAATAAACAATGGAAAAGCGAAATATTTGATGATGAAGATTGGGAGAAGGAAGACCGGAAACGGTCTTCAACAATTATTGTAACAATGTCGACTTATTTAGCGATGTCTCAGGGGCCTCTACGGCTTCGGATGTATATCACAAAAAGCTAAATTCAGAAGTCGTTTAAAAGCTGGGTGTCGAGCGTACTGACGATTGTATCGTTTACGTTTTCGATGCTCTAGCGAATTGCGCGTCAACTACAAGGTTAGTGGCGGTTTGTCATTTTAATGTGGAACTCATCTAATTCCGGGCGGAATCGTTTTTGTCTTGTTGATGGTAAACAAATGTTTTCAGTGAGTTCGACAAACTCGCAGGGTTAATTGGCTTAACACTTGGGTCGTTGCAATGGAAGAGAAGTAGTTGCAAGCAAGTGAATGATGCACATTGTGCACATTAACGAAGAACTTTTAAGTAAGTCTTCGAAAACTGATGAGGGGATCAGTAAGAAGAGATAGTTATTGTTCCACAGTACCTCGAGCGAGGGAAATAATAGATGGATCAATATTGATGAAGAGCGATGGTTATTGAACTACAGTACCTCGAGTGAGGGAAATAATAGTTAGTTCAAGTTGTAAAACACACAATCCTATTGAATGAAATTTATTGCACCTAAGGGTTAAAAGGTAAACCTATGTAGAACAACGTGTGTCTGTTGTATGGCATAGAAAAGGTTGATTGGAAGTTTTAGATGAAGGGAATTTTAGCTATTTAAAATTTTTCTTCATAAATTCCGTCAAATTTTGGGGGCTGGATGTAACCCCACAACCCTAATGTAAAATAAAACTATGTCTAACAACGTGTGTCTGTTGAATGGCATAGAAAAAATCGAAATAAGGCTGAATAAAAATCATGGCGCGGAGCCGAAAATTTTATGTTTCCTAAAAAGCGAATTATTTATATGTGGCTGAGAGCAGACGATGCCAACGAACGAGCAATAGCTATCCCTGTGCATGGGAACTCCGAATACAAGGTTTAAAACCGTATTTGGACATTTTTCACTTCCGTTATACGTTCTTGTATTGAACTTTTTCGAATAACTCAAAAACTAAAAGAGATAGCGCCAAACTAAGAGCATATGTGTGATGCCGAGACCGACTTACATCTATATTGTGAGTTTCAGCAAAATTGGGGAACTTTGTTGGAAAATCCGTGTTGACCCTACGCGTACCGTCGATGCGACTCTCGAATATATGTATGGGGAAGGCAGCCGTCGGCCAGTGATGGTCGGAGGCGACAAGTATTAATGATAAAAATCATAATATGTTAAAGTTTGGATATTGACTGAAAAGTTCAATATAGGTTTGGAAAATATGAAAATATTTGCTATAACCAAAGTTACAGGCGCTGCTAAAAACTTCCCCTGTTCGTCTCTTACGCCGCCTAGCTTGAGACGACGGCATCCTGAGAGGCAAAGGGGCCACCCTTAAACCTTTATTGACTAATCCAAACTAACCAGTGTGGTCTGCACATCCTGGTAGAATATATTATGGTGGCTGAGTGGATGATGCTAGATAGCAGATACAGACGCCGGCTGGAGCCTATACCTCTAGAGTTACTTAACAGAGGACAAGCATACGTAGACCATCGGCCGCAACGCATTATGGATCTGGAACCTCTCACGAATCCGCGTTGTCTCCAATGCCGCTGTCCTAATAAGAACCACCTCACGTGTCGCCCAAGCACGCAGAATGGGGAGAGGAAATGGCAAAGGCCCATCCGCAATGTATTCTAACTATTAACGAGGGCCATGACTAGGGAAGAGGATTCGCGACCCTTTACCCCGGACATGGGCACTCAAAACCATGTCTGACGCTTGAAGATGTGGTATACCCGTCATTAGCTGATGTTGACACTGCATGCCCAGCTCTGAACCGCTGATTGATCGAGACACGTAGAGCAACTTGAATACATCTTCGCCGATGGGACTTGTCCACATCTGTGCGCTGTGGATCTCAAGATGCTTAGTATCGATGAAGGTCTTTCAAGTATTACCCCCGGTAGTGGCATCGGCAAAGGCTAATGACTCCTCTGAGACGCAAGTCTGCGGAGCGACTTTCTGTGAAGTTTTCTGCTCTGGACGTGAAGCTGCTCGAGTTATGCTCTAATTAATGTATAATCACAAAGCAGAATAAGACCCGAATATCGTAAAGCGATATCAGTGCATATGATTGTAAATGCATCTGCTAAATGGGCTTTGGTGAATGAATCTATGACCACATGCTGCTGTGGCTTAGATCACGCTAGACAAGGGATAGTTATGCAAGCCCAAAAGAGTAGTGTCCCCAAAAGGACCGGGTGCATATAGCACCGTTCCCTTCAGAGAAATATTGTTGCACTCAGCGAAGGGAACATGGAGCATACTCGAACCAGTGGATCAGTTCGGCAGGAGATGAGCAGAGAGTTGGGAGTTATTTAATATGTTTAAATAAGTATTTAAATGTATATATAAGGGGTTATATTCCCTTCACTCCCATCGAACGCAATACGTCGGACACTTCGGTGGAAGACCAGGATTAGCCTCCTAAAAGGTTACCACAGCGGCTCAGCCGTATCGGGAACGCTACGGCTAGTATCGATTGGACGTAGTCCACTAGCTTCGGCTTACCACGAGAAGCTTATGCTTTCAACGAAGAGACTTTGGTCTCCAACCAACGCTTAAGGCGCACCGGTCGGACCAGAGTCCGCTGTAGACAATCCTTCGGGATTGTCTATTTTTTTAACCTTTTCCTACACCTCTGTGGTGAGGGGAGGTCAGGAGCGTTCTGGAGGACAGAATGGGCAGTGTCTCACAGAGAGCGCGTTGGCGGGGCGTTTATTCTCGCTCGCCTCGTAAATGCTTTAACAGTTGGTTTGCTGTAAAGGTGTGAGCGTATCGGGTCTTTGCTTCTGAGCTGTTGTCTTGCTCGGGATCTGGGGTCTAGCAATCAACTAGCTGAAGGAACTAAAACTAGTTCCTTCGTCAGGGCTGGATCTTGCTGGATCTTGCTGGATCTCTTGTGGGATGGTAGTAAGGAAGACACAGAGAGATTATGTAACTGTATTTTTCAATACGGTTGACATAGCTTAAGGAGAAGGTTGCCCAGGGCGAGGGCAAGGATGGCCGTCTCCGAGCAGTATCATTAGAGAGACTTGGAGCACGGCTATTCTGTTGAGGAAGAGAGACTCAACGAAAGTTCTTATGAGAACTAGAAGCTCATAATGAGCTAGAGCTTCCAAGGAAGCTCAGGTCAATAAAAGACCAAAACCAGGGGCGATACGCTATGTGGGAAATACATTGTTCATTCAATGATATTTCCTACTTTTTATAACTTCCCTGATGATCGAGCAGGGAGGAATTGATAGCTAGGAATTACATAGATGTTGTACAGAGACACTTTGTTTAATTTCGTAGTTAGAATGCCCAAGAAAAACGAGCTCACTGTAATCTTCTAAAAGAGCTTGGGTTACTCACACAAAGTAGTACGATTCCGCTACTAGATGATCATTGGCCAATTTTAATTATTATAGAGATCAAGTGTGCAGTTACATTGTAAAATTTGTATTTGGAAATGTGAAAAATTCACGGCACGGCATGACCACTGAAAACATCAAGTCGGCGTTACAGGTTAACGAATAATAGACCAACAAAATGTATGTACAAGTAAGAATTTCGGTACAAATATCATAGAAAATTATTTTGATGAACGTCTGTCTTAAACAGGTACTACCTAAGTAGTATTGGATCATTATGGAACCCTACACTCTGCGTGGCCCGGCAAGTGCTTGGTCGGTTATTTTTATTATTCAACGACCTTCCACCCGCAATTTCGCTACCGGTCCACGTTTTATTTAAGAAATCTCCCTGACAACGTATATCAGAACGCAGAACAAGCGCTAGCTGGATACTTTAGGAGCGCATAAAAGATAAACATTTTTTTTTACTTAAATTAATACTACATAATTATGTGCGTGCAGGACAAGAAAAGCAAGTACGATAGAAATAGTTGGGATGGGACGGAAGCGCTGTACTAAAATGATACGGTCCTAGAAAGCAACATTACAATATTTTCTATATAACTGTCATAGCAGAGCAAAACACCAAATAACCTTTCTAGCCCCTGTATTAAATGCTCTAACTTACATGTAATTCATGGCAACACTGGCAAATAGTTCCCACACCCGTGGTTTATTTCTAAATTCAAATAGAGACACAGTAAAGTTGTTCAATGTGCTAACTAATGCGGTCCGAGTTTCAGCTACACTGGTTGAAGCCACATTGTTGCTTAGTTCCTGTTTGAAGGGACTGAGCTGAGTACTTATATTAGAGTTGGTAAGCAGTGTAGGGATGTCTCAGTAATATTGTATGTACCTGTAACATCTATAAATAAGTCTCTGCATGAGCAGCAAGAGCTTAGGTAGTCCGCTAAAAATATATAGGAATAAAATCTATCCGCAATTCTCGACGAAGTCCCATACTTACTGCTTGCAGATATTTTTATGTGACGCACGAGAATCAACATCCATCATTTCCGGACTTCTTTCAAGGAAAACTATGAGTAAAATTGCATATTCTTAGAATAACATCACTTATTTTATTCAAAGCTTATACTTACTAAACTAAGTCTATAGTTGGGTTACTATAGGATGAGTTCTGACAGCTTCAAAATTCTTCATACGACGTTAACAACTTTTTTATATAATATTCAGTTTAAAAACCATAATAGCTAAAAAATAAAATAAAAGTAACTTCACCTCTTATTTTATCATTAAACAGTATGTAATTTACTTAGTAAATAAATAAATAAACGAAATAATATTAAAAAGTTTTTTAAATTTTAATCTGTCAGAGCTCATCCTAGAGTAACCCAACTATAGTGTGGGTGTCTCCAGTTTAACGGTTGATCAAACGCAGACAAAATTGTTTACTTTTTGTCGAGCGTTAAATCCTATTCAAAATTTCGAATTAATTTTACACCTACTCACCACCTTTGTGCGGGATCTGTAGTGTTGCCCAGCGTTAAATTTTATTAATGACTGTCGGAAAATATATTCGATCGTATTATTTATTTCAAAATTTAGTAATCCTTTTTTTATTTGCAAAATCTTTTTTGATGAAGTCAACAAGCCGCACATTAGGATTTTAGGCCACTTTTAGCCACGTCCCCTACCCTTAGTCATGCCAGCAACAATTTTCATTTTTAAAATATTTCCAGAATCAAAAACACACGTACGTTATAACAAACACACGTACACGTGATTGGCACATCATCTCCCCCCCCCCCTCACATCACATGATTAATGTATGGTCTGGCAACCCTGAGTCAGGTGCGAGGCGACTCACACCGGATCTAATTTGCCGCGTCCACGGTCTCAGGTCGCACGCCGAAGCCCCGGAGCTGTAATTCTATGGTAAATAGTTAGAAGATGAGCTTTGAAGACGGGGCCTTGACGTTTTTGTGCTCAGTGGTAGCTGGGTGACGTCACGAAATAATAACCCCGCTCTTTGACGGAAGGCCTTGGCGTCTTTGAAAGCCATTGAACGTTCTTTTTGAGAAAATAATAATTTTAATATTATTCAGACTTTGAGGATGTATTTAGGTTAGGTTATGCAAATATGGATGGTTTGCGATAAAGACATTTAGTACAATCATTATCAGCATATATCACTCCCTCCACTGGTTGAACATGCCTCCTCTTTGCCCCCAAAACTCATTTAGTTTAAACCTACTTTATTATGTTAAAGGGAATTATTATAACAAAAAGCTGATAATTTCGAGGAATGATAAATTAATATTGGGATTTATCGACGCGTCATCACAACTATTATTTTCCATTTCACAGAAAGTGACTGAAGCCACTAAATCTAAAACAACGAATATAATATTCTATTTCTGAAAGAAAATGGTGATGTCCACAGTCTAATAGGTACCAGAATTCTAGGTGAGCTACAATATAACTTCGACTTTTGTATAGCAACACCCAAGAAACTATAAAAAGTCGATAACGCTCTAGAGCGTGTGACTATTTCCGCTCCATCAACCACAAGCACTTGAAACCATCCGATAAGGCTTTGGGTAAGAGCACTTATTTGCCGAGTTGAAGGCTCAGGGCAATCGCGCGTATGTGCAAACATAGCGCACTTTTTGGTAACCCTTAGCGTCGGTGGTATGTTGGCCAGGGCCGCTGTCTAACTGTCTTCCGTTCGGGAGAAGCGGGTTCAATCCCCACCTCGTACCAATGTGTTTTCGAATTTTGAAACCGTGTGGTGACGGCAGAGTAGAATACATTTGTCACCAATCCCTACTCTTCCCGTGGGTGTCGTAAGAGGCGACTTAGGGACTAGACATTGAACAGGGAACGGGCAGCAGCGCTCTCTGATACGGTAATCTTTAATCTGCGATCTCCAACCCGCCTGCCAAGCGTAGAGATTATGGCAAAACCCTCCACTTAAGTGGAGGAGGCTCATAGTCCAGCAGTGGACTGTAATGGGCGGTTGATTTGATTTTTGATGTACGTTTATTCAACGTTCTACCCGGCCAACCCGCACTGGACCAACGTGGTGGTCGAATAAAGCCTAATCGCTTTAATTCAGGGTAGGCTCGAGCCCCTCAGTAGTGGGGATGTATATGAGCTGTTAATGATGATGAGTTTGGCCCTCACTTCAAAGACTCTTGGTAGCGAAGAAGTTTTTTATCTCAGGTTTCCGAAACAGCCCCCGTAGCAGAGTAGTCAAGCGTTTGATTCTCAATACAATATTAATATATTCCGAGTTCGAGACCCCGTGGGGAGACTGTCATCTTTCTCCAGCTTTGTTAGACTTTCAGGCTGAACCAATTATCCGAAAAGTAAGTCGATGCTTCGGAAGGCACGTTAAGCCGTGGGTTCCAGCTGCTAACTATGGAAGTAATCGCGTTACACTCTAGCACATGTTACACAAGCCAATTTAGTGGCTTTTGGCGGCTATGTAACAATGATACTAGGGTTTGTGAAGTTGGTCGTCAACCTTACAACCCACACGATGATGAAGAATAAAGATAAACTCCAGAGCAGCAAAAATATTTTAATCTACGGTGAAGTGAAGTGTATAACTAAGTACACTGATTTACCTAAATAGTATATTGACTGCAACATGTTGTTATTGCCTGCAGAGCACTAATTTAGTATTAAGTATATTTGTATTAAACTCTCACTTCATGTTCGGAGGTCGAGTAATAAAAATGTCTACCTAACCTACGTGTATCATTCCATCAAGCAACCCCTAGCTTCCGTCATGCAACCCCTAGCTTCCGTCATGCAACCCCTAGCTTCCGTCATGATGTTGTAACGGTTTGGCCAGTTGAACATTGCGTTATTTTTATTTTTGCTGCTGTACAGCCCAAGACAAAAATAAGAGCGCCATGAAAATTTTAATTGACTAAATAATTAGTTGGAATAAGTTGATAATAGTCTGTATATTGAAATGAACCAAATCTTTATACGGATAAGCAACAAAATTGTGTATTGTTTATGTAGAACTTGAGGAAGCAAGCAAACATTGCGAGCCCGCAATGTTTGAGTTCGATCGAAGGGAATAAGTTGGCAAACAAATCGCACACAGTGTACTGAAGTACTTCTTTCTTTTCTTTTTTTTTAAGATAAAGAAAAAAAAGCAAAGAAAATGATTACGTATTCCTGTTTCCAGAATTAGGCTTCCGGCCAAATGATTGTCTGTCAAGCGTGAAACAGACGTAACAAGGACGCGACACATTGAAGTTCCTAACCATTTTAAATTTACTGACTACATATAAAAACATCAGTGAATCTTGTCCATTTGCGCCATATAAATAAAGTCATTTGACATACACAAAATTTAGGAAAATCAGGGCTCTGATGCCTAGTACTCTTAGAAGGAATCATCTAAACTTTTCGCGATTCCAGTAATGAATTTTTATTAGTATAAATAATTACCTAAATTAAGACCGTTTGTAGCCGCTACGAGTACGAAACTGTAGCTCTAAAATCAGACGTTAATCTTTTGTTTTTTTTTTCAAAGAAGAAAAAGCAAGTGAACTTAATTTTAGATCTAACGCAGCAATCAGCTGGAATCGGTAGCAATATAGACTCAAATAAAGTTGATAGGTATTGGAGCAAGTTCATCTGGGAAAATCCTGTTGGCTCTGGCTTTGAATGCAACTTTGAATAGAAGCGGGTTGTGTGCACGGAAATACGAAATGCATCAGTGAGCCGCGTTTTCTTAGTTGTAGGGTGCATTACGTATCAAAGATCTAGATGTTCTAAGAACGGACATGTTTTTTTATGTTTATACAATATTGTAATTCTATTCTTTTGTTTTTTTTATTCTATTAAAAAATATTATAATTGTAAAATGACATCTCATATCAAATTCTATCGACCTTATGACACCGATATGGTTGCCAATAGTACCTAATATTGTGTTCTTGTCTCTAACACCCAAAAACCTTATTTCAAAGAATAGGCTAAAGATTGATGGTTTCAATAAAGCCGTTTGGGATCTTAGTTTTCGCACATACTTCTTATTGATCTTTTTTGTGGGTTTACCTGACCTTTACAACTGTGCCTAAAACATAGACGTATTACAGGTATAAACCTCTATTTCAGAAAACAATATTCCGTAAAAGAAGAGAGAGAAAACCGATCGGTTGTCACGCAAGATGGATAGCCAACCACGGCGCAAAAAGTGAGTGCGAAAAGTATAACGTTATAAGGATTTAGCTAGGGCTAAAACAGTGATTATATCTCTCTCTATATCTCTCGGTCTCGTCTCTCTTGTGGTATACATTGCTGCGTAAATGATAAAATGAAATGATAAATCTAGAAGGATCAACCGACAAACACTAATAACTAAACTTTAGCGACCGTGTGCCAAAAACTAAAGGCTCCCTTAAAAGTCACCCATTTTATAAAATTGGTATGGTGTTTATAATAAATGGAAAGAGCCGAGTAAGCGCTGCGAATCAGAGCCAGCTGTAAATCGCTTGGAATTATTATTCTAGCCTCAAAATAATGGCTCAACTGTTAAATATTTTTCAGGTTTTTGGGTTTTTAGATTTTCAGCAATAGATTTTTAAAGTGCTGACTTTGACTTTCTATTAGAACAGGTTGCGCAGCTCTAATTTTATAGTCAGCTGTAGGGAATGGATCAACGATGCGGATTTCTTTATTCATGGAGACCGTGGGAGGGCCGTGGCTGTTCCCATGGGAAAAAGCAAAAACGCGTGTGTAGCAGCGGTCTGACAAGTATCAGTATTAATGGAAATGTCTTATCCAGAAATCAATACAATTTGATATTATTGTGGTATGGAAACCGATTGGCAGTCATGTCACGAGTAGATGGATAGTTTCAATCACGCGCCGCGTCACAGGCAAAAACCATGCAAGTGATGGATCGTCGCATTCGGCGCAGGCGAGGCTTGACATGATACCTATTTATTCTTCTTCTTCATCATGTGTGACAGTATTTTAGAGCTGCCAAAAGCTGCCTGACATGGCAAATCTGTACATTTTGCCAACTAAACATTTTTGCGTAGCCTGCACATTTTGCGACTTGTACAAGATGCTACGGACTTTTTTTGTTGTCCATACTTTTATTATTGATTTTAATAGTGTGGAAAATTCTTTCTCTATCATTATTATATATTATAATCAGCCTGTAATGTCCCACTGCTGGGCAAAGGCCTCCCCATTGTTCCGCCATTCCTCCCGGTCCTGGGCAAGCTCCCACCAGTCCAGTCGATAGGCGTTTAACTCGTCTCGCCATCTTTTTCGGGGCCTACCTCGACGTCGGTTCCCGTCTTGAAGAGTCCACTGCGTTTCTTTGAAAATTATTTGATGAAATATTACCCCGCCTAACTGTATATACTTTCTATCGCTTTTTCAATTTATTTATCTTTGAGTGTGCGATAAAGTGCAATATCCTTAATTTATCACACTAATTTTTAGAGTAACCGAATATTTTTGCAGCTCCGCATTTATTCAAATGGAGGGTCCGCCAAGCCATCCTGTGGGGAAATGCGAACCTATAGTGCTCGGCGAACTGACCTCGACACATTTCCAAGGTCTGCGTGAGGTGCGGGTTGCATATATTTTGATCGACCTTATTTGATACGAGCGTCCAGGTGTAGTGTAGACTATATTGTGAAGAAAAGCATCGAATTAACAAAACTGTCTTGGGATATGTCAGATTCATAACTTAAAAAAGACGTGTCGCGAGATCAATGTCTGAGCAAATAAAAAAGGGTATAGAACAGTGAACTTGCATAACTATCGGAACTAAAGAAGTATAATGATCATTTATTTTGACTTAGAACAAATTGGTAAATGGTAGTCAAATGATTTTGTTACTGCTAGATATCAAGAGGTCGCTTCGAGCTACTGTTACCGCACTTCATAATGTTACCTATTTATAATGTAACTTAACGATAAAATTATATTAAAACATAGAAAACACGCAAAAAGTAAAAAACAAAACAAAACTAAATGGTTAAAGATATCATGATCATCAAAAAGCACCATATCGATCCAAAGTTGCTCGTGTTCATCATGAAATTCGAGACCCTATCCATTCAGTAGCTTCCAGCGCTGGAAACTAACGTTAGGGCTCCTACACACTGTGCCGACGGGTTTTAGCCGCGTGGCAATATTTGTTCGGGAAGCTATGCCCAACAGCTCAAAGCTGCTACGACGAACCCGGAACCGACTTTTTCACGACAAAGCGAGCCAAGACGAGGCGATAATTAAAAATCAATAAATAATCCTTGCCTACTAATATTATAAACGTGAATGCTACGTCAAAACGTGCGTACGGTGCTAATGCTGCGTGTCTCTCTGTTACGCTTTCCTACTCGTACTAAACCAATTTTAATGAAAATTGATACAAAATAGTTTGGTACAAGGACAGATATAGATTACTTTAACCTCGGAAAAAACGAACACTAACAGCGCCTGTGTGTTTGTTGCTATCGCTCAGAACAAATAGTGTTTCTCCCTCCACGTTCATAGAGTAGTAGTTCATAGTTACTGTTAATTAAAAAAAAAAGGAGAAAATCCACAAAAACGCGGGCGTAGGCCACGTCGTCGGCCTAATAAGTTAAATCTCCTCATGCAACTACGGTGGGAATCTTTTGGCATTAAATTTTTATTTCTCGCCTCGCCATCAGTGTAAAAGCAGGTTCAGTCACCGAAGCGAGGCCGGGCTAGGTTTAGTTTCATAAAGTTTTCCGCTACATTTTCATAAATTAATAAATAACAAAATAACACTCTACGAGCTCCGTGCTATTAGCTACGAGACCTATATACCCGAGTTTTCATCATGTATACATATATATATATATATATATATATATATTTATCTTCTTCATTTTTATTTACAAAATATTACATTAGGGTAAAACAGATACACAATAAAAGAAAAAATAATAATAGAAAAGAAAAACATACACAGTATTTACAAATAGAAAACATCATCCAGTGCGTCTCCACAAGACATGGTGCCCAACAGACTGGCAGCGTTTCCTCTCTGGATGGCCAGGCTTATTCTTTGCCCGAGGAAGCTGCCAGCTCTGCGATCCCCAGAGGTCTCAATGAGGCGCACTGAAAGATCTTTTAAGAGGCTCTTAGCTTTTTTGACGTACCTAATCGCTATTTATACCAGAGTGGTAATATACTGGGCGCGGACTTGCGGGGGAGCAGAAGGCTCGTATCCCTTAAGAAATTTATGACAACGTTTCTGGGAGCGCCCTCAGACGGTCTCGAACCTAGGCCCAGAACGTTGCCAGGGCGAGAAGCGCGTCGGAGAAGAATGACCCCTACCGGGTCTTACTGAATTGATTCTACTATTAGTTCCGCGTCCCCGCCGGCGGAGGCGGTTGCTACCTGAAGGGAGGCTCTTAGCATCAGGGCCACATATATTTATATGCTGGCTGATAAAAAATAACTACGTGGACTAGTTATAACTAATCAATGGTATTGCCAAACGGTATACCGTTGATGTTACAAATTATATGGCACTCTGTTGTTCCAGTCCAGCAGCATACGTACACCGTTTTACATAGATAGGTTTATGAGCAGGAGAGGTTATAAGTTACTCATCATCAACAGCTCATGTAAGTACCACTGAGGGGCTCGAGACTACCCTGAATTAGGGAGATCAGGCCTTTTGCACCCTAACCCAGTGCACGTTGGTCGACTTCACACACAACCTTTGAATTTCTTCGCAGGAGTGTGCAGGTTTACTCACGATGTTTTTCTTCACTATAAGAGCGTCGAATAAACGTACATATGAATTCAAAATTTGAAAACCAATTGGTACGTGATTGGTGGAGTTCGAACCTGCGTCACCCGAACAGAAGACAGCGGCCCTAGGCACTACACCACCGACTCTCTAGAAGTTACTACTTGTAAATAAATTATCACACTAATATTATAAATGTGAAAATATATTGGAATCAGATGGCCGTGTGTGAGATGTCCCCACATATTTTTTCTTATTTATATTTGGATGTTTGGATGTTTGTTCCGCCTTCACGCTTAAAGTACTCAACGGATTTAGATGAAATTTGGAATGGAAATAGTTTGTAACCTGGATTAACACAAAGGAAAAATCTTATTACCACGGGAAAAATCTTACTTAACGCAAGCGTAGCCATGGGCGGACAGCTAGTAACTTGATAAAACTGTAAGCACCCATTTTTTTTTATATTATTTAAGCAGGCAAACGAGCGGACGGTACACAGTGGTGGTAGGTGGTCATCGTCGCCCATGGACATTCGCAACAACTTGATATAAAAACTTGGTAGGTAAAAAAACTTTAGGTTGGAAGCTTGCTTAAAAACCTTTACCATTTTTATTTACACGCAGCATACTGAAATTATAGTCGCTCCAATCCGTCTACGAAAAATAAGTCTTTTTTGTTTTCATCAATCATAAAAACGAAACCTATCCAAACAAAATATCAATTTAATATACAAATAGCCAATGAACGTTTTCGTAAAAATCCATCAGAACTCCATGAATAGATTGACGTATTGAAGCTTTCATAAAAATCTAGCCGAATAATGCTGATATTTCGAAGTTAATATTTGTAACAATATTAAATATAACCGTGGTAACAAAACAACCACGTAAATTTTAAAACATATATTAATACTATAATAGAAAATGGCACATAAATGATCTAAAATACAATTTAACAGCAAACCTAGCGGTGCTGGCGTCCATTTAAATTAATTGCTCTTGTGGCCTGTGGTTTCAGCTCTCAACGCATATAAAGGTATTATTACATAGCACTAATTAGTAATGCTTTAAACCTAACCAGTAATTAATTTTCTATCGTATGTTAATATACCAAAATCAATTAATATCAGTTGGTTGGTCTGCAGTGGAATAAATGATATCCATTTGTAATACTCTAGGTATGCGAGCATGGTTTCAAATGAGTGGTGTTTGGATTTTCCCAAGGGAAAAGGAACCCTTCAAAGATTCTTTTGTAAAACTCCCGACTACAAAGATTCTTATACGACCTAGCCGCTATCTAGGTTCCGCACTATCCTCAGGTCAAACAAAAATGCCTTTTTGTACCCCCTCCCCCTCTCCCTACGTGTTTATGTTTATTGCGCGCCTTTAATTAATTATTTTAATTTTTATTATTTGTAATTATAGCGGCACATTGTGACACAGGAAAATTTTTGAATATTTATTGATTATTGTAAATAACATTTTTATTTGTTCAGTAAAGCAAACAAATCCTTGGGTCGAAAGCTAGTTCATGAATGGTTGCTACCTTTGGACTATATGCTAACAGAGGATAGCTTGACTATCATAAGCTGAGTGAGATTGAAAATGCTGCAAAATTATTACCTTTTGTACCTTAATGTAGGTAATACTTAATTATAACTGGTCCTCATAGCACAGGGAATCCTAGTTTGAGGACCAGGGATGTCAATTTGTTTGTTTTTGGATTTTCTTTTTGTTGGATCAATAAAGACTTTATTCATTTATTTAAAAAAGAAATGACCTACAGAAGATACGAATCCTGTGGAGTTTCTTTCGACCGTTCTTCTCACAGTGAGCGTGCACTTGTAATAAACCCCAACTTGCTTTGACGTCGAAAAATGATTTTGTTAAATCTTACAAAGACTTTTTCATCACCTTTAATCTTTATCCATTGTGTTCGTTCATGTTATTCCGTTGATCTCAAAGCCGGCGCAAGAGCCACGACCAGAATCAGTTTGTTCTCGTGAAATGGCAGTATTGGATTACATCGGCCATGTTGTACGGATTGCCGGATTTACACGCGTTGCAGACAAAGGGATTTCGTCGAATTTGTGTAAATTGAGAATGACGTCGAAATGGAAATGATGTTTTAAAGGTATTTTCATATAAGGCTTTATACCGTGTAATTTTGGTTACCTAGGTCGGAAAAAACAACGCAACAATTGCTTTATAAGGGTATTATTCTTTTTTGTATTATAATGTAATCTCAAGATCTTACACTTACACAAAAGCTCTTGGCTGCGTATTATTGGTAAGAGCATCGGTGGTATATTGGCTATGACTCCTGCCTCTCGTTCGGGAGACGCGGGTTACAACCCCAATATGTACAGTCAGTCAGCCAAGGAGTACGAGTATGGTTACTGAGCCTCTCGAAACTGATATAGTTTTTTTGGGTAATTGTTTATGCTTTTGTATGAAATTTCTTATCATTGTCAACAGCTAATGCCTCCCTACCTAGGGGCTTGAGCCCTGAAGGTGTGATCAGGTCTCGTTGACGGGATGGTCGAATTGCTTCACAGGAGTGTGTTGGTTTCCTCACGATGTTTTCCTTCATAATAAGAGCGTTGAACATACAGAGAGCCTACATTATAAATTCGAAAACACATTGGTATGTGGTGGGTTCAAACCCGCGTGTCCCGGACAAGAGGCAGCGTCCCTAGTTACTATCCCACCGACATACACCGTGAAATTTACACCGTTTTGTTCCCGCCGTGTATAAGTAGTGATAGCGTCAAAATGAACAACTTTTCGCGAAAAAAAAAATTCGCGACAAAAAAATTTTTGGTCTCTCCATACAAAGTGAGACTTCCGACTCCGACCGACCCATTTTGTAAGGAGAGCACAAAAATATTTTTGTCACAATATTTGAAAAGTTGTTCAGTTTGACGGTTTACTATCACTACACGGCGGGAACAAAACGTTGTAAATTTCATGCTGCGTATTTTATAATATAGCGTTATAGGTAAGAATATTAAGGGTCAACTGTATAGCCATAAATTCAATATGGCGTTTAAGGAAAGGTCAGGATCGTCAGAGATCTTTGTGGGTTGATATATCGGCCGTCTATTGGTTTCCGGCGACCATGTAACAGATATATTTGATTTTATTTGATGAGGGGTTCTATTCAATATTTCAGCTTTATCTTCTTTGAGCCTGCACGAATAAATCACATCATGTTTGCTTGACCCTTCAGTGAAATATTTACTAACCTATTTACCACAGTAACTGTGGTAAACTGTTTATAGTTATTTCAACTATGCATGAGTAATTTAATTAATTTTTATTATTGTTGCGCTTTTTTTCTTTCTAATATTAATAAAATTAAGTTAAAAGTTTACACAAGTATATAAATCTGCATTAATTTGATGATGACAAAATTCTCGTGAAACAGCCAGGATCTCTATTCCAGGAAATCCTCAACGGTTTACATTATCATATAATTTGAATACACGTTCCTTGTGTTTTAAAAGGGTTTTGCATACAAAATTAATAAAAATATAGTTGCGTTTAAGCCGATTACGCCTAAAGCAAATAAGATACTTACAAGTACCTACTCGTTTTAAACAAAATAGTGATAGTAACGTGGACGTACACTTTAATGAAATGATAGTAAATTAAAAAACTTATTACGGATTACTTTTTGAACGAAGCGAAAATTTTAAAAATGTGTCGATCTTCGACGGCATTAACAATTATTATTGATTGCTTTATTGCCATAAATTATTTGCTTTCTCATGACATTCTCCTCCTTTAATTCGTGCTGTTGGTTGAAATAATAAAGGCACAATCAATCTTCAAACGACGTTTCATTAAAAAAAAAAAGGCAAAGAAAAGGATAACACTGACTGACATAATTGAGAAAGTAAGCGTCTGTAAAAAGGTTTCTCCAAAGTTTATTTAAAAACAGCGGGAAAGTATTATTCTGGCTAGGGTTGCCAGACGTCCGGATAAAGCCGGACACATTCAGGCAGACGATATCCGGCTTTTGTTAGGCTTTTTAAATTTTACCATTTTATTGTTGTCTCATGAAAATTTAAGGAGATTTGATGGTAAATGATATAAAGCCTAGTCTTACTTTAAAAAATTGACGTGTGAAGACTAAAATAAGGGTCTTACCACCCAAATGTCCGGCTAAGCTGGCTGGTCAGCCGGCTTTTCAGTTTTAAGACCTGGCAATCCTAATTCCGGCTTACTTCCGAGTGCTTCGAGTGTCCCAAAAAATGGTTTAAAAATAATACTTAAAATTGTTGTTAGCTGTTCATGAAACGCGAAAATAGATTTGTTGTTATAAATTCTATGAAATCCAATAGCACTACAATTCCTTTGTCTTTTGTGTAAGCTGCCTTCCACGCCGAGGGCTCGCTCCCCATTTGTGTTCGTTTCTTTATATTTGCTTACGGCACCCTAATACAGGAATGCTTAGTGATCATTAGTTGCTTATTAAATGGGTGTAGTATTTGTCCACCGTTCGTAAATAATCCCTTAAAAATATATTTTTTTTCTCACAGGAAAAAATACTTTATGTTCGTCTTGAGTGACACAAACAATAATACCCAATTTCATCAAAAGCGGTCGTGAAAGCCAAATAGGCAATGGACAGACAGACTTTTTAATATTAGTTAGTATGAATATAGCAGCGTGACATTGGTCATGACTGTGCTAAAATTTACTATTTACTTTTTTTTATTTTTATTTGTTTTAAGGGTGAGGCCCAACGAACAGAATTTTGTGAGTCGTGAGTCGCGTATTTTCGGTCGCGTAATTTCTGTTCATATAAAATTACAACTCATTTTGCGCCGCCGCCGCCGTGTGAATCAAATAGGAGTTTTCTATGAAACCTAACGCAGCAGAATTACGTGACCGAAAATGCGCGACTCACACACAACTCAAAAAATATGTTCGTTTGGCTTCACCCTAAGAGAGCCCAAAGGCTATAATTTACGCATAATTAAGTAGTACCACCACCATCACCGCCACTACCACCACCACCACTACCACTTAGCCCCTTAAGTAAAACCAAACACAAAATAGAAGTCCGGTTCGGTCTATATTGACAGCTTGCCGAGAACCTGGTATATTTTGACAGCTACTTTCTACTTGCCTATAATAGTTGACGGAGTGAGTCAACTCACCACTGTACGTGTACAAATGGACCTTAATTAGTGGAGTGGCCTTTCGCAGTTACCTTTCAAGCTTAAGTGTGTGCTGAACCTAATCATATGATACGTTATCATACGGCGAGCTAAGTGAGCAGATAAATGTATTGATCGCAGCTGAGCAGTGTGCCAACACCTGGCTCATGATGACTCCACCAACAGGGGATGAGAGAGAATATTATGCTTTTATAGTTCCAAAACTCATTTTCGTTAGCTAAGCATACGTAACCGTTAAAGTAAAAGGTTGTTTGTAAGAGATTGCTACCCTAGCGATAAGGCCACCTTTTGACTACTCTGTTCTATGTCTTGTTTATTTTTTTGTCAACAAAGAATATTGTATTGTAATAGAGATCCTTCGGCAGAGAAGATGATGGTACTCCGTGCTTCAAAAGGTAAGTTTCAGCCATTGGTTCTAGGTGGGTCTGTCAGGCTTAATGAGTTTGAAGAGGCAGTTTTGTTTCAGCATATTATAATGCAGATCATAAATAAAAGAAATTAAATAAATAAAAAAACCCCAACACAAAAAAAAATAAGTCACATTATGCGTCTAAAGACTCTACCGCAGCTAATAAAAGAGCTGATAACCTTAAAATGGCTGAACCGATTTTAATAAAAAACTGTCTAAGAACCGCCGCTAGAAAACCTGCTTTCTAATAAAAAAACCGCATCCAAATTGGTTAACCCGGAGCCACGGTGCCACAGACAGACACACATAGCGGTCAAACTTATATGTATATATAACACCCCTCTTTTTGTTGCTTCGTCAAGGGTTACAAAAAAAAATCAGTTAATTTTTTTCGATAAGCCAAAATATCTCCCGTTATATGGAATAAAAAATCGAGATTTAATTATTACGTATAATTATAGTTCCTTTTTAACATCGGAAGTTTTAATTCTCCGGAAAACAAAAAGTAGACGATTTGTATGCAAGTCAATTTCAAATGATTATAAGTACGTATCAAACTATTGATATTATATTATCCGTTGTGTCCCTACCTGAGGCCTTCATTTTACGTAGTTTTTTTTACCGATGTCTCTGAATCATACATATTTACATGTAATACATTTCTTTATACAACGTTTCAAAAGACCCAAAAACAACAAACAAGTAGACAATCTCCGTGATGGTGGCACAAGAAGAAAAATAAGACGATCTCTCCGATAAAATAAATTTAAGTTCTGTATCTGGTTGGACACAAAAGAACCACGATGAAATTCAATATAACTTCACGTACATTTCTACATAATTTGATCAAATTCCGTCGATATGGTGAGCGTGGAACAGGTATAACTGGCAAGTTTTAATATACATTATACAGGGCGTTTCATCTAAGGCCTATTTATACTACGTGTTAGCTAAACAATCGAATGGACACCGCGTCTCGGGAAACGTGGTGTGGGACGCCCCCCTGTCCACCTGTGGACTGATGACCTGAGGAAGGTCGCTGGTGGTGGCTGGATGAGGAAAGCGGGTGATCGTGCGCTTTGGCGTGCCCTTGGGGAGGCCTACGTCCAGCAGTGGACTGCAATAGGCTGATTGATTGATAGCTAAAATTATCAGGCGTAAAATTCTTCTAAATTTTTATAATTTCATCTTGTAACCTCCATTGTTTTTTACCCAATGTCTTGTATCAATAATTAGTGAAAACTTAATTGGCTAATGTAATGTTTCAAATGTTATTGTCTTATGTGTCATGTAAGCTGTATGTTTTCCGTAAATAAATAAATAAATATCGCAGAACACTTTTGTTCCGCTACTGAGACGCTACAAACCTAAAAATTTAAAAGCAATGTTGCAGTGCTAATTGACACGATTGACACAGCAATTTAGTGAGTCACAGTCGTTCGGCGAAAGTGAATTAACGGAATCAGTAAGAGAGAGAAAAGATACTGGAGTTTTTAAGATCACCGCTCATAACCTGTTGCGCTGCTTGTAACAATAAGTGAAGTATGTCTTCTTATTCTTTTTTTTTAAACATATTAAAATGTCCGACGTCTTGAGTGTCGATCCAAATAAAAACAGAGCCTTTAGGCTTACTTGTACTTTCACAAGTACAGTGGCGAGTTGACTTACTCCATTAACTTAACTTGGCAAGAAGCAAATCTGTCAAAATAGCTGCTTCGATTTTGTGTTTTGTTCCTAATTACTACATGACTACACTACATGACTAGGATAAATGGTAAAGTAATGGAACCGAATAGTAAATTCGCCCTAAGCAAAAAAAAACTACAAAATAGTTACTTAATTAGAGCACTCTCACAAAAGCAAAGCACATGACTTACTGTTTTATTATTGAACGATCATCATCATCATCATACTCAGCCCACATCAACCCACTGCTGGGTATAGGCCTCTTCTCTATAGCGCCAATTCTCACGGTCCTGTGCCAGCCTCATCCAGTGAGATCCCGTCATCTTGACGATATCGTCTGACCATCGGGCTGGTGGTCTGCCCACAGGCCTTGTCGCCCCTCTAGGCCACCACTCTGTGACTGCTTTGGTCCACCATCCGTCGTCCCGTCTAGCCAAGTGCCCCGTTCATCTCCACCTCAGTCTCGTTATCCACTTACCTACGTCTTCGACTTTAGTTTCCCGACGAATTTCAACGTTTGAACGATACGTGATTTTTATTAATTACGACACTTGACACGTGATGTTTTTTATCGTGTTTTCTTGTGATTTTTATTGATTTCTTTTTTATTACTATTATCCGTGTTTTTGTTTTATTTCGTGAGTGTTTCCGTTTAATAATAACACATGACTCGCTGGGCCAACTTTACAGTCTTGGTGGCGACTTCGAAACATCCTGTATGTACAGAGATGGTACAGAGTGGATACCGTCGTCGTCTCATAACATAACTGTGGTAACTCAATTAATATTGGCAAAGCAAACAGCGTACAGCCAATATGTTACTCGCAAATTGAATTCGCCGTGTATTGTATGAATCACTTACCTCTCCAATTACTTCTCCAGGGCTTCAGATAATAATATCGATATTCTTGGTGGTTGAAAAATCGCTATTTATCGATATCTAATATTTTCAACGAGAATCCGAGCCTACCCTAAATTAAGGCGATCAGGCCTTAGTCCACGCTTGCGACTTGCGGTTTGGATAAACAGTTTGAATTATTTTTTTATCTACTTCACACACAACCTTTGAATTTCTTTGCAAGAATGTGCAGGTTTCCTCACGATGATTTCACTGGAACATGACGCTAGAAAGCATAAACTCTGTAACCCATCCATGTACGAAAATTTTTTTTTACGTATTTAGAATCAGCTAAAATTCTGCGTCGAATGAGGCGACTCTTGTTGCTCTACGACGGTTTAAAAAATCTACACAGCGTTTAATTTTGGCATTGTATTGTAAGTAAACTGCTGTAACCTGCTGTCAGGACTTGTTCAGAGGCTCAGTGTCGCGCAGCGAGCTATGGAGAGAGCTATGCTCTATGAGATCGAGTCAGAAATGAGGAGATCCGTAGAAGATCCAAAGTTGCTGACATAGCCCGTAGGATAAGCAAGCTGAAGTGGCAATGGGCAGGCCACATAGCGCGAAGATCGGATGGCCGATGGGGCAAGAAAGTCCTTGAATGGAGACCACGTACTGGCAAACGCAGTGTGGGACGGCCACCTACGAGATGGACCGAGGTCCTGGTGAGGATCGCTGGGTCTCGTTGGATGCAGGTGGCTATGGACCGGTCGCGCTGGAGTGCGATTGGAGAGGCCTATGTTCAGCAGTGGACTTTAACAGGCTGAAATGATGATGATGATGATGATGATGTTGTAACCAGCCATAAAAGCCACATTTTTTTGTTAGATCTTAACAGATGTGAATGTGAAGTAACCTTCGTTCAAGCGTTTACGCTTTTTAGCGTCGATTTACGAATGGCACGTAGTTGGGACCGAACCTGCATCTCCCGGGCTGAAGGCAGCCGCCCTAGCCACTACACTACCGACGCTCTAATACTTATTAAGCGAAAAATAATTACGGTCTTGGACGGGATTCGAACCTGCATTTCCTCGGCAAACTGGATCAGACACAGGTGTAGGACTTAGCAGTTCAAAATCGGTAAAACAAGTACCGATTTTAACTTCATTGATAACCAGATAGATACTTTATTGGCAAAGAACCAGTAAGAACCGGTATTTTGGTACCGGTTTGAAGACTAATGAGAGTTACTGTTAGAGGGGAGACAGATATTCAGACTGAGAAGCTATTGGTACTTAATGGATAGCAATATCGGCTTGCGCAGTCTGTTCAAGATTACTAATCAATAGGTAGTATTCACTTAAGCTAGGAGGATTGACAAAGGCATACATCAGACGGTACACATCTCAACGATTACTTTTGGCTTACTAGAATAATTAATTAAGTATTTTTAATGAGCATATTTTATTCTTACAGTGCGTTATTTTTTTTTTTTGTTTCCGAAAGGAATATGGGTCATCATCACATTTCTGTCGAAATGCCCAGAACACTTCAAATATGACAACTTGACAACTTGTTTCTTGTCTTTGAAGCTTTGAGTGTTATTTAATTAAAACGTTGGAAATAAAAAGAAACTAAAATTAAAACTCATTTCAGCATAAATGATTGCAAATGCGTGCTATAATTTAAAACATAACAATGTTATTTGTAGCAGTTTGTAGCATTGTTTCTCGTAGCGTTTAAAATTGAAATTCCGTAGCAAGCTCTACGGCGCGGGCGGCGCAGTAGTAAAAGCTCATAATATAGGGGATCGGACTGTTCCTAAATTTACCATATTTTATGAATTATTATTAAAATATAGATTAGTAGCAAACGATTCGCGAAGAAAAAAACAGAATTGGTTGAAAAACGAATTTACAGTGATTTTTTAAAGTTTCAATATGTCTGTCTCTTTCAAAAACTATTTTTTGTATGGAGATTATATGGCGTTACTAACAAACGACATCACAAGTGGGTATGTGCCTCTGTGGAAGTGTATACTTATTTTATCAATATATGCTTCTCTGAAATATTATATTATAAAACTTAAATTACCTACTCTGCTGCTATACATACTCACCTGGGTATGTATAGAAGCAGAGTAGGTAATTTAAGTTTTATAATCTTGTTCCCGGAAACCTTCATAGAAAGTTTTCCCGTTACCCGCAGGCAAGGCTATTATCCTCCAATAATGGCAAAAAATAAAACGTGATCCGACAACTCTATAAATATCTAATTTTAATCCGATTTTTTTTTCTATTTAATGATTTAATTGGTATCAGTCAACGTACCAGTCCGTTATATATTTAACAAAAAAAAATCACTTTGAATTTTATAACTTAGAAAGTTCAACGTATACAACGTAAAGGGAATTAGTGACTTCCCGCTGTCCACGGATCAAATAACGTGGACAACGGGAATTAACCGATTTTTAGACAGCGTAATCTTTTCCTTCTCGGCGCCTAGTGGAGACTACTGTACCGTATTCATTATTTGTTGTATACAGATAATGCACAACAAATCTTAAAAAATCAAAGCAAGACGATGAATGATGTACTGTTTGCATGTCTACATCAACATCTCTCATAAATAAACCCTTCCTAAGCTAGGTAAAGTGATTTTTTTCTCAAAATTTCAGTAATGCTGCTGTCATTCCCAACATTTCACGAATATTTATTCCGAACTCGTATCTCGAACTCACTTTCAAAACTCCAATCGATATTGTTAAAATGTTTGAATGTTCGCCTTTGCTGGTCTGATGGTAGTATCCAACATTGTCCGTTGACTCCATTCAATAAAACAACAATTCCATCGTTTTCCGACCTTTTGAAATTGATAGCACAAAGCGGATCGGAACATTGTCCTCGCTGGACTTAGCGCGGCTGAAATCAACATCGTACCTTTATATTTCCGCTTAAAAGAAACTCAATATTGGAAAGGAAGCAATGTGAACAAAAATACTTGCAGGACTTAAGTACTAATTTAACAAAGGTGAAGTTTTCGTGGCCTTGTGGGGGGGGGGGGGGGGTTCCCTTTCTTTTTCTTCATTATAGAGCCACCAAATCCAACGGCTCAACGTGCGTCCTGAAGTCTGCAATGTCCTAAACTAACCAAACTGGGGAAACTCACAAGTGAGAATTATGGTTGTCATTGTTCCCACCGGGATTCAAACCCGGAACTTCCGTAATTAGAGTCGCGCTCGATCGCTTGGCCAAGAAAGCTGGGATTACCTAGTGTTGCCTAGTGGAGTTTCCTTACTCTTTCCAATTATGAAAGTTAAGCAAACATAAGGTATCTATGATCTAGTTGAACTACACTCGAGAACAATGTATCCGGGTCATCTGAAGATAGGTAGGTACAGTGACAATACATTTTATTGAAAGTAGCAATAACTTGAGGCCGCGGGCTGAGTGGTTTTGGGTTGAGTTGACCCCGGAAGGGATTTAGAACAGGAACATTAACATTATTGTATTATTATCTATTATTTCAATTTCTAAACACAATTCATTCATTTCATTTATTTTCATTTTTTCATTCATTTTTTTTGTTTAATTTTTTAGAAGAAGAATAGAACTGTTTTTTTTTATGTTTTCTTTTCTTATTCGGCTCCGTAGTCTAGTAGGTAGTATGCCTGCCTTCGAAGCACAATGTCGCCGGTTCGAATTCCGCCCATGGCACATACGTGTGATGATCACTTGTGTTTGTCTTGTGTCTGGATGTTGTTTATCTTTATAAGTATGTATTTATCTATTTGTGTAATGTATATCAGTTGTCTAATACCCATAGTACAAACTCTGCTTAGTTTGGGATTAGATGGCCGTGTGTGACATGTCCCCAGATATTTATTTATTTATATTTATTTATTCATACTAAGCGAGCAATATTAGTTACCGAGATTTTCAGGTGCGTTATTTACCCGACCCGGATTCTTTGCTCTAGACCTCTAGCTCTAAACTCTAGTTTAGTAGAGAATTTACCGTGTTTGAGAAGTTGTAGTGAACCTTTGATTCCCAAGATTCCCAACCCAGGTGCGGTCATAGATATTGGTCATAAAGCCAAACCAAAGATCATTAATGGCTTAAAAATAACAGGATAAATTATAATGGAAGGAATTTTGCTGTGTTGTAATCAAGTGGGCGTGCATGTGCAATTAACTTTTGTGGGTAGACAAGTGTTGCACTTCAAACGCATAAAACAAGTTACTGTCTGCGCGCGATTAGAATGCAGTCATGGTTATACTCCAAAGCTGCATTCAGGTCGCTGGCGAACTACATAGAGACATTTCTCTTTGTTCGTAAATAAACTAATAATTATATTCCTGAAACATTCTGATATAGTACCAAATCAAAATGAAATAAACGGCCCGTTACAGTCCACTGCTTGACTATGAGCCTCCTCCACTTAAGTGGAGGGTTTTGCCATAATCTCCACGCTTGGCAGGCGGGTTGGAGATCGCAGATTAAAAGGTTACTGTATCAGAGAGCGCTGCTGCCCGTTCTCTATTCAATGTGTAGTCCCTAAGTCGCCTCTTACGACACCATGGGAAGAGTAGGGGTTGGTGACAAATGTATTCTACTCTGCCGTCACCACACGGCTCATAGTACCGTAAAATAATAAATAAATTTTCAGAGAATATCATAAATTAGAACATAATTACCTATGTTAATTTATTTCAACGTAACTAAACTCGAAGCTTGAGCAAATTGAAGTTTGTACCTCAATTTATAGGTTCCAGGAAAGCACAACACAATTAGGAATTCGATCTTTAGATACAGAACACACAGAGATCTAAAGACAGCTGAAGTTCCACCCACATGAGCATAACCAGGCAGACTGTGGGTGCTTCCAAGCTTAGGACTAGTGTTGTAACAACGATATCGATAAAACAATTTTATCGTGTTTGAGCGCCCCCTCCTAATTTAAATTTGTTCCCAATGTTCACGTGGACGAGCTCAACGAGGACAACGAGAATAGACCAATTATTTGAGAAGTTACAGAAATATAGTAGTATATACCGGTGTGAGGTGTTGTGTAGTCTTTCATTTAATATTCCATCTCGCTCATTTTCAAACACGAGAGTAGTAATAAGCTTGGGTTTGAGAAGATCTTTATGCCGTCCAATCCAACGAACTACAGAATGTTCAATCACCAAAAAATTGCCGCCCTTGGGGTTCATTTAATACGTTTTTTTTTCTGACAATTAAGTGAGTGAATCTAGAATAAAGGGATTTGCGCCTCCATACACTCGAACTTTATATTTTTATATTCACTCAACTGTCAGACAAATCAAAAACACCTAATCGTCAGTGGACAAGCCTATGACATCATCATCATCGCCTATGTGTTCATTTTGTTATTTTGAATTTTACCTATATAAATCATTCTTGAAAGAAAATTAATAGTATTGTTGTTACTATTTAAATTATAATAATAATTATTGTAAAAGCTCTTCATATAATAATGATCGAACTATCTACCTTAACAGCTCTAGCGCAAACTCCTATTCAAAGGATTTGGTCCACATACCGACCGAGTGGAGAGACAGGGAGAGTTCTATAATGCTCAAACAAATGGACGTAATGGTGGTGGTGTACGAATGAACTTACTGTATCATCAACGGCCCGTAACAGTCCACTGCTGGACTATGAGCCTCCTCCACTCAAGTGGAGTGTTTTGCCATAATCTCCACGCTTGGCAGGCGGGTTGGAGATCGCAGATTAAAAAGTTACTGTATCAGAGAGCGCTGCTGCCCGTTACCTGTTCAATGCGTGGTCCCTAAGTCGCCTCTTACGACACCCACGGGAAGAGTAAGGGTTGGTGACAAATGTATTCTACTCTGCCGTCACCACACGGCGTATGGATTACAGCTTACTGTATGCATTGGGAAATTCCTCAAAACGAGTTTAGTTTGGACATGGGTTGTGTATAATGGAGGAAAAATATAACTAAATAGCACCACTACTGTGCCACAAACAACTGCGCCCGCAAAATGTGGACGATAGCCTAAAGGTCTTGACACTAGGCCATAATTTGCACGATAGGTCAAATTGATCTTCTTTTCATTATTAAATATCACGTAGAAATAAATATAAAGAAAAAAAATACTTGAAATAAGATTCAACAGAGTAATATTTTGAAGTCAATGCTAATAAAAGCTTCATCGGCAACTTTTTTGCGTCTTAACAAATATGCACGATACTCAGATCATCGAGGACAACACGTCAATTAGTAAAATCATCCACCATACTTGAAAATAACGAGCATTTTCCGCGATTTTCACTCCTCCATAAATACTGCTGCGGCGGCGGGTTGACTCAGTTTACCTGACTCAGCTTTAGAAGATTCCGAGAGCGTGCTCTTTCCAAATATCATGAAGAAAAGCACCAGAAATTTTGATGAATTCGGTCTTAGACGGGCGGATAGTTTCTAATATATACGAATGTTAAAAGAAGTTTGTCCATGGACTACTACTAAATACCACTACTGCTGTTGGATAATATGGTAGATTAGTCTAATAAAAATATAATAAATAAATAAAATATATAAATAGTGATATGACGTCGTTTTTGACGTATAAATTAACAAATGTACAAAATTAACTGCTGAATTTATTTTAAAATTATGGTCTATTTCCTAGATAATGTTATCTTTTCTTAAACACAGTTATATAACTTAATTATGTTATTCTGCATTCTTACTAGTCTATGGCGAGGCTGAATAGAGCCAACATTATTAGCTCCGGTATCCTCACGGTAGACTTACAAAGCGCCCTCGATGCCGACTAATTGCATCTAAAGACAAAACGACTGCATTTCCTAGTTCACTTCTCAGATAGTTTCCTTCAATTATGTATTAACAGCTTTGAAATATAAGTAATAAAAAGATGTAAATATAATTTTGTGTTTCATGCAAGGTTTTCTTTCATAATAATCTAAGAGGGAAAATAGCAGAATTTATAAGAGAGTAGCATTCATTGCTTTGCTTAATATAATAATACACGATATACATTAAGAACTGAGCAGAGCTTTTTGTGGCAATTATTAAACACTGAAACTATTCAGAGACAACGGTAAATGAATTTATTAAAGCTGTATTGCTCGTGATAGTAATAATGTACACAAAGACTTTTATTCCTCACTTGAATTTTACGGTGCAATGTAGCATTTGTTTACTTTTAGCATCAATTTCATTGTTACGGCGGCGGCGTAACATGTGTGTTGCACTCTTGCCTCAATTGTTTAATTTAATCTGTTATCTACTATCACGTTAGTTGAATGTTTTTTTATGACAAACTTGTAACCAACTGACAATAAAACAAAAGAAAATAACACTGAATGAAACACTGGTATCGCAGTAACGACCGGCTCTCAATTTGCAGCGACGCGACGCGACGCCTCGGCTACAGGTGGTTGTGACGCGGCCACAATATCGATAAAATGGTTGGAGGGAATACGGATGAAATATGATACGATATTTTTTCGTGTAGCGTTATTTTTTTAATGTTTGTGTAATGTGTAATGTAATGTAATGTAATGTAATGTTGTTTTTTAATGTTAAAAAAAAATACTTTTAAACTGACGTGTAGATTTTCGAAATTTTTTTTTACGTGACTATTACTCTCAGGCCTTAAAATATTTGACACTAATTACGGGGCACCTTATATAATACTTGCACAAGAACAGTAGCGATTTAGCTTGATTTGTCATTATACTTGCACAAATATTACGAGTTAACTTAACACGTCAACTAAACTTGGCAAGTAGTAAGTAGTTGTCAAAATACACCAAGCTTCTACTTGTATTTTGTTTCCAGTTACTTATCGAAGTGTAAATTAGCCTTTAATTATTGTTCAATCAATCAATCAGCCTATTGCAGTCCGCTGCTGGACGTAGGCCTCCCCAAGGGCACGCCAAAGCGCACAATCACCATTTCCTTATCCAGCCACCACCAGCGACCTTCCTCAGGTCATCAGTCCACGTCCTGGCAGGGGGGCGTCCCACACTACGTTTCCCGATACCGTTTCCATAATTATTGTTACATTACAAGGTGTCAACTAAGATCTGATTGCCTTAAATCAAAGTAAGCTCTTGATGAGGCCTATTTAAATATTATATAATTAAGTTTACTGTAACCAACAGAGCTTCATTCTAACATCAATGTAAACGAAAAATGCAAATGTTTGAGTTTGAGCATATAACTAATTTTGAAACTCGGACGCGTCAATTACACAGCTCTTACATCATCATCGCCTGTAATTTCAGCAGACAGGTATGTATAATATTTGCTTTAAACTTCTCTAGAATAGTTTAGTTGCCCTCAGCGTTTGATATTCATTACGTGTATTAAAAGTTATAATAACGTCCTGTTAAAATTTTCGATGAAACGGCAATAACGTCCCGGTATTGAATAACTTGCGCCGCGTCAAAACCAACCTTTTACTTGATTAAATGGCGGGCTTCACCTGAACCATGCCAGGGACGGATTAAGAGGGAAGAGTAGTACGAGCTCGTCCATACAAAAAGAGAAAACGTTTTTCCACTTCTAAATAATTTCTAATCTCCATTATTTTTTAGTATGTTATTGACACAATGAATGACTAGGATTATATCATTTCCTTTTTTAAAAATTTGCTATAAATTTAAACTTATAGGCACCTCACGTAACGTAATTTTTGTGATTAAAACTGTGTCGAATTAAGCCATTTGTTGAACAAAATCAATGTATTTTTAAAAAAAAAAAGCGAAACATATGAACCTAGAATATATTGTGCTGAAACGATCGACATCAAAATCAAAGTAATTTGTTGAAATTTAGTTAGTGGAAACCGTTTTCTCCCGAAATGGGAACAGTCTTTACTTTTCCTAAATTAGGGCGGATTGCAGGTTGATCGCCTTTAAACATGATTTTTAAATTTCTTTGTACGCATGTGCAGATTTTCTCTCCATTCCCCTAAGGCATCGATTAAATGATTTGCTGAATTCTATCGCCTTTGGAGTTGTTGGATTGGTACTAAGACCTAAAATAGCACATCAAAACACGTCCTATACAAGTTAATAATTAAATGCTACTTTAAAATATCAATCAATAGCTAAAAACAAAGTTCTTATGTTGACAAAGTAAAAAAAATATCTGCATTGGTATTTTTTCATTCAAACAAATAATAAATTAAGCATGGGCTCGTGTAAAGTAGGCAAAAAAATGACACTACGATAATTCAAAAATTAGATGATAATTGAAAATAATTGAAAAAACAATGTATAAAATGAATTTAAATAATATTAATATTAAACTCTTAGCCGTGTGGTCACGGCAGAGTAGAATACATTTGTCACCAACCCCTACTCTTCCCGTGGGTGTCGTAAAAGGCGACTTAGGGACTACACATTGAACAGGGAACGGGCAGCAGCGCTCTCTGATACAGTAACGTTTTAATCTGCGATCTCCAACCCGCCTGTCAAGCGTGGAGTTTATGGCAAAACCCTCCACTTAAATGGAGATTTTGGAAGACTGAACTTTATGATATAATTTTATCGAATGAAATAATTTCCATCGTGTTTTCATTTTTACCAACGGACTATAAATATCATTAACATTACTATATACATAGTTCAGCTACAGACATTGCGATTTACGTCAAATATAGCTTAGATAAAACATGGAAAATTCGTGACAAGCCCCTTAAGTAGAGGAGGCTCATAGTCCAGCAGTGGACTGTAACGGGCTGTTAATGTAAAAAAAATAATTAAACTCTTTTAAAATTACATAAAAAAAAGCTAAAGAATTCCAGAATTAACTTTTTGTTTTCCAACTCTTGGCAAAATTATTATGTCAAGGTTCATCCCGAAGGACTGCAACGTGACTGCTAAAACTGAGGGCGATTTAGCCGACCAGTCCCTCCCTAGCGAACCAAGAGGTTGAGGAAAATTGCTATACAATTAAATCTTATGTTTGTTGAAGACATTCGCATTTTGTATTTATTGTAACTTTATCCTGGCAAGCGCAGTGTGGGACGGCCACCTACGAGATGGACCGACGACCTGGTGAGGATCGCTGGGTCTCGTTGGATGCAGGTGGCTATGGACCGGTCGCGCTGGAGTGCGATTGGAGAGGCCTATGTTCAGCAGTGGACTTTAACAGGCTGAAATTAATTTTGTCATTTGCGCCCAAAACGTAGTTTTATGTGTATAAGTTTCACTACAACAGATAATATTTAACCACGATAAAAAACTGATACGTGGTAGTGAAAAGCAAAAGTCCGTAGATATTTTTAACATCAAACTTATTTTGTTATCGTCCTTGATTTTTTTTAAATAACTTATCGGTCATTACAAGATCCGCCCCTGTCCCACTCTGTATTCATCAAAGCAAGATTCATCGGGAATTTCGGTTATAACGCAAATTAAAGCCTCCAATGACGGGCTTGATAGAAAAGCTACTTATATATATATACGTATATATATATATATTTAGAAGGTGAAAGGGCCAAAATTGGTACTACGACCATGGAAATGTTAAATTTCAGATGAGTCATTCATGATTGGTTGAAATTCATTTTGTATTACTACTAGCGCCGCCGTTCATTTCACAGATATGTTGGTAGGTCTGTAAACTGGTATGGTAACAACTGAAAATCGCATGTTTGAACCCTACTGTCATACAAATAAGCAATACCGTAGCGTGAAAACATAATGAAGGGTAGCGTGGGTTGCAGAAAATGTATGAAACTGACACGGCTTGCGTGATAGATACGTGACAGCTATGAATAAAACTCGAGGATTTCACATAACTTTCAGAACTTTATTAACTTGTATATCTTTAAACTTTCAGAGATAGTACTAAGAATTTATTTATTAACTAATTCTTTGATAAATAAATTGAAATTAATCTGGGTCCAACTTTAATAAATACAAAGAATAATATAAATCATAATATGTCATAAGTTTCAATACTGTATTTGGGTTTATTGACACTGATTTGTTTGAACTTGGCTTGATCTTTAATGAAAAAATATCGATATTCCTTTAAAGAGTGGACAAGCTGAACGTCTGAAAGGCCTTTGTCAATATCTTTCTAAAAATGTAATGGATTAACATCAAACAGTCCCTTATTGGCTTTATAAATCCGCTTTTCGAGTTAAAAGCATAAAATATTGTCAATAAATTTTAAGAAGATAAAAGTAAGCTTCTACAGAATCATTTTTTGAAGTCATAGGTTTCCTTTGAAGTCATAGCTCTTCTCCACAGATTCCGCCATTGTATTAGTGAACTCACCCAAAAAAATGTAATGAAGGATCTAAGTGATGTAATAATATCCTATGGAAATAAATAATTTTGACTTTGACTTTGACTTCCTGCAGGGCGCCAACAATACAATTATCACTTCTTTCTTCAAATTGTTTATTGGTCTAATTCAGCAGTTTTATGAAGTAGTTACCGTTCGGTTGTACAAATAGAACTCCCGCCATAACAATAGGTGTAAATGAACAGGCTAAATCCTGATGGTCGGCGTCAGAGCAGCTATAAAACCGGCTATTTAGGGAACCAGCATTTCTGCCCCTGTACCACTAGACAACTACCGTGCGACTCAACAGCTGATTTGATATCTCTACATCAGTCTCTTTTTTCTTTATAATAATTTTGGAAGAGTACTTTAGCCTCCTTTTGACTCAAATTAATTATTTCACTGGTGCCATAAATTAAAGCTGCCAATTAAAGTAAAAATTTTGAGCAAAGTGTATTGAAAACAGCGTTTATCGTTTCAAATCGTATGACAGTTTCTGAGTACGGGGACGGGGCTGTAATAATTGCTCATTAACACTATAGCTTAATAATCTATTACGCACGAAAATTCCCGTCTTTTGTTGTTGAAATGTGATTTAACTCTATCTGCTACAAACTACCTACGTAATAGTTGAGTCTGTGCAAAAGAATAGTGTGTGAAAAATCTGTGAATATCAACTAGATTTTTCTCTTTTGGGCGGCAGATGACAATTTCTATTTGTGAGATTCTGAAGTTGATAGGTTGCTTGGAAGCATAGTTTTGCGGAGCTGAAATGTTTTGAATAGTAGCTATAATTATAATTATATTGGTGGTATGGTCAAGCGGCTCTGTAATTAACTGTAAATCGGTATAAATTTTGACATGATTCTGATAAGTTCCAGTCCAGGGTTTTAAACTTGGGTAAAATTCATTTCTAATCCTGTGTATGTTTAATTGTGCAATAATAATAATAATAAATAATAAATCATTTATTTCAGGCAATATTTACATAAAGGTCTTAAATATGTAAACAGAGGCCCATATAATAAATACCTTAAAACTAACATACATATTTATAAAAACTATAACTAGGTAACACGTGATGTCAGCGACGTGTAGCGCGTGTCAGCTGGCAGCCGTCCCCGGAACTTCCGAAACACGACTCCCTGCGGCCAGAAGTCCTCTTTCATGAAGGTCTCCAGGTGGTGGGTTGGCACTCGTACCACAAACTAACTAAAGTTCACTTTGTGGCGCGATGCTAACCGTTCGACCCTCAGGGTGAAATTGGACTTTCTTCGCACAAAATCCACCAACTCCTCAACCTTAGTGGACCAGTGTAGTCGGGACACGTACAGCTGCGTCGAACGTACTTCGGGACGCAGCGAGTGCTCCGGTCCGACCGGTGCGTTGCCATGATGGTTACGGCTGGCGGGCTTCTTTTTCCTCCTTTCGACTTTAATGAAGCCCTCCTTATCGCACTGTTTTTTTGGTGGACGTAGTGTCACACTCTTAAGAGGAGCCTCGCAAGGCTTTTTCCCCAGTGCTTGTGACCGCTGAGATGGGGCGGCAGCGGCGGCGGCGGTGGCGTAGGCACGGCTTGGGGTAGACGTGGTGCCGCTATAAAGTGTTATTATTATTAAATACGCCGTGTGGTGACGGCAGAGTAGAATACATTGTCACCAACCCCTACTCTTCCCGTGGGTGTCGTAAGAGGCGACTTAGGGACTACCACGGGGGACTACACATTGAACAGGGAACGGGCAGCAGCGCTCTCTGATACAGTAACCTTTTAATCTGCGATCTCCAACCCTCCTGCCAAGCGTGGAGATTATGGCAAAACCCCCCACTTGAGTGGAGGAGGTTCCTAGTCCAGCAGTGGACTGTAACGTTGATGATGATGATGATTATTAAAATATTATAATTGAATACGTTATCGATTCCGTTTTAATTTAATACTATTTATTTTACAACATAAAAGCATTAAACCTTTTGTTTGACAGAAGCTTGAGTACCATGTCAGCAAAGAGTTTGTACTATGCAGTTACTAAACTTGTAAATTAAGCCTGTAAAGTCCAATGATTTAAAAAAAATACTGAAAATAAGAAGTCAAATAAAAATGTAGGTAAGATAAGATACCTACCTATAAAGCAGCTTTTGGTATATGCCTTGTTTTTTTTAAATTTCATTTGTTGCTATAAACTTATAACGGTATTAAGTCAACCAACACAATGTTTCTTTTATTAGGACAATTAAATGGCTAGGGCGACGGCATAATACATTAATTAATAGGCTATAACCAATAAAAAGCTGAGCAGTAAAATTTTATCGCATTTTGTAGCATTACCTACAGTATTCTTTTGGTTTTAGTGAACTATTTATTCATCATCATCATTCAATGGGTAGACCAACCCCATAAACCATGGTGCCAGCCACTATAATGCTTGTAAATATTTTATGTAACGAGTACTTAAATAATACGTATGTGGGGACATTCAACACGACCGTCAGATCCTAAACTAGGCAGAACCTGTACTATAGATTCAAGCAACTGATGTACTCGTACATACAGCGAGATAAATACATATTTATACAGGGTTACCTCGGAGACACAGATTCCGCCATTGTGTTAGTGAACTCACCCAAAAAAATGTAATGACGGATCTAAGTGATGTAATAACATCCTATGGAAATAAATTACTTTGACTTTGACAATGCGCATATTTTTTCCATGCTATCAGTACCGTTAATAGAACAAATTTCACGAAAAAGAATCATATGTTTTTTTTGCGAACTATTAGTTTATCTCCCGCAAAAAACAAATATCATGGTCACTCTACGCACGCGCAGTGGCACTGTGCTTCGTAGGCAGGCGTACTACCAACTAACCTACGGAATCGAGTCTATTATCTAATCTTTTCTTACGGTGCTAACGGTATGATGCTAATCAAGAAGCAAGATTAGCGATGCTTCAGTCGGACGGACGTGCTCGCAGATTCATGCGATACGTGCGACACACACGATGTCGCGGCATATACCTATAGTTGCAAACATCTAAACGCCTTGGATATGCGACGCTAAAGTTTCGCATTCGAACGAAATATAAAATTTTACTGAAAAATGTCGACATATTTTGCAAATTTGCATGAATATGAAAGAGCAATAAGCAAAAAGCTATCCTATAAAACTTTTGCTAGAAACTAGTTAATTAAAAATCCCAAACATTTTATTGATTACTTCGTGCACAGGTAGAATTTGGAATGTTATGCAAATGATTCATATTCATATTTATTTATTACAATTATCACTATCAATAGAGTATAAAATAATATTAAGTAAAGTTTAAGATCTTAAATAAATTGATTGCAAAACCCCGTTGGAGCATACCATAAGAGGTACCCACTGAGGGGCTCAAGACTACCCTGAATTAGACCGATTAGGCCTTATTACGCTGGCCCAGTGCGGGTTGGTCGACTTCACACACAACCTTTGAATTTCTTCGCAGGAGTATGCAGGTTTCATCACGATGATGTTTTCCTTCACCGTAAGAGCGTCGAATAAACGTACATATGAATTCGAAATTCGAAAACACATTGGTACGTGGTGGGGATCGAACCCGCGTCTCCCGGACGGGAGGCAGCGGCCCTAACCACTAGATCACCGACGACGCTCTCAGCACGACCAGCGACGATCATGCATTATATTATAATTATTAATATTAATTTATATGAAATATTAGGTTGGGGAAAAACTCTTTTCGCAAATAATATGTATGAACTTATAATAAAATCTCTTTTGCTATACCATTTGTATCTGGGTGGTTTTGGTATTATTAAAAAGTATACATTTTAAAAAAGATAATTCCAAATTCAAATTAGGACAATGTGTGATTTTCATTTGTTTTTCTTACTGTTAAGATGAGTGAATCTAATGAAGAAATTCGATACATTTTAAAATTTTACTACAAAATGGGTAAAAATGCAACGCAAGCCGCGAAAAAAATTTGTGATGTTTATGGACCTAGTGCAGTGTCTGTGAGAGTAGCACAAATTTGGTTTTAGCGTTTTAAATCCGGAAATTTTGATATCAAAGATGCACCTCGCTCTGGGCGCCCTGTTACGGATAAAATAGATGCCATTTTTGAAAAAGTGGAGCAAGATCGGCGTATCAGTAGTTACGATGTAGCTGAAGAACTCGGAATTGACCATAAAACAGTTTTGGCGCATTTGAAAAAAGCTGGGTACACAAAAAAGCTCGATATTTGGGTGCCTCATGAGCTCACTGAAAGAAACCTAATGAACCGTGTACTCATTTGTGATTTTTTATTACGACGTAATGAAACCGAACCTTTTTTGAAAAACCTGATAACTGGTGATGAAAAGTGGATCACGTGCGTGGAGAACGTGCGAAAAAGGTCGTGGTCAAAGGCTGGTCAGGCTTCACAGACTCTGGCGAAACTCGGGTTATCTCGCAACAAGGTAATGCTGTGTGTATGGTGGGATTGGAAGGGCATTATTCATTACGAGCTGTTACTGCCAGGCAGGACCATCGATTCTGAACTCTACTGCGAACAACTGATGAGATTAAAGCAAGAAGTTGAGAAAAAGCGGCCGGAATTAATCAACAGAAGGGGTGTGGTTTTCCATCATGATAACTCTAGAACTCACACATCTTTAGCCACTCAGCAAAAATTAAGAGAGTTTGGCTGGGAGGTGTTAATGCATCCAGCTACCATCTACGGAAAATAGTCGTAAGTATATAAGCCATATTAGAGGCTTTCGGCGGCTATATAATAACTGTGACACCAGGCGAGCTTGTTTGCCGACCGCAACTCACGCACAATAAGAAAGAAACAAACCTATGTTGCTGACTGGTGAATAGTTCCCTAAAGACCAAGTAACACTATGCCCTACAACGGGTGAACAATCCATGTGGGAGGGAAGATTGTTCCCAGTGTAACGAGGTCATGCTCCTTTCTTTTTTTTTACTCTTTTTCATTCCTGGCAGCTTTGGTTGTATTGTTTTTGTATACATCATATTAAAATTTTGCAACGTCCGCTGGTGGGCGAGGACGGTGCTCTCATGTTTGCCGCCCATGGTTCACATCAAGCTAATAGACACTGAATCGAAATTCCGAAATATTTTAGGGCGGCATATTTTCTGGATAGTGTTTAGTTCAATACAATAATTTTCCCTTTTATGAAGCCCTTGGGTGGTCCTCTAAACGATTACGAGGAGTAACTATAACGTGCTAAAACGAGTATTTTATGAGTTGCGGTCAGCAGGCGAACATCTGGCCGGTGATGGCTATAAACCGCATGTCTCAATCAAAGGCACATTGCCATTGTTATTTTGATAATGGTAAAATTATGTACCTACCAGTGGTCCGCCCGCGTCTACGCTCGCGTTGGGTAACATTTTCCCGTGGTAATAAGTTTTTTTCCGTAATAATTATTCTGTGTTAATTCAGTTTACAAACTATCTCCATTCCAAATTTCATCTAAATCCGTTGAGTACTTTAGATCATCATCATCATCATCATCAGTATTTAGTTAGTGTTCTTCTACACCCTGTAGAATGTAAGGTCGACAACTAATGTCACAAACCCTGGTGTCAGTGCTATATGTTGAGGGCCTCAACACAGTATTAATAAACACTTTTCAAGATGGTGACCTGTACTTGAGCATCTCAACTTATGCATCATCATGAAAATTAAATGATTCAGTGAGCGCCTGCCTCTGAAGTACAACAACATTATCTTTCGGTTTTCTTAGTTGTGATAGGCTGGTTGAACAGATGTCAGAAAATGTACAGTTTGTAAGGTCTTCGAAAATAGACGTAGATTTCCCGACCTCTACTTCTCGTTATTCACTTTATAGCAAAGTAGCTTAATTTTAACGTTGCCTTTTTGAGCTTTTAAAAATGACAAGGAATTTTTGTTTCCCTCCGTCGCCATCAGTTTGATATAATAATACGCCGTGGTTCCGCAACATAAAACAAAAGCATGAAAAGGCAGTGTCGAGGAAAAGACTCAAGCTTCACAAATCCCAACAAAGGCGTTACTCGAAGAGACAGCTTGGCATTTTGGCGACAGACAAGTGTAACTTGGTAAAAGTGTTTAAATATACCCACAAAATAAGGTGCCTTTGAGGAAGATCCCAAAAGATGTTGGAGATGAATGAAATATTAGATTAATATAATTAAATTATAGTTTCAGAACTCTTCGGTATTTCAACTTGAGCAAGACCAGAAATAAACTATAGACTAGGTTAGGTACTGTAGCATCGGGCCTCGTTGGTCTGAATGCTACGTAGTTTGATACTGGCGATAATATTCTTTTTATAATATATTCGTTCTCTTTTTTAACTATTGAGTTTAGAAAGAGAGCGATAGAAACTTCATACGGGCTGGGCCGTAGAGATTTGACGTTCTCACCTGCCGTCCGCCGTCGTGTGCGGACGATTGTATGATTTTCAGTACGAGTGCAGTGCAATTTGTGGTTTAATAAATAGTTATCGTGTTATAAAAGTGTCTTTTATATTTTAAGTGGCGGCTCTCTCCCGGAGAGTCGTTACAGTACTCTTATAATATGTTTTTAAACATAAGCTTTCAGGTTAGAATTCACAATTTTAAGTTCATCCTTTGAGGAATACCGTCATGAGCAGACATCCTTGACTGCATCACCTGGACCTGATTGCTAGATTAACGTATTAAAATTCACTTACAATAAGTGACTCGTACAAACTTATCAAAGTTAAGTTAAATTTGAAAAAGCTCTTCGAAGTCGGTTTACCGATTCAAATGGTGTTGCTACTGGTAAAAAAGTTCCATTCGTTACCAATGGATTTTTTTTGTCGCCCTGTATCTACTCATATGAGTCTTATGACGTTCAATTTAAGCCTACTCGATACCATAATCCATACCGAGAAAGAGGCAGATTAACGGTAATCTGAGAAGTGGAGAAGAAGACGAAAGGCATGAGGAAATCAGGAGGGGATTAACTGTCATCTTCGGTGTGTATTATGAAACATAATAAGTTTAATATTATGTATTTTTTCTTCTAAATTAAATACATCGTGAAATTTAATTGAGGTGAAATATTCGAATGTTCAGTCCAAATAACTGAACAACTTTCTACCAGTAAAATTATTGCCGAGGAACCGACTAGGCAATTTTGTAAGTGAGGGCAAAAAAATGAAAGTTTCAAACAGATTTTTCACGTTTGTAAAATGTTACCGTTTTTCTTTTATTTTTATTTTTGCCAAAACTGGTAACTATTCTCTCTACAGTGAGCATACACTAGGAATGAACGTACGAACCATGAACAAGCTTTCCTTGTCTTAGTATTTGCTACAAAGATTTCTGATGCGCGTCGCCTCGTCTTTTGTTACTCTGATATTTTGTAAAATCTTAATTCGAGTTTTTTTTATTATAACATTTTAAACTCTCACACATTTTTTATAATACTATGTGATACTAATAATACAATGTTTTTTTATTATGTTTATTGTTCCAAGCAAAAAGGTTTGATAGGAGCGCTGGAGCGCATCGTCTAAAGAACCTATTCAACCTCTTTGCTTCTAAAGGCTATACCATCGGAAAAATCCTTGCTTTTATGTATTTTTTGTTTAGAAGGTAGCGTAATCTCGAAATTGTCTAGAAAAGTCTAATGTAGCGCAAGGATTAAACGTATTATGTAAATACCCACCCAACTTCTTCTATAACAAGCAAGTTTCTTAAAATAAACTCGGTTACCGTGTCCATCCAGTTTTACACTAGTACGATATGTGTACGACTATATTGTATAGGTAGGTATTAGGGTTTCGGAATTCCCGGGTTTTTCACATTCCCGGGACCCGGGAAAAATATCTATAATTCCCGGGAATTCCCGGGATCGGGAAATTTTGTTATTTTTTATATAAGGGAGCCATAATTTAAAAAGAGTCATTTTCATTATTCGTAAAACATTTTTTTAATTACATCGTAACAGCATCATTTCAGTCAGAATACACTTTTATAATCAAAATTACCTAAAATTCTTAATTCGCATAAATAACTTAGTATGTATACCTCTAGTGTATACCTACTAGGTTATTTATGCAAATATTGTAGAGGGAGAAGAAAAGTGTGCGTTGCTTACGAAACAACCGGTTTTATACACTTTTGGTTACATTATTATCATCATCATCATCATGATCATCTCAGCCTATAGACGTCCACTGCTGGACAAAAGCCTCCCCCAAAAGATCTTCACAACGATCGGCCACTCGCTGCCCGCATTCACCAGATCATCGGTCCACCTTGTGGGGGCCTGCCCACGCTGCGTCTTCAGTTACATTTAGTTAATAATAGTGAATTACCTGCGGAATTGCTATCCGATTAACTCAACACAACAACAAGATCACGTTAGTATATATAACGTTCGCATATTCGCTTTACTATCCGGCGTATCCCCAAAAGCCCCTTTAGCGAGCTCTGCTACACTTTTATACCAAATCAATATCCGTGCAGATAACGGACTGATAATGCGCTATATTTTCCTTTATAGGCGATTAGAGAAAAATCACACATGATGTTTTTGTGTAGTCGGTAAAATAAATCACCACACCCGTGTTGTTAAAGTTGATGCAAAAAGTAAACAAATTAGTCATAGATAGCTTGGAATTGGAGTGTTTTCAAATATAGCTAACCTAAGTTCTTCGAAGTTTGCTAATGTTAATCGTCAGCTTAGCTTACTAAAAAAAATGAGTTTATTCGAGAGCTATTTTTTTTTCACACCTGGCTTATTCATAGCTTTGATAATAATTAATGTTTTCATAATGTAAATCCTTCAGACCGCCTAAGTTACAAAATTGTATGCCAGGTAAGCACATAAACCAGCCAATAATTTGAAGAACTTTTCGCTATAAAATAGCATCACACATTCTAAGCTGGCAAGGAATGGAAAGCGCAAGTTAAATGGAGAAATCGCTTATATACCTATTATATATAGGTATAGTGCTGTTCTTTATCTAAGATGCGAATCAAGACAGATAAGTTACTCGTACAGTCACAATACTCGTATAGGAAAGCTTTACCTTGAGGACCCTTGATCTACTTTATGACTCTAAAATAAAGATAGATTTCGAACTAAAAGGTACAATATGAGCTGTTGCTGCCCGTACAATCGATTGTTAACGTTGCTGGGCAGCCGGACTAAAATAAACATTGACCAAGCATTGCACCCTCCTACCGTACTGGCTAAAAAAGGCCTCGCTGTCCAAACGGTCGATTTTCCCAAACAATATTCGTTTAAGGAGTCAATTAAGTTTTGCTACCAAAATATTAGACAACTTTCCTTAACGAAGTTCTAACCAGCTTCCTACTTGCTACTGTTTTCTAGTTAAATTTTATTCTTCCAGGCGATCGCGTATTTTAACGCAATAGAGAAAAAGGCAATACAGCAAATTTGGATAGATGGGCTGAACTGACTTACCTATATATGACATGCAATATCAAGTTCAACTCAAGACGGGTTAGCTAAAAGGGGTGTTGAATGTCTGTTTGTCTTTTTTTTTTTAATATATAAATTGTATCCTTTCTTGTATTTTCCATTAACAAATAGTACGTACGTGTAACGAAAAATGCTGACATTTTTAATCAAATCATATTATTGTACGCAGTGACATAAGTAATGTCCTGTCCGATTCGTTTGAGCTTATTGATCGTTTAACTATCGCATTATACTCGTAATATTACATTTCCATGATGCAAAATTCCATCAAGATCAATTACACCGTTGAGTCGCGAAGAAGAAATGAAAGGCAGACAGATTTATTTTCCCGTATTTATTAGTTAAATGTGGATTGAATTAAATGTTCCTAGCAAATGAATCGTAAATATCCGAAAGCTTGTTCTATGTTGTACGAGGAGGGATCAAAAAGTAGTGAGAACGACATACTCCTTGGTAAGAAAAAAAAAAGAATACTGGCAGGCATAGCTCAGATACATAATTGTAATATTAATAATTTTGTTTTTTTCTGAATGTAGTCTTTTTTTGTTTTGTTTGCTTCGTATCGGAACGTGTTCTCGAAAATGGAGAAAAACGAAGTGCGAGCCGTTATTAAATACCTCTGTTTAAAAAAGTTAACGACTCAAGAGATTCATTGCGATTTGGAGGCAACATTAGGAGATTCACCGTAATCTACTGTCGCAAGGTGGGCTTCTCAATTTCGAGTAGGGAGAACGAGCACGGAAGACGAACATCGTTGCGGCCGTCCATCGACGTCAGTCACCCAAGAAAATGTTGCGAAATACGAGAAAATTGTATTGAGCGATCGAAGAGTTACCATCCGATACTTAATTCAAGAAACGGGCATTTCATATGGAAGTATTCAATCCATATTGAAACAATATTTGAATGTGAGAAAAGTTTCCGCAAGATGGGTGCCGAGAATGTTAACCGACAGTCAGAAACAAAATCGACTTGACATTTCGAAGATATTGTTCGACAAGTTTCAAGAAGATTCTGAGAACTTTTTGTCTCGTTTCGTAACGATGGACGAAACATGGGTCCATCATTTTGATCCTGAGACAAAACAGCAATCTTCGCAATGGAAACGGCCATCATCACCGACCCCGAAGAAGTTTCGTGCCGTGGCATCGCCTGGCAAGGTTATGGCCTCAATATTTTGGGACTCAGAAGGGATATTGTTGATTGATTACCTGGAGCGTGGAACCACTATTACAGGCCAATATTATGCAGCTTTAATTCCCAAGTTGAGGAATGCCATCAAAGAGAAAAAGAGAGGAAAACTTCGAAGGAGCGTGCTGTTTCATCACGACAACGCATCCGCGCACAGGTCGGCAGTTGCGATGGCTGCCATTCAGCAAGCTGGCTTCGAATTGGTTGACCACCCCCCTTATTCACCAGATCTGGCGCCTAGCGTTTTTTATCTGTTCCCCAAATTGAAAGAATACTTAAGGGGAAACAGGTACGAAGACGATAACGAGGTGATGGATGCCGTGGAGAGATTTTTGCAGGACCAAGGCATTTTTTTTTTTTTAAAGGGATTGAAGCCTTGGAAAAGCGCTGGACTCGGTGTGTAGAGAGACTCGGAGACTATGTAGAAAAATAAATTATTAAGTTATCAATAGTCATTATATTCTATTTCATTCTCACTGCTTTTAGATCCCTCCTCGTAGTAAAAAAAAGTATAAAAGTTGTCTATGTCTATAGTGAGTCAACCTCAAACTTGTGCTACGGCATAGCCAGCGCACTATATGGAGTCAACCGTAGACTTGTACTACGGCGTAGTCAGCCTAAGGGGAGTTAACCGTAGACGTGCTACGACGTAGACAGCGCCCTATAGGGTAGCATGCGTACGTCGTAGCATGCTTGCAACAAATGTTAAACACTTTTTTTAACGTATGTAATTAAAAAAAAACTTTTATAATAGACTCATTGTCTAGAATGAAACCTCCTAAAAACTTCTAGTGTTTAAATATTAACTTTTGTCACATACGCAACACGTATGTAAATGTGTTTGAATGTTTTTTACAACGCGTCGCTCGTGTTAATAGGCAGTTCGTTCCAGGAACCACTCTCCATTATGACCGATTTTTTATCATTAGGGAGAGTGCCCGATTTGAACAACGCAATCATAGTTGGCTGTGAGCGTGAAGTTATCAGCTTTGTCCTCTAGAATTAGAATTTTATTTTTAATGCTGTTGTTTATAGTTAGAATTTTACTAAAATTTGATTTTAATACCTTTTTAGGTATACCTACATACTCGTCATACACACACACACACACACATAGAAGCTTTGGACTCCGATCAATCAGTTATATTACAACATTTAATTCTTTTTGCCTTACTTTGCTTTTTTATGTAATAATGAATTACTTTGTAATTTATTCTTGTTTATTTAAATAGTGAAATTAAAGGTTTTTCTAAAACTTATTTTTATAATGTATTTTGAAAACCAAAAAAACTTTTTTGCTGTATTTTAACATCATGATTTTTAAAATTATATTATAAACATTTTTATCGTGGTAGATAATAACCCGTAGTCTTGGGTGTTTAATGTTAAACGAATTTTAATTACTAACTGTAAACAAAAATTTATAAAATAATGGATAATATTTAAAAACACAATACGTACTTATAAATAAATTAACACTATGGTTTTATGTATCTACATAAAATAATGATTGTTGTTTTTTTTCTAGAACGTTATAGTGAAATAATAAAAATAAGTGTCCAATAAAAGAACAGGACAAAGAAAAAGGAGGGGCAACTAGTGGAGTGTTACATTCGTTAGTCCACAATTGTCGAATTAGTGTCCTGCTGGGACAATAAAATTAGCGACAAGCGAGAAAACAGCCGATCAATATGACACGATAGCGCCTACATCTGCTCCCCACGTGTCCAGCTCAACACCTCCAAATAATTCAAAAACAACCGTAAATATTTACCCAAAAAAATACCCAAGCAATACCTAAATTACTACACTAATATACAGAACGATTGTTTAGACTTCAGTCTCTGTTTTGCATCATCTCAGCAACAGGTAGAGATAACTCTAAAAATATCACTCAAAACACTTACCAATAAATTAAATCCTTGTTCAAAATGGCACAGTATAATTTAACAACTTTAGTTTTTATGTTTTCACACAGAATTTCCAATATTTCTTGACAGTTTTACAGCAGTGACGAGATATCACGACGCGTCCGCTCGGAGCAGCGGGTGAACACCGACTGAATAAAGTGGGCAGAGGGACCGCGACGATCCAGATAGATGTTAGAGGGAAAATTATCAGTAGTGAGTCCTTTCCAGGCTGTTAAAGGTTGGCAACGAGCGACCCCGGTATTATTACAATTGTTACAATACAATTAATAGGTTTTGTCGGTCTCGAGTTTCGTTGAAGACATTTTAGCTGTTAGCAGTTCTTTGAAAGGTACAATCGTTATAATGAGTACCTGAAAAAGATGTTCTGTTTCGGTACCTACTTCATTATTTATTTTTCTCATTTCATAGTCTTCATAACATCGAATACTTTTCTATTTTTTTCAATTCATCCAAAATTTACTGAAAACCCACTTATCAGATTTTTTAATTAAATATTTACCTGCTGTAATGAATGACTCAACGAATTGGATTTTAGTCTCCGATTCTATTTGATTTACTTATTTAGGTCTCTTTAAATATTTTGAAGACTAGAAAATCCCTATCTTACTTAGTTCTATCAAATAATCGTAGTCGGTCAAAGAGAACTCTCAAGTTTAAACTTTATCAAGGGTTGAGAGTTCGATGTACTAACATTAATAGATTGGTTTGGGAATTTAACTTTTAGAAGGTTTCGAAGTCGATGTCAAACCTTTTAATTCTATGTCCAAAGAGTTGTTAAATAAATTAACGAACGAAAGGCATTTTATTATCCTAACTCAGAATCTCAATGTACAAACTTTATGCTCGTTGAATTATCGATACCTCCATTATTTTTATCTTAAGTGGGTAAAATTTAATTTAGTAATACCTAGTGATAGCTTCCTCGCCTGAATGATAAACCCGGAATGAAATCTGTGGACACAGTGGTCAATCAAGAATCACTTTGTGAGACTATCAGCTGTCCACATTTCGGTAAGGACATTGCAGGCTGAATTACCTCAATGTATAAAAAGTGAATCTGTTCAGAAGGTACGCTAAGCCGCTGAGCTACGTCAGAGGCCTTCGGCGGCTCTACAACTCTGAAACCAATTTGTGTAGTTAGTTGTCGACCATACAACCTACCTACACACTCAGAATTAAGGGCTAGTCAGTTTAGTGCTGGTCGTTACTCGTTACACCGCTTTGGCTGACGACGTAGGTAATTTTCTTTTTAAGACAAAAATATCAAAAGTTTCAAGTCAGAGACCATTTTCTGGCTCGAAAACTAGTAACACTGTTAGCTAACCCTATTGTTTAAATGAGCTGGCCTAGTGTTTAACAATTTAATAAATGAATTATAAAATTGATATACTTTTTGCATAACAGGAATAATATAACAACATAATGAAACTAAGAAAAGGAAAAGTGTATAGCTTAGCGGTCTTATTACTTCATGGCGGTTTCTTCCAGGCAACCTGACCTTTAGTAATGTAGCTTGTTTGTTAGCTACCTCTATACGGTATATATTATAAGTAGAAACAGAATGTCTTCTGTATTTTCGTAAGTTTAATCATTAGAGACGTAAAAATTAGAATTTGAAGTCCTAAAAAAGTTACAAATGTGTCAAGTCTTCAGGGATGTAACATCACCGATATCGATATGACAGCTAACTTTCGGTTAGCATAGATGAATGTCGAACTTACATTTTTATTAAAGCGGCGTGTAACTAAATATTGTTTGATAATCATATAAATTTAAAACAGATGTGAATATTTTAAAATATGATAGATATTTGCTAACTGACCTTATTTGGCTTTTCAAGTACCTAGTTAAAATTCCAAACTCTTTAGATTCTGTTATACGTACATATTAATATTATCTAACAGAAGACAAAAATTCTAAACCAATTTTGCCTTATAAAAGAATATTATAAGCCGGTGTGGGTTCAAATCCTGCCGGAAGGATTACGTTTCCGATTGTATATAATATATATATATAAAATGTATCCAGAAATAGTATAACCGCTCTTACGTCACGATAGAAAGTAATCTAAACGTCGGGATTTTGTTTTAATTTATACAAAATAAAGGCAAATACGGTCCTATGGGGCAAATAATGTTAGAGATGATAATGCCATTTCATGAATAATCAAATAGGATCTGAAATCTATGGCTGTTATAAAATGTCATCTTCAACGAGTTAGCTAAAAAGAGACGGATCCTTTTGTGAGGTAGATCAGCACACAACTTCTGTTTCTGAACTTTTCAAAATAGGTGAAAAATTACCGAGACAGTTTGTAAGAAAATTCATTTTTTCAAGACTGTACAACAGGTTGTTCAATTAGAGTTCTGCATTGTTTAAGTAACAATGGATGACTTTGACGTGACCTTGTCCCTGCCAAAGAAAAAAAATATAAGTTTCAAGTTTTTTTACATCCCTAAAACTTAAAAGAACCAGCATAAATAAAAGCGATATTTCAAGTTCTTCGTTCTTTCAAACTTTTAGGTGAAAACTTTAATAAAATAATCCCCTTTTAGCCCCGCGCACCTGAGTCATTCACTTGAATTTTTAAGAATGAATAATAGCCAAAGTTGAACTTTGTAAGTTTTAGAGTGAGGATTAGAAAGAGTACGTATAATTTTTACCAAGTCAAACAACGTCGTCCGCGTTGAACTGAGCCTTTACCGAATGTACCTGACATACAACCATTCACTTATTGTCATTCATTTACTTATTGTCGATCGAAATTATTATGTGTTTAACGACAATAGAAGGGTTATAAATATATCGTTTTAAAGTCCTAAATATAGGTAAGTATAATCACTATGTTATGTAAGTCGTAACTGTTAAAAGTGGCCGCTTTTTGATCGAAGTCATTGACAATAAATAAATTATTTATTTCAATTGGTGGCGCTAGTGCAGCTAGTGTTTAACCTTAAAAACAAAGAAAACCCAAAATGGCGGCTATTTTCTATGTTAAATCCACGGAACTCCGTGGTTAAATTTGATGTTGGTGGTGTATATAATTTGATATCATGAAGGCAACCCATTTTGATTGGTCAATACGCTGCCTCTCTAATTGCATTGTCGCATGTCGGCTGGGTTCCTCTGGCGTAAATGGTTCAGGGCATGCAGGAAACAATGCAATTGCTATTTGGTATTATATATTCAGGTACTGCTAGTTACTCATCTCATCACTCTCATTCGTTTGATAGCATAACAGACTTTCAAGCTTAAGAGAATCACATGGGACGATCAACATCGAAGCAATTATCATTATTTAGGAAATTTTGTGAATTTAGATGACACCTTGTGAATGTAGTTTTTAGTCCAGACTCCGGTTATAGCGGTCTGGTCCTTGTGATCATGATCATTATGAAGATGTTTTATTTGTAGCTGGTTGAGAAATAGTTTCAGATTGTGTTTCTATGTTAATTACTCATCCATGTACATTGTGGTCGTCTATCTGTTTTTCAGTATATATGTCATTTCCTAGTTATTTTGTAAATTATTTAATTTGAAATAAGCAAATGTCTGTTTTCATTAGTGTTAAATCATCTCTTTGTTCGATTTTTTCGATAATGAGTTTGTATCGATATGTACTCCTACCTATATATTGATTGACGTTGCCTGCCTGAAATAGCATTGTGTGTTGTTTAGTCAAATTCGTAAAGCGTCCAAAACATTTCGTTAATAGAACAAAAGCAGGAATTATATTTATTATGAAAATTAAGGGAAGTTTCAATACGGACGACATACTTATCTACTGAATAATATTGGGAATAATTTCAAAGGCTTTTTGATGAAGTTGTGTACATAATGTTGTTCGATATTTTACGAAAATAATCCGTAGCTCACGCGCCATATACCTACTCGATATCTTTTATCTCATTTCCTTTTATTTTTCTTCGAGATAAAGATACTGTATTTTTATTTTTGTTTTTGCTGACTGTCTTTATGAGGCATGCGTTCGTACCTTATAATTCAGCGTCTTGCGCCTGACAGATAACGTCCGATGACGATGACTGAGGACAGACGAAGACGACGCGAAAGGTCTCGTTTCAGCTGTCGTCGTCGGTCGTAAGAAGATGTCGACTATCTACCGCAACCTTTAAAAGCTGTCGTCCACTGCCATCCTTCATCTTCATCGGTCGTAAGAAACCGTCGGGAGTCTGCCGCAACCTTCGAATGCTGTCGTGACCTGTCGTGCCGCTGCTGTGACGCCTTCATCTGTCGTTTGTCATCGATCTTCTTTGTTTGTCGTGTCGGTCGTACGTAAACCATCATTGGCGAAAGACTACGTCCGAAAATATCTTGCATTGTTTGTTAGTGTAGCCGCAAGGGGACAGCTAAAGATATTAAATTCTGTAAAATGCATTTAGATTTGACAAATACGATCCGTTTCGTGGAAGAAACAGTACAAAATTTAAATATTATAGCAGTAATGCTAGATGGATGTCATGTCTTAGAATTTAGTTTAAACTGGTCTGTGGCTAGACTTTAATGTAGTTTAATGTATTTAAAGACAAAGACAATAATCTTATTGTGTTTAGCTAGCTCATTTTTCACTTGCGTTATGAAAAAACAAAGCTAAATTTTCCACATATTTAACATACCTATAAAAACTAGAAGGTTGTTGATAAAATGGTTGATCTGCTATGGAATGTTATACTGTTATTTATACAATCGTTCCCAGATAGATATTTGCATAAGTACTGTGGCGAGTTAACTTAATCTCGGCAAGTAGTAAGTAGCTGTTCTAATAAACCAGGCTTCTACTTTGTGTTTTAATCTTACTTACTGATTGACTGGGTTAACTAGTAACTTACTACTTACCAAAATGAAAATTGGCCCTAAGCTCCATATTCTATAAGTTGATTCTAGAAGTTGAATTAACGTACGACATATTTAAATTAAATTAATACACGTGTTTGTTGAAATTCAAAACTATTTCTGGCGATAGTAGTGAGAGTTACCATCACATTTCACTAAAAAAGTATAATAATGATTAAACTTTTCTCTTTGTTTGTCTTTTGAAAATCTAATAATTATACCAACTACTTCTATGAAAAATTTGGTTCGCGCGTGACTATTGACTACTATGGCCACGAATGCATTCTGATCGCGCGCAGACTATGCTTACTATTTATTAATAATAAAATAATTAAAAATTAAAAAAATACTTCGTCAATGCTTAACAGACATAGAAAACGGAATGCGAGGCCTCGAACTTGGCCTCATAAACCAGTATCTATGCCTTCCGAAGCAAGGAAAACTCTAGTAACTCTTCTATGACCTACTTGCGGTAAGAATAAATATATTATCTGTGATATTATATACAAATAATCAAACAGAAAAATACCTAAAGCACACTTATCTTCTGTATGCAGGTATTACTCTATGCAAATAAAATCAACCCCACATGTCTGGCAATACGAGCAGATCAGTAGAAAAAACACAAACAAAATAAACAGCATATTGAATCACGAGCGAAATGAACGAAGCGACAAGCCTCTTCGGCAACGAGCGGAATTCAAAGAGTTGCCAGACGACGTGCAGCGAAATAAAACAACTTTGTAAAATTATCGTACACATAACTGTAAAAATAACGCTAGAACAGCACGTAAGCTTGTTTTTACAATCGTAAAGAAAGAAGTAAGAAACAAAAGACGACTTAACTTAATTAAGTATCTATTTTACATACGAGCGGGATCACTGGAGTCACATTTTGCATTTTATTAAAAGTAAAGAAAAAGTGGCTACCACGCACGGAAAGGCGCAGCGTGGGTTATTTCAAGTGAAGATCGCGAGAAGCGCAAGACTGGTCGTTGTGGAGATCTTTGTCTTTGACGTCTTTTAGCTGAAATAATGATCAAAGACTTTAACAGTTCTCGTACGAAATCGTACTATTTCGTAAGTTAGTATAATTGATCTCGCACTCGTATGACGTACATGAACCGAAATTATCGTTCATTTACTACAATAAATCGTAGGTCTGGCAAACCATTCATCGTATTGGATCTATATTGGGTTATCGACGACAGAAGACGCTGTATGTTTCTGATTTTGATTCAAGAGTAGTCTCTGGAGCGAGGAAGTTAGAGAAAATAAAAAGCATGGGTTTGTGGGACGAAATGTGGAGTTTACGTTCTATTTAGATGCGATGCTTCTTATAGTTCTTGTTCTTCATCTTATAGTTTCGAGAGTTGAACGGTTAAAACGGTTAACGGTGCTCTTTGATGAATACAACTCGACCAAGCTAAGTTTGCACCTCGCGTCGATTACGTCCACTGACGCTTAGGTATGGTCTGCAAAAAAGGATTCGCTATGACTTGTTAAATTTTACTTTGCATTTATTGTTTTTAACATTATATTATACATAGGTACATTAATTTGCTCCGCATTCCATCGACGTGCAAACTTAGCTTGGTGGAGTTGTACGTCAAAACAGCCACTTTGTCTATTTGGTCCATTGATTTGGTCTAATCTAATTTGTCCAAGGGTCAAATGCAGCAATGAAATAGCGCAACGGATCAGTATTAATTGCAGTGTTTCGGGGAAATTATATTATGCTTTTACATTGGAATAACTTTTTGCTGCAACCGAAACAAGCTTGTAGATTTTATAGGTAATGCCTTAGGCTACCTAATGATGTTGTTGTTTATTTATTCAAATATGTATGTATATTTCATTCAGAGGCTCCATAGCTCCGCCGTCAGTTAGGGTTTGTGAGGTCAGTTGTCGAATTTACTACGCACACAATCGAATTAATAATATTTACTCGGCTTTATGATCTGGGGTCATTCGACCCGGGCGGGCTTTAGGTAGGTTTAATCCGCGGTTAGTCCCCGCCGCTCATTCCAAAATGGATCGGAATACCTGGGGGAGAACTTGGCGGTATTCCCCATACAGGCTTTCTCCTTTCCATCAACAGCTCATATACGTCCCCTCCGAGGGGTTCGAGCCTACCCTGAATTAGGGCGATTAGGCCTAAGCCATGCTGGCCCAGTGCGGGTTGGTCGACTTCACACACAACCTTTGAATTTCTTCGCAGGAGTGTGCAGGTTTCATCACGATAATGTTTTCGTTCACCGTAATAGCGTCGAGTAAACGCATATGAATTCGAAATTCGAAGACACATTGGTACGTGGTGGGGATCGCATCCGCGTCTACCTGACGTGAGGCAACGGCCCTATATATTATAGCGAGCGACCAACAATGGCTTTATATTTGCGGTTAGCCAATTCGGTACTACGCTACGGTAGGGTGTATAATCAGTGTGTCCTACCCGTATTAACATACGGAGCCGAGACGTGGAACATGACGGTGAAGCTGGCCCATCGGCTGCATGTCACTCAGTGAGCCATGGAAAGATCTACGCTTGGTATTTCGCTACGGGATTAAATCCGAAACGAAATCATCTGGCAGAGGACCAAGGTCGTTGATATCGTCCAGAAGTGTAGCAAGCTGAAGTGGCAATGGGCTGGCCACGTCTGTCGCAGAACCGACGAGCGTTGGAGCAGACGGGTTCTCGAATGAAGACCACGTCTCGGGAAACGTAGTGTGGGACGCCCCCCTGCCAGGTAGACTGATGACTTGAGGAAGGTCGCTGGTGGTGGCTGGATGAGGAAAGCGGGTGATCGTGCGCTTTGGCGTGCCCTTGGGGAGGCCTACGTCCAGCAGTGGACTGCAATAGGCTGATTGATTGATTGATTGAATTCGGTACTGGGTAGCAAGTTTGGATAGCGTCTAAAAAAATACTGATTACTTGGTATATATTTTAGTTACTACTATTCATCGCCGTGTTGTGACGGCAGAGTAGAATACATTTGTCACCAACCCCTACTCTTCCCGTGGGTGTCGTAAGAGGCGATTTAGGGACTACACATTGAACAGGGAACGGGCAGCAGCGCTCTCTGATACAGTAACCTTTTAATCTGCGATCTCCAACCCGCCTGCCAAGCGTGGAGATTATGGCAAAACCCTCAGCAGTGGACTGTAACGGGCCGTTGATTTGATTTGACTACTATTCAACTATAAATCGAAGGCAACAATTGGAAAGATCAATGTTCTAATTTCGAGTATAATAAATGCTTTTTAGAGGCACGCTACAGACAGAAACCGTCACAAAAGTCTATATTATTAATTCTATCATAAAAATTCACGGATGGTTGATGGATGATGAATTTTTGGACTTTATTATTACTTGTTGATGCATTATGTTAAGTCTTTATTGCTTTTCTGCTATGTTTTTGTTAATAAACCTTTTTTGAGCTATTGGACCTACGTCAATCAGCTTTTAAACTCATTTTATTTCGGACTAAAAATAAACCTACTATTCAAGGTAGGCCACCCTGTTTTTGAAGCATGTTCGTTGGGCCGACATAATTTTTACCTGTAACTCCCGACTCAAACGCTCCGGTGAATCTAGCCGGTGCCTTTGAAGGTGGATTGACATCAAGGCTACCGTCAACACAGCTGTATTTACTCTGCATTTTTGGACAAACATTGTGAATTTTTTCTGTTAAATTTATAACATAACGAATTTTATTAAAAAAAACTAGTATCTTCACTCCAATTTTAATATATCTTGTTTGCTTGTGTGTGTGTGTGTTCTTCTGAAAACTAGTGGCTCCATGAGCTGTAGAAATTGCGAGTTTGTATTTTTTTTGTGTGTTGTAATATGATGATTTTTTCCTTTTCAAACCCCATATCTCCGCCATTTAAAAAAAAAACGAAGCTGAAAAAAAGCCACATTATAATTATCGAATCTGCTCACAAAATTTCACGAGAATTGGTTGAGAAATGCGACCTGTAGAGGAGATAACCGGACATTCACCGGACATCCATCGGACAACCGGAACAAAAGCCATACACGAAAGCATTTTTGCCCTCGCTCGGTCAATTGAATCACGTCATAGTCTTTTAAAACTGGAACACACTATCTGAAAATATTGTTTTTCTCTCATTCACCTAAACAATCCCCTACTTGTGGCTATACCGGGTATGAAATTTCCAACTGCTGATGCTTCTTAATTTTATTGTCACATCAAAGGTCAAAAGTTTTCCCTGCCTACCTTTTCACGAAAGAAGTGTGAGGTGTGTTATTTTTGAGTTATTGTAATAAGTCTAAAGGTCATATTAAAAGTCTTATACGCTTGTTACGTATTCCAAAGACTTGTCAACTGTCGACTTTCCGACACCCTTTTCCCATTTCAATTTCCTTCTCCGGCGTGTTATCAATGTGTGACGAATGTCGATAGGCCGTGACGATTCATCACGCGTCCTTTGTGGGATGTCACGTGATCCTTTCGTCACAGGTGTCGTCGCGGACGCCATTTTACGCACCAACCAGCTTAGACCAACCAGCTTAATTTCAACATTTCGGATTGTCCTTGAATATAGTGCTAATAAACTGTGTGTAAATAACTTGCGTCGGTGGTGTAGTGGCTAAGGTACCAATGTGTTTTCGAATTTCAACTTTATAATGTATGTTTATTCGACGCTCTTACGATGAAGGAAAACATCGTGATGAAACCTGCATACTCCTGCGAAGAAATTCTAAGGTTGTGTGTGAAGTCGACCAACTAGCACTGGGTCAGCGTGAGGATCGAACCCGCGTCTCCCGGACGGGAGGCAGCGGCCCTAGCCACTAGACCACTGACGCTCTTAACAAAAACACGTCTGGTGTGGTACGTTGGGTACAGACCAAACTTTATTTTCAAAAACACGGTATTGGATAGGGACATACTTTAATTGTACTATTTAGTACCTAGTATTAAAAAATGTGTACCTATAGACTGTAGAAATTATAGCTAGTTCAAATTGGTCGGTACGCAACGTACTCGCCTCGTACGGGCCAATGGTTTACTATGCAAATTTGAGTATCAGAAGCAATAGAAATAAATGATCTCATTATGTACCTCCTGATTCAGGCACTATAACTTTAATATCCAAATCTGTTATGACATTTGGAAGTTATGGTGAATGTAATAAACTCACATATATACCCACATTCATACATGAATCCTGAACACACCACAATTCTTCTTTGGCTAGTCGTGTAAAAAAATTTGGTGTTCTGAACTGAAAGGTGCAGTTTATTTTTTATGAAGGCGGGCTTTGAGCCCTACTTTGTTCTTTATTTTTAACGTACTGAAGGAAATATGGATATATCTATCAAATCTTTACACAGGCATATTATGTAGTAATCAAAGGGCCCTATTGCTACCTAACAGTTTCTTCCAGGCAATCTTATTTGAATGGGTATCTAGTTTTCTAGTATAACACGAATTAGTTTACTAATATACTTTTTTAATCCTTATTTACTTACGAAAGGCATGTTCACAAAATAACCGACGTATTTAAGTTAGTTTTTCGACTGATGCAAAGCGTTTTAGCGTTAGCAGGTACCTTGCTCACAATGGCATGATTTATGATCCTCAAATGCTGGAGCACAAAACATGGTAGGAATTAGGACAATGACTGTGCGTAGTCGATGAACTCTGGTAATGTTGTGCTGGTCATTATTCGCTGGAGAATGGGTAGATCTGGAGCTAGGTTATGATAAATATCATCATCATGATAAATATTTATATATGTATGGGTAATCGATTTTATTTGCCAGAATAATGTTTTGTTTGACTAACACGACGTAATGTTTGTGTTTATTATTCTTTCAAAATAACAGAGGAAAATTCAAGCTCTTTTGAAAAACATTGTGGAACTTGTCTTCAGTCAATGAAAACGTTTACAGATTATGTGAAAACGATAAAACGCACTGCGCATGGCCGATGAACACTTGAGCTTTAGTTTATAAAGCAAAAAGACGTGAAAAGTTCACTGGGCCGAAAGAAATAGATAAGACAGACACTCATTTTCATAGAAACACTTTTAGGTTTTCGCGGCATTTTCTTGCCACGCGTATGTCGGTTGCAACCACGGAGCATGGAATCATTCGCCGCTCGCGCCGTACTAGGGACAAAAGTAATAATAATAATAGGCGCGTGTCAAGCCGCGCCGGCCGTGTAGGTCGCATACGCGGCCTGTCAAAAGTCGTGGACTACAATTTGATATTCATTGCGTTGCCAATTAGCCTTTATCTCACTTTGTATTGTATGACATGTGTTGATATAAGGCGTCTTTAGTAATGGCGGTAACCCGGTACTCTCGAAGGAAAAAGGACCCGGTACTCAACATAAAATTATTTTTAATTTAAGTGTTGATTTTAATTTTAATAATTCATGGTTATGGTTATGTAAATTTTTGTTGATTTATATTCAATTTAATCTACTTAATCTAAATATACTAACATAGATTAAAAGACGATTTTGTTACTAACCAACTATCTATAAAGAATATTATTATTATTACTACCGCAGGAACATACTTAGTTATTATACGCTATCACTGAAGTTCTACAATAACCTTGGCATGTTTTTAACTATACGGAACCCTTTCGCGCCAAACTCGCAATCAACCTGTCAATTTGTTTCTTTTTTCCAGCCACACAGGTGGGCTTCAGTCAGCTCAGCGCCCGTCACTTGTTTTCCCGCCAGGTCAAAGGCGGGAAACTTTTCATTTATTTTGTATACAAAGTCCCGCCACTTTCCAAGCGTATAAACTGTTTATTCACTCGACAGTTTTACACTGAAAACATAGTTTAAATGTTTTCTATTTTCGAACTTGGAAATTTGCTTAGAGCTGAAATTAAACGCACATTAGGAATTAAAACAAAGAACTTCGTGTTTTATTCGTAGTTACTCAAGCTACGTATTTAAGTGTTGACTTACGTAAAGTAAAAAGCCCCGTTGTGTTCGCAAATTCGTACTAAATTCCCTTTGCATAAACTAGGTATTTAATTGAGTTAGCAATGTAATTGAGGTATGAACTTTATTTGAATAATTCATACCTACGGAATAATTATAATTCACTTTAAATAATTGCTGTTCGCAAGTTGTTCGGACGTCGGACTCGCGCGCGAACGAGCGTACTTCTTGTTACAAACGTACCCTCAGGGGGCCGTTTCACGAAGCTACAAGTTACAAATTACAAGTACAATTTGATTTACATTGCGTAGACAACGAGGTAAAATCACGGAGACAAGGTAAAATGATTAGGGCTTCCAATTTTGGCGAATTGGCTACGCAATGAATATCAAATTGTAACTGGTTACTAGTAAATTCTTGCTTCGTGAAACGGGGCCCTGGTGACTTTCCTGACCTTTCCCAGCCGAATGAAATAAATTACAAAGTTCGAATGAAGTAAGTGCTTACGCATAGTTTTGGTAGCAGTTGGAAATATAATTTGTCATTTTCGCTGTTTGCCGTTCATAATCTTTTTATAATGAATTCTGTATTATAAAAGTAAGTTAAAACTGCCGAACAAAACCTTGAAACAGGTGACTTCGTTGACTTCGACGCGGAGTGGTTGACAAACACTTCAGACCAAGTGGTGTGGAAAAAGGGAGTGGAGAGGAAAAGCCTTTGCCTAGTGGGACACCGTCACTGATCAACATCAATAGCTCATATACGTCCCCACCGAGGGGCTCGAGCCTACACTGAATTAGGGCGATTAGGCCTTAGTCGATCACGCTGACCCAGTGCGGGTTGGTCGACTTCACACACAACCTTTGAATTTCTTCGCAGAAGTGTGCAGGTTTCATCACGATGTTTTCCTTCACCGTAAGAGCGTCGAATGAATTCGAAATTCGAAAACACATCGGTACGTGGTGGGGATCAAACCCGCGTCTCCTGGACGGGAGGCAGCGGCCCTAGCCACTAGACCACCGACGCTCTCACACCATAGGCTGACGTAAGTGTTTCTTAGTGGGACACCATAGGCTAATAATAATAGGGAGAATCGTCGTCGGGTGGGTGGTGTCACATCACAAAATGTTTAATTGACAAACGGTTCTCTATGTGTTGGCTTTGGCCCCGAGCAAGCCTTCCAAAGGACCGGCCACAATAATTGCCCGAAAATGAGAATGGTACGTCAACCATTATAACAAAAGAACAATGATGTCATAAAAAATATTACCTAAAAATCATACTTACGTCAATGTTTAAAATAATGCTTGTCATTTACTCAAAATAAAGCTTGTATGTTTGTTTCTTTCTATTCTATACTATTCTCATGACATTGTTGGTACCTAGGGGAGGAAACGTTCTATTGCATTATTTGACTTGTACATTAAATAATGTAAAAACAAAATGTAATATAAATACATAAAACATAATGTAATGTATGTAATGTAATATATGTGTATGTGTTTATGTATGTATATGTGTGTTCGTAATGTAATATATGTGTATATATGTGTGTATGTGTATGTATAATATATATGATGTAATATAAATAAATATTTATTTCCAAGTTCTTAAATATAATGTATATACCTATATATACATATATTAAATCACGCTGGTGGCCGCCCGCCTCATTTGTTATAATTATTAAATAAGTTACCAAGTACTCAATAATTTGCTACCAATAACTCACCATTGTCTCGGGTATCATGTGGATAGAAATGGTGAACTTGGGTTGTGACTTGGGCAACAATCTGCGCAACGCTGATAAGTTCTATACTTTGATTGGTGGTTTTCATCGTCGCGTCATCAATCATGCCACGCCACGCCACGCCACGGCGACTTCGTGTCCGTCGTGGCCGTGGCCCTAATGATTAATGACATTAATGCCACGACGCCACAGTTAATTATTTACCTATTTAATTTAAATTAATGGGGCTGTCGTTACGTGACTCTTTTTCAGAAGTAACCCTAAAGCTTGGTACAGATATTACTAATAATTAATATATGTCATAGGAAGATTTGATAATTTGAATTTTCACGAAAACCTTAGGGATATTGCGAAAACACGGATATTTAGACAATGGTGAAAACATCTTACTGGAAAAAGATAGGATTTTTGCAAAAACACGAGTCACTCTAGTAACATTGAATATCTTTAACTATGATTGGCTAGATTTTTGCTCACTGACTAAATCTTATTCTGATTAGTTCTTACTTTTACCCTGTCGTCAACGTCAACCAATCAGAGGGGGTCTCGTTTTGGGCGCTCCGACCAGCCAATCAGAGTTCTTATTTCATAATAGCTAACGTTTCGTTTCGCAATATTACTAGAGCGACTCGTGTTATTGCAAAAACCCTATCTTTTTCCAGTAAGATTGAGAAATATTTTCACCATTGTCTAATTATCCGTGTTTTCGCAATATCCCAAGGGATTTCGCGAAAATTCGAATTATCAAATCTTCCTACGACATATTATATACCAAACCTGGAGCTACCCAACGTACTACGTTACAACAGCATTATCAGGAAGCTCAGTTCTATAAAGTCACGCATCACTCGCCATGATGTTATCAATTGGGGATCCGTAGTAAAAAAAAAACTTAGAAATGTAGTAAAAAATATGTATATTTGATTTTAGTAATCATTTGTGTTTAGGTGTCAACGTTCAAGCTGAAGATGGTTATGTTTCTGGATGTCGACCGATTCTTGACCAAAAAGGATTTCCATTTATTAAAAAACTTAAAATGGCCTTGGACAGTAACTGAAGATTGGCCTGCACTGCAACTCTATACCGAGCCTCGCTTAATAATTTTTCACAAAAACTTTCTTCTGAATTTGAATCATGGTTCAATAAAATACTATTATTTTGGACGGAATCCTCGCTAGATTTTTTTACTTCACCTGGCTCAAGATCAGATTGTAATCTTTTCACCATTTCTTTGTAGATTTTTTGAACTTTCCTTCTATAGTGACCACTTCTTTGAAATCGTTTTCACTTATTTTAAACAATAAAAGTACGACGTGTTTACGAAACAAAAGACGATTGCGAGGCGACGCGCTTCATAAATCTTTGTGTTTACACCAAGCTACGATCAAAATTACTGATACAACGTCATACACGTGTACTATATCGGCCTATAACGCCTATTCCAAAGATATGTTACCTTATAATGGCTTTGACAATGATTTTATAAGTTTATTTGGACTATAATAGTGTACGTCAAGTGCTTAATAGGAAAAAGTAGTACCTATCTTCAAAAGAACTTATAGGATTGCATAGATCTAGAGTCACTTTATGCTTACAAAATGCCTTAATTAAACTCTTGTACTTATAATGGACCCAACTATTGTACTTATAAACGCTTATAAGTGCTACTTATAATAGTAATCACTCTCAAGTCTATTTAGATAGATAGATAGATAAAGCGTTTATTTGATACTGCAGACACATACATAACAAAATTAAAAATAGTATTTAATATGAATATCATAACATAACCTGACACATCAGGTTATGCATGTGTGCTGCAGCAGTGCAAAAAGGTCGTAGCTCAGCGTCGACACATACTCAGGAGAGCAGATATCGCTGATTTTCAGCAACAACCCACAGAAACACGGACGCGGCGACAAGTTAAATTGATCGTTTTACATGATATGTTGTATATATATATATATATATATATATATATAAATGTTGTATATATTTCTGTTTATATATAAATGTACACACAAGCATACTAATAAAATTAGAATGTCTCATGCATGCAAACAAAATTAAATAATTGAAGTTAGTAATATGTAGGTATAAAGTGAAGGGTTTGATATGTTGGTAAAAGTCGAATAGTTACTTATATAGGTTGTAATTAGATACAATAGATTACTAATATACATATATGTATTATCATACCATAGATACACGCACACACACACACACACACACACACACACACACACACACACAAATTAAAATTTGTTTTTATTTAAGGCTTTTATAATTGAGTTTAGCTTGCAGTGGTCAACAAACATCACCTTATAAGCACTTATGAGGTTAAATATAAGAGTAATTGCAATCAAAAGCTAATTAGCATTTTCTGGAACACATAGAAGAGTAGTAGTAGGAAACGCCAGAACATTACACGAGACACTATAAGGTATGTTTTCTAAGGCTAATTTGCTTGTTGGGTATATGATTACAAAGCTTATTTACAGCTAGGAAACAAGTTATATGAGAACAATTAGGACCATATTAACTGCAGCAATAAGTTTGTAAAACAAACTTGGTTTTCCGTCAGTTTGTTGTATTTTTTAAGGACACTGAACATCGAACTATTTAGCTATAAATAAGCTTGGTAATTACACAGGATGGTCCAAATAGTGACAGTACAGGATGGTACAAATACTCCTCCCATAACCTGTCCGAATCACCCCTATGTATGTTTAAATTTGTAAACGTCACTATTTGAGACACCCTGCATAGCTCAAGGTTCATACAGATTATAGTAATATAATTTTACGTGTTCTCCTTCTCCATTGATTCGGAAGCGGATACGATAGAAACCGACAACGTTGTTATGTAAGTCACGCTCTTGACTCTCTTATCCATAGTATGTAGATGTCACCGTAAGATTGTGAACACCGTTAGTTTATAATCTTACTCGCGATATTATTATATTATAAACTTACGGAAAATTGTGAACTGAAACCAACCATTTACAATGAAACGTATTATTTCTCGTTATTTTATAATCTTACGATATCAAACCGTCAAATTGTGAACTGATTAAAAATTGGCATGCGACGGAACGCACCTTGCACGCTGATTGGTTAAACGTTTGAGGTGTTCAGCGCGGCTATTCTTGGCTGTCATTCTGTAGGTAGCTACTGCCAAAACCGACCAATCAGGGACTGTTCAAAATTTTACGGGTGATAAAACCCGACAGATTATGAACTCTGCACCTTTGTTTACAATTTGACGGTTTGAAATCGTAAGATTATAAACTAACGAGAAATAATACGTTTCATTGTAAATGGTTGGTTTCAGTTCACAATTTTCCGTAGGTTTATAATATCGCGAGTAAGATTATAAACTAACGGCGCTCACAATCTTACGGTGACATAGATATCTCGGACCAACCACCCGTAGATATAGAGGATAAACACACTAAGGCCACTGTTTAACATGACTTGTACCTACTCCAATTTATTTTAATAATTTATTTACATAGATTTTTATTTAGATAGACAGTTTTGCTGATATACTTCTAGATGTATTCCAATTTTATATCACTCACAAATGAGAAATATTTTCTAGTAAAATCTTCATCTTCGTTATAATCTTTCTCTCTTTATTATAATAAAATGGATTAACATTAGCCCTTGGAGTATCAGCTAGTTCAGTTCAAAAACTCCTTCATCTTAGAAATTGTGAGGTTCAAGCGAGTGGAAAATAGAAAAATTCTCGAGACAGGCATGAAGATAAATCACCAGCAAGGTCCTTCGGGATTTGCATTGTACTTTCATATTAGATTATATGAGAAAGAAAACTATGTAGTCTGTGATCTTAGATCTATGATATCCTTTAATACTCGTAAATGTTCTGACAATAATAACTTACGTATAAAAAATTAAAAACCAACTTCAAAAATAAGCTTTATTCGTGCATAATCTCGTGGAGATGCCTTCACAAAATTTAGAGTTTGATGATTTTCTCCTTTGACTTATGTCCTGTCGTCAGACCTTTATTTGAAACCACGGCATTTACTTAGTAACAAAAAAACTATCGCTAAGCATACAAAAAAATACGACTAATTGTGTTTTTTATTCGTTCAAAAAAGCTAAAATTTACCTTAAATTAATACAACCTGTTGTTGACTGCAAACCCAGTACGGTCTGTTTAATTTCACGTCCATTTTTGTATTTCTCTGGGAATCGGAAGGACCCAAATGCGAGTCCCCGATACCTCTTTGTTAACAGCAAGTAGGAGAGCAAATTGAAAACTTTGTGCCGGAATCATGCCGCCCAGTCAACAAGGGACCTCCATTTGAAGTTGTACATTGTATTTCACAGCCATTATTCAATTAATAATGGCTGTGGTTTAATAAAATGATCAATTAGTATTGCAATTTCACAACAGCAAGTTTTTAATATAAAAAGCAATCTATATTCTAGAATTTTGTGGTCTGGTGATGGAAATTAAACAAATTCAAACTCTACACCTACACCCCACACCTGCCCTACACCTACACCACACCCACCCTACACCTACTCTTGACCATTTTGTATTGGAAAACTAAATTGATGTTTTTTTTCTGTTACTTATTATTTATGTTTCTCATCGTTTTAGGTGAGACCGTTTAAACCTTTCCTGAACTTTCACAAATATTTCAAGATCAAAATTAGCCAAATCGGTCCAGCCATTCTCGAGTTTCAGCAAAACAAACGAACGTCAATTGATTTTTATATACTTAGATAGATAGATATACGTACTGTTACGCGGGACCGGCGTTTTAGGTTTTAAAAAAAAATTATGTTTTAAAAAAAAATAATGTTTTATACACTAGCTTATATTAGTTAGATTACAAGACTTGGAAATTGAAATGACAATTTGAATTATAGAAATTAGGCGTATGAGCCGCTCGGAGGATCAGGGCGAACTGACTGGCGCTGGACGGGAAGGTGGGCGATAGGAGAAATTATGATGATACTGCAATTGGTTTTTGGGATAGCTAAGCCTTTTCACGAGCATAGTTATTTTATAACAACTCCCCGCAGAAGACTAAACTTACGCGTTTGAAGAACGCGAAGTTTATGCTAAATGAAACAGAAGTACTATATAACCCTGAGTCTGGGACTGGTTGAGATTGAGATTATTTCTGGAATTTCAATAGTTTCAGGATTTTCAGTACTGGGGGTAGGAGAGCGGCATGACTCATAAATTTTAAACTTAAATACAATTAAAACTATGATTAAAATAACGCTTATAAGACTAATCACAGATATTGTAGAATAAGTATTATCAATAATATTTGGCTGACTATTTAATGATTTTAATTCAGTTGTTAAATCATCTGTTTTTTTATTAAGTCCAGCCAAATTATCAAGATTTAATGACGTTAAATTTATATATGACATGGAAGGTAAGTGACTTTTATACTTATCTATATTACAACAACTATCATTAATTATATTAAAATCAGAATTAATTTCATTAATGCTAATCTTAGGGCTAGACTTAGAAAATAATCGAATATTCTTAAAATAGGCAATACAATCATCGGGTAAGTCAAGGATACCCGTGCCGGATAAACTAAGTTCCGTTAGGTCTGCATTACATTCGACTGACAATTTACTATTTTCAGACTGAACAAACAACCATTTGTTATCCTTGATTTTTTCCCAAACATTTATATTACCCGATACAAATCTAAAATTGCAAGATTTCGGTAAAGATGTTACTGATTTTGTTATTATTTCGAGCTCACAATTTGAGCTAGTTTCAACTGAAGAATATTCATTTAATTTGTTACATATAAATAGTTGACTACCAATTTGTTTGCATGCGTTCAATTGAGATAAGGTGCAGTAGGATGTTTTGTCTTCGCTTATCGCTACGTAGTCAGTAGTTGGAATAATCATAGCATAGGAATTAGGGTTCTGTGCATCGTGAGGCACAGGTAATGGAATGTTTTGGTATAGATAATATACTGTGTGATGTACGAGTGGAACTTGCACTATAAATACGACCTTATTCTCTGTACTATAACAACTTAATTCTGATACAATCATTATTCTATGAATAGAATCTAATTCAATTTTAATAGGAAATTCTCTATATCTAGGTAAATGATTAACACTACTAATTAATTCTTTATACAATTGATTTGGATTAAGAACTGCGGGATGCAATACATTGCTTTTGGTAAATAAAATAGCATTCAATAAATCGTCTACTTTAAAAGATAAAGTTAGCAAGCTAGTTTCAATAGTATTTATAATTTCATTAACACTAAGTCTGACATTAATGATGTCCGATATAATTGATAAATTCTTAAAGTCTAAAGCTAATTTTTCAACAGCATCTTTCAAACGTGCTTCATTTACGTTAATAGAGTTTGCTGTTTCGTTCAAACTCGAGATTGCGGATGTTGATAGTAGGATATTTTGTTCCATTAGAGATGCAAGTTTTTTATCGTTACTCTGGAGAGTTATACCTAATCGCATCGTCCTCGCCCATAGTCCCAAAAACGTGCTTAAAGACTGTGCCAACTCCAGCGAAGCACGCAGAGCGTTTTGATCGTGTTGAAATGAGATGTGATACGGCATCATAATCTTTTAAAACGTCTTGATAGCGAGATTGGAGGGGTTGTAAAGAGTTATGACATTCTATATCGTCTATGACTTCGTTTTGTTGACACAGAAAACGAGACGTGCCAATTGCTTGGTTTATATTCTCTAGATGTGGGAGTATGTATGAAATATCCATAGGAACGAGGATGCTAAGATCTTCATTTGTGATTTTCATTTGTCCCAAGGGGTTAAAATAAATTCCAGGGTTACTACGTATGGGCGTGATGAGGCTTCCATACGTTATCGATACAGAGGAACTGGAATGAAACAAATAAAGTTATAGCTACGGTTACGTGAAAATTACATAGATATCTACTTAAGCTGGCTTTACTTGATCAAAATGGTGTTTGACGTGACGTCGATTAATTAAAAGAGTTAGGGTATTATTGGGGTGGACACTTATAATCTTGTACGGGCCCTTCCATATTGGAGAGAGCGCTTTTCGCAGACGTAAGTGGTTTTTAAGGTAAACCATATTTCCTGCCTTATAAACAACGGGACGGGAGCGTTGATCGTAATGAGTTTTAGATTTCTCTTTAGATTTAGTTATGTTTTCTAGAGCTTTATCACGGGAGAGTTTGAGACGGTGATGCAGAGTTTTGACGTATTCAGGGTATGTAAGATCGGATCGTAATTCATAAATAGAATCTGGGATATATGGTTTATGACCGAATACAAGTTCGTAAGGAGTGAACTGAGTTGTGCTGTGTACATTGGTGTTGTAAGCTAACATGGCTGTATATACATATTTGTGCCAATTACTATGATTTTCGTTCACATATGACTTCAAATATTCCTTCAAGGTAGAATGACTTCTTTCAAGTGCACCTTGAGTTTGGGGGTGATAGGGAGAGGCCCATAATTGTTTAATCTTTAAGAATTCGCATGTTCTTTTGAAAAGTTCAGCTGTGAAGTTGACACCTTGATCGGTGAGTATAATTTTAGGAATACCGAAAATTGTAATAAAATGTATTAAGCACTCTGCTGTGGCATTTGAGATGGGATATGCGGCAGAATATTTTGACAGGTCATCTTGGATGGTAAGAATAAATCTTAATTTATTAATACCTGCTTCAGGAAGAGGCCCGACAATATCTAGGCTAATGCGTTCAAATGGTTTAGTAGAGGTTGTAGTGATTTGCATTGGGGCTCTGTTTGTTAGGCGTAAGGCTTTATTCATTTGACATTGGCTACAATTCTTAACATATGTGTCAATATCGGAGCGCATATTTTTCCAACTGTATTTTTCTTTTATTCTGTTGTACATTCTGCTGCATCCTAGATGACCAGCAATGGGAATGTCATGGTTTTCCTTTAATATTTTTGGGACTAGGGACGGGATAAATGATGTTGTTGTGATAAATATTGACAGTAATGTTGGTATGATTGAAAAGGTAAAGTATGATGTTATATATTCTCAGGAGAGCATGGTTCTCGAAAGGATTTTTAAAATCAGAAATTGCTATGTCATCTACTGGGTTTTCAGAAATTAATAATTTATTTCTTAAATTTTTCAGGGCTTGGAAAATATCTGAATAAGAGGCTTCATCGAAGTGATGGACTTTTGTAAAAAGGAAATGGTAAGTTTGGTCTCCTTTTTCTAGAGTATTTGACCTGTAAAGACTTCTTTCTTTGTCTAAAAACGCTTTGGTATCACCGTGGTTGGTAAGTATTTCTTCTACATAAGGGTTAGATTCATCGAGATCAATGGAGCAAGGTATAATAATTGTTTTCGATTTAGATTTAAGTATGGTTTCGTTATGTTCTTGAATATTTACAACTGGGGTAAACGATTTATTATTGATTGCTTGCAAGCATTTACTATATGTGTCATCGTCTTCTAGGAACTGTAGCGGATCTTGCGGATTAGGGGCATCTCCTTGTGCAGGGATTTGGTCGTCGGGGACAGAGGTTGGTTCGGGATTTTGAGTTTCACTTCTAGGACTTGGAGCGGACGGCTGACTTCTCGAAGGTAAGTTGTCCGAATTGATATTTGGACTAGGGATTTTTCTTGTTTCAAGGAAAGGGTTGAGTTGTTCGTCTGAGTTGAAAGACAATGGGTCTAGGTCTGGAAATAGGTTCTCATCGAACATCATATCTTCTGGAGGAGGGACACTGCCGTCATTATGCAGATCATCGTGAGGAGTATCAATTGGGTTTACTGGATATCTGGATAAAGCATCAGCTGCACAGTTAAGTTTTCCTTTCTGGTACAAAATTTCGTCAAATTCGTATTCGCCAAGTTTCAGTCGCCAGCGTTGAAGTTTACTACTTGGATCAGTGTGATTGAATAACCAACGTAATGGTCTATGGTCTGTGACAATGGTAAACCTTCGACCATAGAGATAGGGCCTAAAAGTTTTGCAGCCAAATACAACGGCCAGTAGTTCCTTTTCCGTTGTACTGTAATTGCATTCAGCTTTGTTCAGTGTTCGCGAAGCGAAAGCAATTGGATGTTCTTTGCCTTGTTCTCCTTGTGAAAGGATGGCTGAAATAGCGTAATTCGAAGCGTCGCAAGTAAGTACAAAAGGCTTTGAAAAATCAGGGTATATAAGAACTGGTGCAGAAATTAGTTTTTGTTTAAGATCCTCGAAAGCTAGTTGATGTTCATTGTTCCAAATAAATGGAACATTCTTTTTCAGAAGCGAAGTTAAGGGCTTAGAAATTTTGGAAAAATCTTGTATGAAGCGTCGGTAGTAGGATGCAAGACCTAGGAACGACTTTACATCTTTGGGTGATTTAGGGATTGGAAATTGGCTTACTGCCTTGACCTTTTCGGGGTTTGGTCGAACTCCTTCGGCATTGATAATGTGTCCTAGGTAAGAAACTTCTTTGCGAAGAAATTCGCATTTGTCAGGCTGGAGTTTTAGATTGAAATCTCGGAGTCTTTGAAATACTTCTGACAAGTGTTTGACATGGGTATCTAGATCATATAAGTAAATTACAATATCGTCAAGATATACGAAGCATTTAATGCCTTGGAGACCGGCTAGACAAGTGTTCATTAGCCTCTGGAACGTAAAAGGGGCATTTTTGAGCCCAAATGGCATTCGATTAAATTGGAAGTGTCCCTGAGGGACGGAGAACGCAGTCTTGGGAGCATCGTTTTCGGCTATTGGGATTTGATGAAAGCCAGATGCAAGGTCGAGGGTTGAGAAGTATTTGCTTTTGCCTAGTTGATCTAGAATCTCTGATATTTGAGGTATGGGGTAAGTTTCACCAATAGAAACGTCGTTCAATTTCCTATAATCGATGACTACTCGCCATTTTCGTACTCCTGAAGCGTCCATTTTCTTTGGCACAATCCAAATAGGCGAAGACCAGGGAGAAATAGAAGGAGAAATTATGTCTTGTTCTAACATTTTATTTATCTGTTTCTCTACTTCCTGTTTGTGGCATTCGGGGAATCGATATGATTTAGTGTGTATAGGATTATCATTTTCTGTTCGAATTTGATGTTGTATTTTGGAAGTACAAGTCAGTTTGTTATCCGGTAGGTGGAAAATGTCTGAAAATCTGGAGCAGACATCAGTCAAATATTCGGATTCCTCTTGATTGAGATGTGACATTCGTAGTTGTTCTAAAACATTTTTAGTTCTTTCAGTAGTATTTGAGCATGGGTTTTGTTGATCTAGAATTGAATGGATAGACTGAACATCAAGAGGTTCCAGATTAAGTTCAAGATTAGAATCGATGATGATAGGGTCGTCAGACGTGTTGATTACGGTTATATTTACTCGGTTATTAGACTTCACCTTTACAATGCAGTTGGCTACTAAGAGAGATTCGGAGAGATGTTGATCTACAATAATTCCTTCTTTAATTTCAGGATTTTTGACTGTGCACTCAATCACGGTCTCGCTTCAAGGTAAAATCGTATAAACTGGTTCGCTGTACTTCATCTTCGTCACAATGTTACGGATTTGGAGTGTATTTTTATTATAGTCTATTTTCCCATCCAAATTATTTAAAAGGTCACTGCCTATGATACCGTCATAGCCAAGGTTTATTGCATTGACAACATGAAATTTGTGAGAAATTTCCGATAAGGTAGGAAAAAGAGTGAGTTTGAAGTGACCTAGTGTCTCTATAAGACAACCATCGGAATTGATTCCTTTCAATTTGATTCTTTCATTGTTGAGCTTTGGGTAATGCTCGATAGATTGTTTCTTAATAAGGCTGATACTAGATCCAGTGTCGACTAGGAATGATAGGGCATGGTCTGTGATTTTGGTCTCCAACATGACGTGAGGTAAGTACCTTAGAGTAGGATTCGAAGAGATTTCATAAACTGGATATTGTTTAGAGAATGACTTAGAGGATACAGCGGGCAGACTATCAGTTTGGGGCTGGTTACCCTGTCGGTTAGTCTGATGAGATGCAGAGGATGCAGAGGGCAGACTGTCAGTTTGGGGCTGGTTACCCTGTCGATTAGTCTGATGAGGTGCAGAGGGCAGACTGTCAGTTTGGGGCTGGTTACCCTGTCGGTTAGTCTGATGAGATACAGAGGATGCAGAGGATTCAGAGGATTTATCAAATTTAACGTCGGCTTTGGCATGTGTTTGTCCCGTGCGACGTCTATACGGAACATGTTTTAGTTTAAATTTTCCCGGTCACTGTTATCATCGGGTGTTTCGACTACATAGGTGTCGGTAGGGTTATTTTCCTGAACATAATTTACATTTCGCGGCTGAAAAGAGCGAACAAAAGTTTGTTCCGAACGGGCAGACGATCTTTGATTAGTGGAGAAGTTCTGGCGGCGACTATTATTGTATTCGCGCTTTCTACACTTCTCAATAGAGTGACCTTCTGCCTTGCAATATCTACAGATCAGAGGATTGCTGGAGTGAGGTGAATTAGTAATAGCAAGTTGTTGAGAAGTATGGACAGAGGGCTTATACATATATTCCCTAGACGTGCTTGGACGAGATCGATCATGACCTTGAGGAGGTTTATTTGCAGAGTGCAGTAACTTTTCTTCTGAAACAGCAAAGTTAATGGCTTCATTTAGGGTCTTGGGGTTGCGACATCTTAAGACGGTAGACAATTTTGACTGGAGCCCAGAGACGAAGGTATGTAGTGCCAAATCTTCCATTGCAGCTACACGTTCAGCCAATTCTTGTTTTTTGTTGGTTGGGATCGAGACGTTTATTTCGGTAAGAAGCTTGCTTAAGCATGTCTCAACTCGTAAACCAAACTGATTTACGGATTCGTTATATTGTTGTTTGGAATTTTGAAGTTCGGACAATAGGTGAGAATAATGTTTCTTTTCGCCGAAATTCTCTTTCAGAAATTCTTCTAGTTGCTCCCATTTTTCAAATTCCTTAATAGAGCAAGCAACTTCTGCTCTACCTTCAAGTTGGCTAAGAATGTACTTGAACAGGATATCCGTCTGGGACGCTGATGCTAAATTTAGAGCATTTTTGCAGTTATTCAGGAACGCGTTTAGTTTATCACGACTGCCATCGAATTTATTGATAAATCTTATCAAAATGTTCAAGTCTATAGGTGCCAACGAGGCACTTTCACCGTCACCTTTCACCATTTTGAATGTAAAAAGTTAAGATGGTGTTGTAAATGAGAATAAGAAATAATCACTCTGATGAGTTATGATAAGAGATGTCTCAATAGAAATAAGCACAGGAATGTTTAAGCGTAGGCGAGAGTCTCGAATTCTCAGAACTGATAGAGTCACTCACAGTATGATGATTGCAAAATCCATGTTGAAGAATATTCCCAATAGAATATTATGTGTTATTATTCTCTACACATAAAACACAAAAAAGCACAATCACTTTTAACACTTTCACAGAGACGTTCCGGGATTTTTATCCCTTTACGCTGCCACCAAATGTTACGCGGGACCGGCGTTTTAGGTTTTTAAAAAAAAGAATGTTTTATACACTAGCTTATATTACTTAGATTACAAGACTTGGAAATTGAAATGACAATTTGAATTATAGAAATTAGGCGTATGAGCCGCTCGGAGGTGCTACGAGCGGCTACGATCCTACTTTTGGACTGTTTGAGACATGTCTGAGGCCTTTCATCATCATCAACGGCCCGTTACAGTCCACTGCTGGACCATGAGCCTCCTCCAATTAAGTGGCGGGTTTTGCCATAATCTTCACGCTTGGCAGGCGGGTTGGAGATCGCAGATTAAAAGGTTACTGTATCAGAGAGCGCTGCTGCCCGTTCCCTGTTCAATGTGTAGTCCCTAAGTCGCCTCTTACGATACCCACGGGAAGAGTAGGGGTTGGTGACAAATGTATTCTACTCTGCCGTCACCACACGGCGGCCTGAGGCCTTTGGTGACTCAAAAACCTTAGCTTATTCCAAACAGATTCATCTTTAAAACCGGCTGCCTTACAACTGCTTTAGTTTGCAGCTGGTGTATCTTACTCGTACTTAGCATGATAACCATTGCGTGCCGTTTGGCTAGGTACCTGTCAATCCGCATTTTGTCTACGCCCTAAGATTAACAAAAGAAGGTCGCTGAGGAGTCGCGTTCAAAAAATCTTTGGTGCTATTGGCCCAACTTTTCCAACTCAGGGTATATTTTGAATCCAACGAAGAACAAATTTTTGAAAATGAATATCATTCGCATTCTTTAGTGCGAGTAGGTATTAGGCAGCTATATAAGTTGGTGGTAGTATTTGAACAATACGCAGAAGGTCTTCTACTTCAACTCTATTGTCAGTGGGATTAGGCGTATTCTATCCCATTTAAAGATTAGTGAAACAAAGACTATAAGCACGTATTTTAATTAAAAGGCCCGGTAACTAACCCGAAAATTGTGATAATGTTAGTGTAGGTTTATTTGTATTGCGTCTGAACAGGATAGCGAAAAACCTCGGAGATAAAAACAAACGAAATAAAAAGCTCTCCATCAAACCGTGAAACGAATGGATTTTTAGCTACAGAGTAGTTTAGGTGCAACCCCGGATTTCTATTTTGATGTACGGAACTGTCGATGAGGCCTCGCTAAGCCCGTGCGCCTGCACTCTCACTTTTTCATTAATAAAAGGAATGTCAAACTTTATCGTAGAATAAAAAAAAACCTTCGATTAAATAACTACGTTCGGATAAATATATTTTCTTAAACTGTTTAGTTGTAGACTAGCGCTCTGCCCGCTACTTCACTTAGATCAAAGTTTCATCTACGTGATGAGCTTTTTAGCAAAAACATTTAATAACTCTGCTTTTAGTGTGTTATATTTATTTTATGTGTTTTTGTGTGTTACCAAGGTTTTTATTTTTATCTGACATTCAGACGTAACCTTATCGACGTGGAAATAAAAATAAAGTAACGGAATGCCTTTCACGTCGCTTTGAAGCCAATCCGTTAGGTTGTGTGTGTTTTGGATTGCTTTTCACAAAAATACCAACGTTTTATTTTTGTTTCAAGTCAATAATGTAAATAACTATACACAACAAAGAAACAAATTGCCTTTTAGAGCACATTGCATCATTTTAGACTTGAGAGAAAATAACTGGCCAAGCACGTGTCGGACCACGCAAAGTGTAAGGTTCCGTAGTTGCCTAATATGCAGAAGTTAGCACACGGAGCTAATAAGTAACGATAAAAAATTTCCTTATTTATATTATAAACCCGAAATTTTGTAAGTAGGGATGTATGATGGATGGTTGTTTTTTACTCTTTCGTAGATGAAATTTAGAATAGAGATAGTTTGTACCCTGATATACTACATAGGATACTTTTTACGGGAAAAAGTCTTATTCCCACGGGAAAATCTTACACAACGCGAGCAGGCGGACCGCTAAGTCAGTATTGTAATTTCAAGTCTTTCATATGTTTAGTATACTTAATTCTAACAAAAATAATCAAAAAATTTGAATATTCAAAGTGCTAATGATCATCAATAATTGCAATCTAATAGGTAGGATTTCGAGGCACATCCGAACAGCATCTAGTCGCTCGCGCTAATGAGCGCGGCTGCCGCTCTTTTTGTTACATCGACTCCCCGCGCGCAAGCCCCGCAGGGCCATAAGCTCCGCGGCGCGGCGCGCTTTATTCGAAATTCAAAATAGTTTTATTCGAATGTTCCATTGGCAACTCGCGATTGTTACACATTTAAAACTGACTGGTAAATAAGGTAAATAGGTTATGAAATTATTTTAGTAAATGATGTTATGATTTTATTTTTTCCCAATCTTTTTACTGTTCTAATACCTACTTAAATTTACTACCTACTGTATCGTTGTGTTACGCTTCGGTGTTCGAAACTTTTTTCGTGTTCTTCTCAGTTTTTTCTTTTTCAAATTTCTAATTTTGAATTCGATTTTGAAAGGCTTTTGGTTGGTTTTGTTTTTTTTTCGCATTCAATTTCTTGAAGAGCTGTCGTCTCGTATGTGCTGCACTTTTTTTTTAAGTTTTGTGCAAATTCAATTTTGAATATAAATATTGCAATAAATATTGTTTGAAGAGACAAAAGCTTGTAAAGCTTCTTGAAGCACTGTTGGAGTGGGAGCAGAGGAGAGCCATCCTATACCCGATAGCCTTGAGGACAGGGCATCAGGTTCGAACGCGAACCCTCGTGTGCGAACGGACCTAGCCGAGTCGTCGGAGTCTGGCGCACTGGACCTGAGGTCGCTTCTGTGGTCGCACGAGTGACTGTTCCCGGCTGCAGACCCGCCGCTACATTGATAACCTGGGCTTTGGTGCCTTGGGGATTGCAGCAGTTGCACGTGCGGACCTTCAAGACCTACGGCTGGAAGTTTGGTTATAGTTTAAAGTGTACCTTTTTTTAATACGAACATTTTAAACTCAGTTAGGAACATCTTGTGAACCATCCCTTAAATTGGTGCGTTGCAAGTTTGGTTTGTTATTTCCTAAATTCAAACCGGCTCTCCACGCCACCGTCAACCACTCCTAGTAAAGACTTTTGGTACAAAACGTTTCTCCTTACTTAGTCTGTAGATTTGTTGCGCAATGATTCCTTAGACAGGTAGGGCATTATTTACTCCTCTATCTCTTACACTTGTTGAACCTTCACAAATTTTGGGGAACCGTTAGACTTTAATTCCAAATTATTTTTGTTATAATAGTCATCTTCTACCGTGTTACCGTTCTTTGTTTTCTGTTTTTTTTTGTTTGTGTTTTATTTTGGTATTTTGCTATTTTGGTAAGTAACTTTTTATCGAATCTTGGCCTTTTTACCTTTTTTAAAAATCTAAATTATATACGTGTAAAGTAGTACTTTTCGGTTTTTATTTTTAACACTGCACTACATAGACGGACTCCATCAAGTCATTTTCTATGATACTTGTACTGAATTTCTTACTTAGCACAAGTACATTTTAAAGTTGGTATTTTATTCGTTAACCTTACTTACTTTACTAAATTCTCATTTTTTTAACTTTTCTCGTACTTAAATTTACTAAATAGACAGTTTTATTTTATTTTATTTTATTGCGAAACTGAAGTTTACAGCATTAAGTCTAAACACATAAAAAGATATAAGAAGTAAGCAATGCATTAGCCAGTTACAAACTTCCATTTTGTAAGTATAACATTTACAATATTGTTAATAATGAGGGTAAACTACAGATATTCGTAACAAATGTTTGTAACAATGGTGTTGCACAGTGTGAGTAATGAGGTGTGGTGTGTTCGTGTGTGAAAAGGAGTATCGAAGTTTAGTGTAAGCGAGTAAGTAACCTAACGGTTCGTTTACATGCCGTCGTCATGGACATCATCACGCGTGGAAAAACAAAGAAGGAACAGCAAGCTTACTCAGTGAGACTTTTTTATTTTTTATTATTATTATTGAATTATTTACCAGCTAGGGTTGCTCTTATTTGTTTTAAAAAGCAATTCTTGGATAAGTGAAACAGATCCGCATCGAAAAACAGTTTATTAAATGTTCGAGGCAGACGAATTCTAATGCTATTTGCAAGGTAGTTAGTCCGGACAACTGGAACGTCAAAAAGTACTGTGTGTTGAGTTCGTTTATCGGGGGCTCGTAGATGAAGCAAATTTCTCACAAGCATCGTGGAGTCGAGCACGCCCCGGCCCGAGCACACATCCTACAAAAGTGCTATATCACGCACTATGCGACGATCTCGCAAAGGAACCAGACTGTGCATATGACACGATTGCTCATAGCTGTCGCAGGCACTGTGAGTGCGATAATTTAGATGTTTTAAAAATTTTCTCTGAACACGTTCTATTGCGTTATCATATGTAACATACTGTGGAGTCCAAATGCAGCTACAGTACTCGAGAATACTACGCACGTACGCGAAGTACAGCATTTTCACGAAACCTAAATTTCTAAAGGCTCTATTTATAATGTGTTCAATATGTGATGAAAATGTTAGTTTAGCATCTAAGAGTACTCCTAGGTCCTTTACGAGACTAGCTTTTTTAACAAGAGAACCATTTAAGGAATAGCTAGTATTCATTGGAGTGCCACGACAAAACGTTACATGGACGCATTTACTAAGATTTACGTCTATTCTATTGTCAATATAGTATTTAGACAGTCTATTCAAGTCTTGCTGTAGGTTAATAACGTCACATATATTTCTAATAGTATGATATATTTTTTTGTCATCGGCATACAGTATAAAGTTGGCATGATGAAAACACTTTCCTATTATCATATAAAATAAGCAAGATAAAGTAATGGTCCAAGAATGGAACCCTGGGGCACCCCAGATGGTATAGTTATGTAATCAGACTTGAGTCCACCTATGACAACTGCCTGTCTTCTGTTTTCGATGTAAGACTGCATCCACCTCAACAGATCTCCATGGATACCTAACTTCTGAAGTTTTTGAAGCAAGATGACGTGATCCACACGGTCGAAAGCTTTTTCAAAATCCGTGTAGATCACGTCAACCTGTGAGTGATGACCCATGCCATGCAAAACATCATCGACAAAGATAGCCAAATTCGTAGTGGTGGAGCGACCCCTGAAAAACCCATGTTGTTGGTCCGGTATACCCTACTTAATTACAGGAAATATTTGTTCATAGACAATCCTCTCAATACACCTTGGAAATTGGCCGATAATGGTCTATATTTGCCTTAGGACCATTTATGTGTAAAGGCACAATAAGTGCTTCTTTCCAAATGGCTGGGAAAGTAGATTCTTTAATTGAGCGGTTAAACAATATTGCTACAGGAACACAAATGAATTCTTTAAAAAAGATCGGAGGAATACCATCACTGCCTGCACCTTTCGTCGTATCTAGTCTTTTAAGTAGTTTTGATACGCAGTCTGTTGATATCTCAATAGTACTTATGTTAAATGCATAATCGTGATCACTTGGCGTCGGATTAGTATAGTTGTCAGCTGGTCGAGCAAACATACGCTCAAAAAAATTATTGAAAGCGGTGCATATCTCTTCCACTGTTGAGATTTTACTATTTTCATAAACCATTATGCTAGGATAGCCAGTGACAGTTTTCCTTTTAGAGTTAGCATATGACCACGTCAGTTTTGGGTTAGTCTTTATAGCATCCTGAGCCCGCAAAATAAAATCGCGATGACAGTTTTCCTGCATTAACTTCATTCTCGTGCGAAGTAACTTAAATTAAAAGCATCCCGATCGCGATCATTACCAAAACGTTTCCACCTAGCATGCACTTTAGCCTTTTCTTTTATTAAACTTATGAGTGGGCGATTATACCATATAGGATATTGAAATTTACCAGATGTGTTAATAACGGGAATATGTTCATTTATAATCAAATATACCTATAAAAACGTTTGATAGCATCATCGACGCTACCCGAACTAAGTAGTTCAACCCAGTTGATACACTGCAAAGCGGAATTAATTCGATCATAATCACCTTTCTTAAATAGAAGTTTACGTGTAAATAGTTTTGGAATCCGCGGCAACACAATATCAGAAGCATCTATATCCAACGTTATGTGAAACCGATGATCCTTCTTTACTAAAGGTGTTGTCGATTGAGAAACGCCAATATTAAAATTACAAAATATAAGATCCAGCGTGTTTCCAGAACCATTCGTGAGGTAATTAAATTGGGTAAGACCAAAATAGTTAAGTTGATTTATCAAGTTAAAACCAGCTTCCTGCAACTCCACACTCCCTTTTCTCAAATAAATTGGATCTCGTGAGTTACACTGTTTTTGAGGCAAATTAAAATCACCAGCTAAAACAATGTGGTCGTTACATATGGAAGGTATTATCCCATTTATCCACTCGGTAAAATAATCAGTACGTTTTGCAAGAGTCTTATCTGGAGCCATGTAGCAAATACTTGCCATGCTCCAAGTTCAGCAACAGGAGCAGAAGGAGCCAGTGCGCCGCCAGGACGAGCAAGCTCGCCGCCAGGAAAAGCAATTAGAGGAGCAAGCGCGCCGCCATGCCAGTAAGACCAAGCGAGCCGACAGGAAGAGCGATCGGAGGAGCTAGTGTCCAAATTTGAGGAAAATGCGCGCCAACAGGATAAAATTTTACAAGCTGTCTATAAGATATAAAAGATCGAGGGGACAGTCGAAAAACATCAGAAAGCGCTTGACCACCATGAAAATAAATTCCTGTTTTTGGATAAGCAGCATCAAGAAACGGTTGATTGTTATGAGAAAGAGATTCTCCTTCTTGAAAAGAGCGTGAAAGAGCTGAAATTGACGGGAGTTGTAGCAACTCCAGTGTCAGCTAGTTGCGGGAATCTGAAAGTACCGGAGTTTGACGGCTCTTCCTCTTGGACCGCGTACAAGCTGCAATTCTAATCGATTTACCGAGCTAACAACTGCACAGAGGAACAAGCTAAGACAGCGTTGACGGTGGCACTCCGTGGGAAGGCTCTGGCACCTACTGAAGACATTACCTACGAACGTCTTTAAAAGCTCTAAAGTCCAGGTTTGGTGACTCCCATCTAGAACACGACACGTGTACTCAATTGAAGGAACGTACCCAGCGAGCTGGCGAGACTTTGCAGCAATGTGCCTTGGAAATAGAGAAGCTGGTGCAAAATATAATATTTATACACATTGTAAGTAGGTATTTAAAAAAATCGTTTCGTAGTGAATCAGTGTTTTATATTTCCTAAGGAAACGAAGCTGCTATTGCGTATTCGTCATAAATAAAGGACAATTAAATACTGAACTGCTATAGCATTCGCGTCACTAAAAGCATCACTTAACTCACTTAATTATACAATAGCATCTTCGTCCATCAACGTGATAACTATTATATGTAGGTAGTGGGAATGTAGGTAAATGGCGGCGCTTCAATTTGCGTCTTGTTCAAAAAAATATAACTGTTTATTTATCTGTCATTCACACCAACTGATATTTCTATGGAACAGACGCCATTTATATTAATGTGTACAATTAGTCTTATTGAAAAGAATAGCAATCGCCCACATTTTTGTACGTATATAAGGTAAGTAAATTAGGAAGTCCCCGCCACGTGAATTGGTAATGACAGTATTAACACTTCACGTAAACAAATTGCACAAATTCAATTTACTTGTAATAAGAATAATATTTTAGTTGTACTACTTACTACTGGATGTCGTTTCTACGGGCATAGTTTCTTCGAAATTTCACTGATACTGCAAATATGTCCGTTCACTTCAACTACTCCGCACGCACTGAGTGGCGGCGCAAACATCAATCAAATACCGGTGGCGGCGCCGCCGATCAAAAGGAGTATATATGCGATGTTTTAATCCGAGAAGCTTCAGTAGTGCAGTAAAACAAAGTCATCCCTTATATTGGATTCTTGTAATTGATGTAAAAATCACGACTATAATAATTAAACAACACATAAAACGTGGTGAATACCATCACATTAGAAAATACTATCCACTAAATGGTGTAAATGCAAGGAATTCAAATTTACGAGCAGCAAAAATGAAGTAACTCGCACTAGAGTTGGTATTGGTAGAGATGGTGAACTGAATTGTGGTAAGTAGCATAGCAAAAAATTATGTAGGTTTTTTTGTTATTAACAGAGTTTTATGGTCCAAAAATTAAAAAAAAATAGCAAAAAAAATCCTATTTTCGTTAATTTTAATCGTAGAGTAACGTGACCTATACCATTTGACGCAGTTTTTTTTCTGATCACAATGGGGTAGTAAAAAAAAATATCTCCATGTGTTGGTACTACGTGTTTGCTTTCTAGCGTCGAAATTAATAAGGTAGAACAGGTCCCTGGTCCCAGTTTTTGGTGGGACCCCCTAACCCCCAGAGGAACGCTAAAAAAAATTTTTTTTTCATGATTTTATTCTTCAGCTTTGTCGGCATGATTCATATGTATATCCATGCCAAATTACAGCCTTCTGGTACTAAGAGTCTCTGAGCTAAGCCGCGGACAGACAGACAGACAGACAGACGGACAGACCGAAACTATAAGGGTTCCTTTTTTACTACGGAATCCTAAAAAACCCTTAGCACGTATTTAAAAATAGCTACTACACCAGACGCTCTTACTTATGTTATCTTTCAGCCCGCGGCTACGCTCGCGTTGTGTAAGATTTTTCCCTTAAAAAGTATCCCATGTGTTAATCTATTCCAAAATTGACATTTACGAGTAAGTCCGTTGACTACCTACTGAAGGTGGAGCGTGAAGGTGGAGCAAACATCCTAACATCTAAATATCCAAATATACAGAGTGTAAATAAATTAGCTGACACTATTTTAAAGGATCAACCTACCCATGAAACTGAACCACTTTTCCCAAGAAACATGGGCTGTCTGTCGGACGACAACAAAAAGTTGCCCCTTTCATACAAAACCGCGCGGCCAGCTAATCGATTTACTATGGAAGATGCATATTTTTTTCGTCCGACAGCCCATGTTTTTTTGGAGAAAGTTGTTCAGTTTCATGGGTAGGTTGATCCTTTAAAATAGTGTCAGATAATTTATTTACGCCTTATATTTTCACATCTATAATATTATTGTGATGTTCATGTGATAGAAAAAGAATAAAACAGACGGAAATAAACCCAACATTTATGGAAATTGTAATCAAATCCAAATTAATTCAATACCCATGTTTACACGTTACTAACACTGGTCGCGTAATAAACCAGCCTGACGAAATGTATGGAAATTTGCAATTCATCACTGTTCCAGCCGTGTGTGGTGATGGCAGAGTAGAATACATTTGTCACCAACCCCTACTCTTCCCGTGGGTGTCGTAAGAGGCGACTTGGGGACTACACATTGAACAGGGAACGGGCAGCAGCGCTCTCTGATACAGTAACCTTTTAATCTGCGATCTCCAACACGCCTGCCAAGCGTGGAGATTATGGCAAAACCAAACACTTAAGTGGAGGAGGCTCATAGTCCAGCAATGGACTGTAACGGGCCGTTGATATTGATGACTGTTCAATACTCTCTCTCACAATACAGAATAATAAATAAACAAAAGCACGTAATACCTACTCGTAGCACAGAATATAATACTTACTCGTATTACGGGTTTGTCTACTTTCCCCAGAAAATATTTATGAGACAAATGATTCTCTTTTAATTTTAACAATGTTTATTTTAGTTCTGTTTTTTTTTAACTTTTATTTTCCCGTTAAAAGCTAAAGTTTCTCTGACTTCGGTGAATTTGCAGCAATGTATTACGAATTGAAACAATATCATTAAGAACAAGAACGGCTCGAGGTTACTGTTATTCAAGAGTTAATAACTTGACAAGACTGTTTAAGTTTCCAGTTGTTTGAGTGACTTGTTTAGATCCGTGGGATTTGCAAGGTTCACAATAAGCAAGTTTGTAGTTTGCATATCGTAAACATCGAGGCCTCCGTGGCTCAGCGGTTGAGCGTTCGACTCTCATGTAAAGTTTCGGGTTCGAATCCCGCTGGAAATACTATGGAACACCTGTATGAGTCCAACTAAGGTGATCCACGGGGAATGACGGGTATCTTCCGGTAGAGCTAAGAAGTGATCCACTATAACCAAGGCCTGGCACTCATTTAATCTGAATGTATAGATAAAATCGAATTAACTACTTTATCTTATAGCAAGTAGTTATTTACCAACGTAAAGCACTTTATTCCCCGACGACAGTGAACCATCAGACTGTATTATTTATAAACAATATACTGGTTAGTCGGGACACGAACATGAGTGTGCGAGTTGTTCAAATGGAAGTTCTGTGTTCATATAATGCGAGACCAGTGTTGCTGGAAGGGAGCGGCGACTGACTAATCTAATGTGGGTAGTTCGATTTACCAGGCACTTTGTTGGACTTAGAACAAAGCAAACGCTGTTGCTGTAACTTCAAAGTCAATCTGAACTATCTCTAGGTAGGTATAGGTATATATATAAAATCTGTAAAAACATTCAAAGTCTCAGTTATTGTAATTATAACTAGCTCTGTGATGTTCTGTAGACCTCGCGAATTAAAAAAAAACGAAATGGTTGCAATTATGTTTCTATTTTTACGTTTTCTTTTCAATCCCCATAATATCTCGGCCATCACATCTCACTAATATTTATAAATGTGAAAATACGAGTATATTTGGATTTGTTTGGATGTTTGTTCCGCCTTCACGCCTAGGAATGAAGATGGCTTGTACCCTTTAATTAACACATTGGATACTTTTTACGAAAAAAATCTACACAACGTGAGCGTAGCCGCGCGGAAAGCTAGCTTTGAATAATTTCAGATAATTGAATCGTCAAAAAAAAATAGGTATATAATTGTCGAACCTGCTTACAAAATTTCATGAGAATCGGTTGAAAAATGCGATCTGTAGAAAAGTACAGTTGGACCTCCTCCGAACATCCTCTACGAAAGCATTTTTGCCAAATCCTAAACGGAGGCACTTCGCGCTCGCTCAGTCAATGAATCATAAAAAATTAAAAACAAAAAAAAAAAACAAAATACAAAATTCATTTATTCGTCAATATAGGTAAATAGGGTTGGTACAAACACGCGCACGACTGTCCTACCAAAAAAAATAGCCAGTGTTACTCGGGCTGATGTAAGGATTCTAACGATACACCACAAATACAAATTTGTCCAGGCATTTAGAAATTATGGTGGAACAAAGAAACGTACATACATACATACATGAACCCTAGATACATTACACTTCTTTTTTTGGGCAGTCGTGTAAAAAGACAGGAGGCTCTCCGCCTCAGCTGCGCCCGCTGCCGTTTTTATTATGATTTTTCTCGTGAAATTAAGATTTTTCAGAGTAAAATGTAACCTGTATGTTCATTCAGGGTTTTAATCCTCCAAGGTCTCATTAAAACTATTATTTTACCTGGTCTAGGGAATTAGCCGTAAAAGCCAAAAAACGTTGGTGACCAAGGTGGTCCTATGAAGAATATTATCGCTACATACTTACCTACACATACTTATTCGAAGTAACATTTTAGTACCTACCTATGAATGTTAAGCTAAGTAGCTTATTATTATGATCGATCGCCTAAACCAGAAACTCGTGCCCTGAATGTTCCTTATTGTACTACTTAATCGTTCGTCACCCGTCTAATAAATGTAATGAATGACCCTTTCGTGAAGGTCAGTGGAGGCCATGGCGACGGGAAAGGACGCAGTCGAGGATCTACTTACAGCGATGTCTGAGCAATGAGTGCCTACCTTGAATGACACTTGGAGCTTTTCTACATTTCAGCGAATTTAGCATTTTGTCTTTTATTTTAAACAGGCATTTTTATTCCAGTTAAAGATTCAATATTAATTCTATAACAGGACGAATTCGAAAACTTTACTGTCGATTTTTATAGGGTAAGTAGGATTAATTAAACTGAATAACTTGTCCTATTAAAATAGATCAGCTATACCTACCTACATGTTTTATTTGCACATATAAGTCACACAGAAAAGAAAACACTAGTATGTACCTGCTAAAAGAGTAAATTAAAACCGAGATAAAGTTCATTTTGATAGTTATTATTAGTTTTAAAATGGTTGGCTTGCGCGCTTTACCTTTTTTGCATTCTTTTCACGGACCAAAAATTTTTTGAACGAAAACAATGCATCTAGAATTTCTGAACGAAAATAATATAGGTGCTTGCCAGATAAGGCAATTTTTCCTCAGACTTTCGTGGGAGGGTTCTCTAAAGAAACTACAAAAAATAATTAAACCCTATAATTTTACTAATGAATAAAAATCTAAAGCTGTGAAGGATTTGAATAAAAAACTACTAAGAAATAGGTACCACAGTATTACCGCATACACAATATATTTACCACCCACCGCAAACAACCCACCACTAACAATAAAAACAAAGGAAGCCAGAAATCGATAGTAAATGAGTAAATCTCAACATAGACGCAAAGTCCAAACGAAGCGTCGTCGTCATCGCAAATTCTTGTGCAAAATTAAATAAAAATACAGGAATTATTATTAAATTGAAATACAATACAGAAGCGCGCGTCCTCCTGCGTCCAAACTCAAGCGATCTTTTATAAGTAAAATCGTCGGTGGTCTAGTGGCTAGGGCTGCTGCCTGCCGTCCGGGAGACGCGTGTTCGATAATAATAATAATAATAAGTAATTTATTGTTCAGATTTTTCCATGTGTACAATTCAGTTATTATGCTACTTACATTTATATCTATAGTAGTATCCCTGCTCCTTAAACTAGGATCATCTCCTGTATTTTAAAGAACAGTATTCAACCGTGGTTTATCGATCCCCACCACATACATTGGTACGGCGGCGGTGGTATGAATTTATTCAAAATTGGAAAACACATGTCATGTTTATTCGACGCTCTTACGGTGAAGGTAAATATCGTGATGAAACCTGCACACTGCTGCGAAGAAATTCAAAGGTTGTGTGTGAAGTCGAACAACACGCACTGGGCCAGCGTGGTCGACTAAGGCCTAATAGCCCTAATTCAGGGTAGGCTCGAGCCCCTCGGTGGGGACGTATATTATGAGCTGTTGATGAAATTGGTTAAAAGACGTTAAAAAAGCTTCCTATTGATTCGCTTAAAAAGCGTTGATCACACTTTTTTATAGAAAGTTGAATTTTATTCATGTGTTTCACCCTGTTTATAGGAAAAAGATATTGTATTGTAAAAACCAGATTTTAACACTGTGTGAGCCACCTTACCTATGCTTTTTTTAATGGCTGGCTGAAATTGGTCAGACAATAATTATTTTATTTATTTTACTAAACAGGCAGGCAGTCAGGGCAACACAAATTTGGCATTGGACACTGACGTCACTGACACTGACAGTTCGTTGCCTGCTGAGCTGACTGACGTGTTGTTGGTTGTGGCGGATTTGTAAATATTTTGTTTATATAATTTAAATACGTGATTAAATTCAGAAAGGTCCTTAATAATTCTCACAAATTAGAGTATCATAGTGTCCTATAATGTTAAAAGCCGTAATTCTTATCGGAGGACCCCAAAAAGGTAATGTCTTCTTTGTGTGCCAACGTCACCGGTTTTCATTTATAACAGAGTGGAAAATGCACTGTAATTGCCCATAAATTACACGGTAATTATGAATGTTTAACACAGCTTTGAAATAAGTGAGTATATGTACTATATTAAAGGGTACAAACTAGTTTTCAGATGATTTAGAGTTGCTCAGTTCTTAGGTTATGTTTACTTTATTATCGGCCAACAGACTAAGATATTTGATAAAATACAAGTACAAATCGAAGTAAATTCTGTTGCGAATAATTAACCTAATCTAATTGATGTAATACTGACTTTGCATGCATACTTGTATGTTATAAAATTGTAACTACCTATGTCCCAGTACAGTATGTAATGTTATACTATGTTGTGGGTGTTGATAAGATTAAAACACTTAATATGCGTTATATACTAAGCAATTCTACTTATTAGTCATGTTTTATAATTGCATGTTTTACTTTGTGTTTTGAGTTGTTAAAATGAGTAAGTATTATTGAATACAATCAGGTATTGAATATTGAGTTAAATTAATATCTTAGTTTCCTTTACAAGAACAACACCCATACAGTCCCAACTCTATTAGAAAATCTTACAGGTAAAAAGGTTCAGTGGGATCAGACGGGAACAACTCAAATTGATCACACTAGATTTTTAAACCAAATAAATAATAAAAGTATTTAATGACTCTTGTAAGAATTATAAATGTTTTTAATAATAGTTATTTCTTATTCCAAGGCACCCGTTTCCGCCCTCTTTCCCTGGACACCCCGAAGCCTCTATTCCCCATTGCTGGGAAGCCACTCATTGAACACCACATAGTGGCCTGCGCTAAACTAACGGAATGCAAGGAAGTCTTGATCATCGGGTCTTACCCGACCACACAGATGTCTCAGTTTGTCAGCGATATGCAGAAAGAGTATCATATCATCATCAGGTACAACTAAGCATTCTTTTGTTTTACAAATATTTCTAGCCAGTCAAGCAATGTATGCCTAACTATTCCAGTATTTTAAAGGTTTTGAATTAAATTATAAGTTGGTAAATTTTTTGTTAGTCCTAGTGGTACTTCTAGATTTCTCATAATTTCTCTACAAGACCAATAGTCTTTCCATGTTTGTTTTTAGTTTTATTAATTACATTGCTAATGAAATTCTGTAATTCATTTAATTAATATACATACACTCACTCACACACACACACTCACTCACATATCTTCACTACATATTATACACTATTACACACTCTCACCTGTTCATGTTGTTATGTTATATGTTTACCTTATACCTACTTAATACTAAATCAAGTTATTGCTTACTGAATATGACTCAGACTCACTGCCTCCCAAGACACAAGTTTAATCTTAGTTTGGGAGACAGGGATTGAAAATTAGTGATTTACTTTAAGCACTAAAGTTAAATTGTAAACTTAACTGTATATGTCCTCTTTACTTAATAAACTTATTATTATTATTATTTATTTATTTTTTACAAATGATTTCTCCCTTTTACGGGGTAAAATTACCGGTGACGCGGGTTTATTAGCCAAGGGTCACCGGAGTTCGACTGTTGACAAACTACGTCGCCACAGATAAATTCAAGTCGATGTCGCATGATAGAAATTTGCGGACAATGCGACAAGTGTTTAAAATTACGGCTTTTTGCATCATTCTATATGTTTTGGGTGGAAGATCTAAAAGTCTCAGAATGTGATGCAGATGTTTTGGTATTACACCAGTACTACTGGTGCGATATATACTTTGTCCAGATTCCAGATCCTGAAAATTTCCTCTTTTAGCTCTGTATATTTATTGATTTTATTATTATTATTAATTTTCCAGTTGTGTAAAATTCTAACTACCATATAAAAATGGTAAGTGTCTCTTTTATGAAATGTTAACAGAAGTATACTCAGTTATAAACTGCTGTTATTGCAAGGTACCTGCAAGAGTTCGCACCGTTGGGCACGGGCGGTGGACTGTACCACTTCAGAGACCAAGTACGAGCCGGGGGCCCCACTGCCTTCTTCCTCCTCAACGGAGACGTCTGTGCAGACTTCCCACTTAAAGAACTAGCCACATTCCACCAGGGAAAACCTTCAGCTTTAGTAAGTATTGTGTAGGCGGATGAATTGGATATGGTGTAGGGATTGTCAATCTTTGCATAGGCCGAATAACCTATAATTCAGTTTTAAAACATATTGTACAATATGTAATCTTAATAACGCTAAACCTCTTCAATTCAGTTTTTTTTTTGCAATCTGCTAATCTGTTAGCATGTAGATCAGTTTCTTTTTGTCAAAGTTCTAAAAAAAAGCTGTTTATTTTGATGGACTAATCAACTTCCCGAGAGGTTTTGTGTTATTAATTAACACCTTGTATAAAAAGACGAATTCTAAAAAGAATTAGAACAAGATAATATGCTTTTACAGTTCATCTATCTATCTATCTATCTATCTTTTACCTCGAACGCTGCCACTGCTTCATCACCAGAAAACGACTATGTTGAAACATGTCGTGTCGACCAAACGTCTTTCGTCTGTTAGGCCCGAAGGCTCCGCCGTGACTTCACAAGGAACTGTATCCATCGATTTTCACGTTAGCTTGTATATCCGCACCGCGCGGACGCTAAGAGCCCGTGTAGTGACCACATTATATGCCACCACCAGTGATCCCAACTAAAATACGATACTGACACAGGACTAATCTCCTAGGTAACAATAATGGGTACGGAAGCGACGCGCGTGCAGTCAGTGCACTACGGCTGCATGGTTCGGGATGGAGACTCAGCAGTCTCTCACTTCGTGGAGAAGCCAGGAACATACGTGTCCACTCTGATCAACTGCGGCGTCTACATGTGCTCGCTCAGCGTCTTCCACACCATGGCTGAGGCGGCGCAGGAGAAACAGGATTCCTTCTACAGGTTTGCCTTGTTGTTTGTAAGGGTGAGATGTTTGAAGGAGTTAGACAAAGATACAATGGCTACTATAGTCTATAGGGTTACTTCGGAGACAGCGCGCAAATTTTACGCACAAAAAGGTTTTTAAAAATTAAAAGGCACGTGTTTTTCCGTTTTAACATGTTTCGAACAAAAATATAAAAGAACATCGTATGAAAATATTCACACCAAAACCAGTATCATGGTCACTCTACGTAGTTACGACAGCGAGATAAGAGCGTACGCCCGCGCGCCGCGCCCTCACCCCCTTGCACACCCGTGCCACAGTCCGTGCGTAGAGTGACCATGATATTTGTTTTTTTGCGGGAGATAAACTAATAGTTCGCCTAAAAAAAACATTTGATTATTTTTCGTGAAATGTGTTCTATTAACGATACTGATATGGTGATTCGAATCACCTCCTCGAATTGTTTAAGAGTATCCACCTGCTATTTCTATACGTATAATGAAAAAAGCATTTTTAAACTCTGAATAATGGTAGAATAGAGTTTTGAAGCGTATAATAGGCATAAATAGCGCCTATTATACGCTTCAAAACTCTATTCTACCATTATTCAGAGTTGAAAAATGCTTTAATGGACACAAGAAAGAGAAAATAACTCATCATAATAGGACGTAAGTTCGTATCATATCCATACGAGTAACGTTGACCGACGACGATAACTTACACTTAGTATTCAGTTAAGTTTCTTTTCTTTTCAAACTGACGTGAGCGCGCGAAAAGTCCCGTCAGTTAAGGGCGTCACAGACGGTTAAGATACGATCTTACAGCACGAGGCAGCCAGCCTCTCGTCGCCATTCACATTGTGTGCAAAGCGGGGGTCAAGCAGAATGGCCGGTCACTGATTGATTTTGTTTAACCCCCGCTTTGCGTGAAAGTGAATGGCGACGAGAGAGCTAGCTGCCTCGTGCTATAAGATCGTATCTTAACCGTCTGTAACGCCTTTTACAGCAGAGCTTATACCAGACCATACAAATATAAATGTTCTGTTGTTAGTGGCGGTGACAGCTGTCAAAATGGCGCACAGCCGGGGTACTTGTCGTGGGAGCAAGACGTCTTATCCCCACTAGCAGGGACCAACAAACTATTCGCTTTACAGGTTAGTAGAGACATTTTCGACCAAGTATCAAGCTATCGAGATGACCTGGAGGCATAGCGAAAGCATCACATCACACTAATATTATAAATGTGAAAATATATTTGGATGTTTGTATGTTTAGATGTTTGGATGTTTGTTCCGCTTTCACGCCTAAACTACTGAACGGATTGGGATGAAATTTGGAATAGAGATAGTTTGAAACCTGGATTAACACATAGGATACTTTTTACAAGAACAAGTCTTATTCCCACGGGAAGATCTTACATAACGCGAGCGTAGTCGCGGGCGGACCGCTGGTTTATAACATTAGTGTGAAGTTTGATATGAAGAGCGTTGGTGCCGTGGCTAGGGCTGATTCCTTCCGTTCGTAAAAAGCGCTGGTTCAAACCCCGCCACATATCAATGTGTTTCCAGTTTTGAACGCATATTCGACGCTCTAACTTGGTGTACGATCGGTCGAACATCGTGACCTGCGAAGAATGGTTTTATTATAGTCGACTAGACCGTCGACCATGCGACCGATTAAAGCCTGCCTGATCGCCCTTATTTCGTGGGGACGCAATAACCTGTTTTTTTTTTATTGTTTTAAAAACATCTAGGTTTCCTACTTTGCTGTTCTACAAAACAGAGCCATTGTAATGTAATATTAATTTTATTTTTAGATCTCCAACTGGTGGGCCCAAGTGAAGACTGCTGGGTCGGCAATATACGCTAATCGACACTACTTAGAGCTCACTCGCGATAGTCTACCGCAAAAAGCGAGTTGCCAACTCATTCCAGACGTATTTCTACACCCCACCGCCATTGTAGATCCTACTGCTGTGGTAAGTATTTTATAAGTTGGCAATATACTCGTAGATGTGTTAGATTTAGCAGATCATTTCTTATGACTCCTAGATTTCTATTTATTCCTAACTAGCAATCCTCCTGCGGCTACGCTCGCTTATGTATTTTTTCCCGTGGGAATAAGACTTTTTACAGTTAATCCAGGGTGCTAACTATCCCCGTTCCAAATTTCAGCCAAATCCATTCAGTAAAGCGGAACAATCATCCAAATAAACATATTTTCAAATTTATAATAAGTGTGAAGAACATTTAGAAAAAATAAAAAATTAGTTAACATACAAAAGTTCTTCTTTTTCTTTATCTGTATAACACACTATCAGAACATTTAATTTCGTAAGGAAAACCCCTTTTATTATACTTATTTTTGCCTGATAAATAAATGGATTGAGCATTTCTTTTCTTTTTTCTTTTTGTAGATCGGTCCCAACGTGTCGATCGGTGCAGGAGTGACGATAAAGGCGGGCGTGCGACTGAAGGAGTCGATCGTACTGAACAACGCCACGATCAACGAACACGCACTTGTCATGTATTCAGTCGGTGAGTTCGGTCTGAGATCGGTCTTAACAAGTCGATCAGTCTTAGCGTGTCGATACGTCTTAGCGTATAGATCGGTCTTATGTCGATCAGTCTTAGCGTGTCTATACGTTTTAGCGTATTGATCGGTCTTATGTCGATCAGTCTTAGCGTGTTTATCGGTCTTAGCGTGTCGGACGTCTTAACATGTCAATCAGTCTTAGCAAGTTGATCGGTCTTATGTCGATCAGTCTTAGCGTGTTTATCGGTCTTAGCGTGTCGATTACGTCTTAGCGTGTTATCAGTCTTAACATGTCGATCAGTCTTGGCGTGTTGATCAGTCTTAACATGTTAATCAGTCTTAGCGTGTTATCAGTCTTAACATGTCGATCAGTCTTGGCGTGTTGATCAATCTTAGCATGTCGATACGTCTTAGCGTGTTGACCGGTCTTATCTTAACATGTCAGTAATCAATAATCATTTATTCATTGCATACATGTAGTCAGCCTTAACTATTACATATACCCTGTTTAATACGGTGTAGCAGACCATAAACTAAAATTATCGATCAGTCTTAGCGTGTTGATCTGTCTTAACATGTCGATCAGTCTTAGCGTGTTTATCAGTTTTAGCGTGTCGATTACGTCTTAGCGTGTTATCAGTCTTATCGTGTTGATCAGTTTTAACATGTCAATCAGTCTTAGCGTGTTATCAGTCTTAACATGTCGATCAGTCTTGGCGTGTTGATCAGTCTTAGCATGTCGATACGTCTTAGCGTGTTGACCGGTCTTATCTTAACATGTCAGTAATCAGTAATCATTTATTCATTGCACACATGTAGTCAGCCTTAACTATTACATGTACCCTGTTTAATAAGGTGTAGCAAAAACCATAAACTAAAATTATCGATCAGTCTTAGCATGTTGATCGGTATTAAAATGTCGATCGCTCCACGTTACGCGTGATAGGCACACGATTCTTCACGGCTTAAAAATGACACCATGGTTTGGCAGGTCCATCATCGGCCACTTCGTCTGCAATAGTTCGACTCATCTTTATTATGCTCATTATGACGTGTTATGCAATTTTGTGTTTACTTAATAAAGTGTCTTTTAGTTACTTTCTTTTATTCCATCAGTGGGACAAGACGCGTCAGTAGGCGAATGGGCTCGCGTGGAAGGGACCCCGTCAGACCCTGACCCCAACAAACCGTTCGCCAAGATGGATAATAAGCCGCTCTTCAATACTGATGGGAGACTCAACCCCTCCATCACCATTCTGGGTGAGTATGTAACAACGGAAAAGCTCTCAAGAAGAGTTGCCAGCCCATGTAACTGAACTATTTGAGTTCCATTATTTTAACTAGTATATTTCGCCTTGTGGTGACGGCAGAGTAGAATACATTTGTCACCAACCCCTACTCTTCCCGTGGGTGTCGTAAGAGGCGACTTAGGGACTACACACAGGGAACGAGCAGCAGCGCTCTCTGATACTTCTTCTTCTTATCCGGTACGCTCTTCACAGAGCGGTCGTGATCGTTAAGTACTCGTAGCAGTATTGGATGGAGGGGCAGATGTGATGCACTTAACGACATTTCGCCACCGCTGCCTGCTAGAGGTCATCCTCTGCTGCATTCGTTCACAGAACCCCCAATGGCAGACTTGATCTGGTCAGTCCAACGCGTGGGTGACCTTCCGCGCGGTCTAGTGCCTTCCACTTTCCCTTGGATGACAAGGCGTTCTATGGACTGATTGTCACGCCGGGAAACATGTCCGAAGAATGTCAGGATACGAGATTGTACTCTCTGATACAGTAACCTTTTAATCTGCGATCTCCAACCCGCCTGCCAAGCGTGGAGATTATGGCAAAACCCTCCACTGGTTCATAAATAAATAAACAATATTTAAAAAAAATGGTTTGCGTCGAATGGAGAATTTTAAGCTGTCAGAGCTCTTCCTATAATAACTGGACTATAATAGATTGATAATGTTATTCTGTCGGTGCAGGCGCAGGCGTGGTCGTCCCTGCGGAGACAATCCTGCTCAACTCCATCGTGCTACCACACAAACATCTCTCGCGTAGTTTCAAGCACGAGATCATATTATAGTCACTGCCTTTATTGAGACATGTATGTAACACAGAAAATTACATTACATTTACCCTATATAGAAGGGTGTATACGTATTTTAAAACTGGTTTAGTAAAATTTGTGTACCTTTGACATTTCACTTGTTTTACCTAAAACTACCTGGGCGATCGAGCTTTGCTCGTGCCATCTGTTGGAAAACTTTCGGACCACGAAAAAATATAATTATAAGAAATTTTTATTTCTGTAATTTTTGTATTTAAATAACTAAATGAAAGAATAAAAAAGTAAATAACAAATAAAGAAACATATAAATATCTGTCGAGATTCGAACTCGATACTCAAAAACCAAAATTAATAGACTCACGGTTTCCCAATTGAGCTATTGTGGCGTTGTAAACGGTGGCAAAACTACCTGTCTCTTAATGATATGGCTTACCAATTCTTTTTAGCCTGAAAAAATGGGGAAATATCGTTTTACTAAAAATAATACCTAGCTAGATCGATTTATCGCCCCTGAAACCTCCTATAATATGCCAAATTTCATCGAAATCGTTGCAACAATATACAAGATATAAGATATATCGTGATCAGACGCCCTACACCAGTTTTAAAATGTGTAAAAACGCGAGTTGAGAGGGGATTAATGGTGTATCCACCTTGGACTAATTCCAAGGTATGCACCCAGAAAATTGTACAATTTATTTTATTGACAAAGACAAAACATAGAGTTGAGCGGCTTAATTACTAAAGTAGCAATCTCTTCCAGACGCAATTGTATTTACTTTTTTAAAGATCTAGTTGAGAATGTTTTGAGCTGAAAATATAATGTAATGAATTTTCTTTTAAATGTGGTATGTTGAAGCCCAGTTTATATGAAAAATGTTTCGACTTTAAGTCAGCGATACAAGATGGAGCCATTTCTGTCGGTTTGCTTATCAACAAAAGGTAAATAATAAAGGCTATCACCTTTAGAGCTAAGAAATAATGAACAAGCTGGTATTGTAAATATTGTCAAACAAACTGAATCATGACATTCATGAACCACTTCGCCTGTCAAACTGTAACCGTCAAATGTATGTTCAGGAAAATTTCGACCAACTTGTATTTGAATGATTGGTAGAAAATGATCTTATAGTGGGTCATGCATGATTCAATTTGGTTGAGCGTACCTGAACCGACAGGGTATCGCTAGGTGTATTTTAATTTTGTATTTTGTATATTTACTTATGATTATATATTTACTTACCTAAATGAAATAAGACATCGGAAGGTGCTACTACCAGGTGTGGCGTATTAAAAGATGTTTCTTACAAAACTAGCTAGGATCTAGTCGAATTTTATATCTACCAATAAGTAATGAAAAAAATCACAATAAATATTCTGAAAGGGATGAAATATTAATATAAAATGCATACAGACAGTGAAACATAAAGTAGAAATTAAGTAATGATGGCAACATTGGTTTGTATGTGTTGCCAATAAATTCAGCATTTAGTCATAGAGTTTTGACAGCTCGCTTCGTGCAGACTACGGCCACTACAGACCTACGCGAGCATCTGTGAAATGGCCAAAATTGGAACTACGGCGATGGGGGATTTTCCGACAGCCAATTAAAAAAAAAGTTCATAACTCTTCGATAGATGGCGTTGACGATTTGTGGATCCGAAGAAATCCGGCGAGTCACCCAGGGCTATAAAAGGATAAAAAAAAAAAAACCACTAAGTACACCTGGCGCCATCTATCGTCTTAACTAGAACTATTATTTTTATTAGAGCTGTCAGAAAATCCCCCATTAGTAAATGACAACTTTCAGAACTGTCCTGATTGGTTGATATGTATATTATGTATACAATTTTGTATTATTACTAGCGCCGCCTTTTATTTCACAGATAAGTTGGTAGTTCTGTATATAACATATATATACCTAGAGTTGACTTTTGTTACTCTTTTATATCACGCTTTATGGCTAACATGCGGTGCCAAAGCGCAAACCTATTTCATAGTATCGCAAGAATGTTATCAAATAAGTAATGTTCTACAGTACCCGACACATATAAAACTCACTTTTGGGTGCTAAAAATCACCAACCAACGTACAAACATGCATATCTAATAAATGTTTGAAATATTTTCAGCTGTACCAAACTTACGTTAATTAATCATAATTTATGTTTATTATAAGGTAAATAATTACTAAGATATTATTTCGCTTAATAAAATTTCAATTATTGTACACGTTTTTATTTATTATTCAAATTTTTAAAAATTTTAATCGTAGAAATAACGTTCCCGAGAAATTCCGAGGCGAATAGCTAGCAAATAATATTATTATAGCTTACGATATAGATAGAAGACACCTGAGTTAAATTGGTTCCGTTAATTTTACCTTACTGAATGCTCCTTGGAGAATCTTATTTGCACGTCATGATATGGTATAAATAAAAGAATCCAAAATAGATATTATTTGCGTTTATTATGTAGGCAAAATTATTATGATTATACTATAATACAATGTCTCGCAAAGCCTCTCTGGTAGTTCAGTCAATAAAATCAGTGCAGGACACTAAATCACAAGACGTATTATTTGAAAACTCGCTAACCTAAGATATTTCGTATATTCCCAACGTTACCGGAAATATTCCCCAAAAGTGCCTGGGAATATGTATTCCCAATGTTTTCGGGAATATTGTCGGACAGATTCTAAAAGTTTTAACTGTATTTAAGTTTGAAAATAAGGCACAGACGTCACGTTAACAGTCCCCATACAAGCGTTTCAAAACATGCCATATGTCCAAATGAGATATTAAATTTTTTGGCTTTCGTTTGTTATTCACTGTATAAATTAATAAAAATTAATAAAAAAATAGGTCATTGACCCCGGATATGGCCGTGTACACCCGGCGGTACACGGACTTGTGAATTATAATTACCGTGTACACTTATCGTGTACCACGGACTCGGCGAGCTTGCTAGTAGAAAATTATTGTTTTTTTGTGATGCTACCCTCAACTAAATATATAATTTGTGTCATTATGATTGCTAATTCGCATTACTTTGTAACAAATCTTCGTGTTATCAATATTTGCTTGCGTAAAAGTGTTTTTCCTATTTTCTGGATACGTTTTGTGAACTGTTGAAATGGCAAGGAGAATACGAGACGAAGACATTAGAAGAATCTTAGAAGATTCCGATGGAGAAGAGGAAATCATAGAATTATTGGATCAGGAAGAAGACCTACAAGATGAAGAATACCAAGACGATGATGATGAAGATGGAGAAGCATATTTAGAAGTTGGCCCAGTGATTGAGGAAACAGTTGAAAATATCGCTAGAGAAGTACAAATTGTAGATGTTTCAGGTCAGCCTTCCAATGAAAGAGTTCTAGATAACCCTATTCGTCTTCCTACACCTGATGTTCCATCGCGTGCTCCGGTATCGAGAAGAAGAAGACGATCAACTGCTCCTGTAGATATAGCTGCTGAGTGGAGTTTCGAAGTAAAGGAGTTGTCACGCAAACAGTTTACAGGTCATGAGGAACCTCCCCGTCAACAGGTATTATTTGATTCTGACTCTGATATTTATACCATCTTCCGTAAAATTATAGATGATGACGTAATAAATCTAATGGTGCAACAAACCAATTTGTATGCTCAGCGTTTGTTACAAGAGCCTGGAAAACCACACAGCCGCAAATTTCGTTGGTCTGATGTTGATGAACCCGAAATGTTGAAGTTTCTTGGCGTTATATTTCTTACAGGCATAATAGTGTTCCCGACACTTGAATGTTATTGGAAGAAAGACGATATTTATTATCACCCTTTACTCCACAAGATCAATATGTCATACAACAGATTTCGGCTGATCCTAAGATGTTGGCATTTTTGTGATAATAATGCGCCCAGAGAAGAAAACGATCGACTCTATAAAATCAGTCCATTGATAGACCTTATCATAGGAAATTCAAGGACTATTTACACACCTGGCCAGATTATTGTTGTTGACGAGTCGATGGTGCATTTCCGCGGAAGACTTCTTTTTCGTCAATACATACCATCGAAGACACATAAATACGGCATCAAAATCTATAAGCTTTGCTCTGCAGAAGGATATACCTGGGGCTACCAAATTTACAGTGGTCAAAGTGTGCAAGTTTTTGGACTGGATACCTCTGGAAGTATCGTCGTAACATTGGCAGAAGGCCTACTTGATGAAGGTCGCTGTATGATAACCGACAATTACTACACGAGCGTCCCTTTGGCAGAGTTTTTGCTTTCCCGCAATACAGATCTTTGCGGCACAGTCAACAGAAAAAGAAGAGGTTTACCAAAAGACGTAATGGACGCTAAACTGGCGACTGGTGAAATTGCGGTGAAACAAAAAAATGAAAACGTGACAGTACTAAAATGGAAGGACAAAAGAGATGTTTGCGCACTGTCGACTTGCCACGGTAAAGAAATGTCTCCTACATCTGGACGAACCCCAAAACTAAAGCCCAATATGATCCTAAGTTATAACAAAGGAAAAAAAGGTATAGACGTGGCTGATCAGATGGCAAGCTACAACTCACCTATAAGGAAAACTATAACATGGTATAAAAAAGTTGCAATAGATTTGCTGTCGATAGCTGTAGTCAACTCTACCATAATTTATAACGAGATGCATCCGGGCAGTAGAGAAAAGCTGACTATTCTAGCAGCTCATGAAGCTATTGTAAAAATGCTGTTACAACCTGATCTTCTTCACCAAGAAACACGGTCTAGAACCCCGCAGTCACAATCTGGATCCTCAAGGTCATCAGAACTACCAGGGCCATCGAGATTAGTAAGACCATCATCAGGAAGACTGTCATCTGCTTCAAATACGTCACATCGAAGCGTTCACTTTTTGGAATCTTTGGGCAAGAAAGGATCTCGTACCATCCGAAGACGATGCGTCGGATGTTATAAAAAACTTCTTGATGAAGGTGGACTTGCTCCATACGCACGTGCCAAAGCCAAAAGGGTTTCAACACAATGTAAAATCTGCAAAAAAGCATATTGTTTTGATTGTTTTTCTGAAGCTCAAGTTCATCAATAAAAATTACATTGTTTTCTACGAAGTTGTTTTTTTTTTCGTTTTGGCATAATGCTATTTGCACATTGCCACAGACTTTGAGTTACTAGGGCAAGATGAAAAAAAAAATGTGACATGTTTTTGACTTTTTCTATTTATAAGGTCTTTGGCTACAAGTCCTTTATGAAAATATCAACAAATTTTACGAGTCCGTGATTTGACAGCCCATAAAGCTGCACTGGTCTCGTGTACCTCATAGGGTACACGAACTCGGCGGAACCGCTCCCCGTGTGCCACATACGGTACACCGGACTGTTAACGTGTTAAATTTTAATCTCATCAAATATCATCAACTATTTTAAATATACTAAAATCGTTAACAAATCACAGAACGAACGATTTTTATCATAACAGCAAAGCAACTTTTAAAATCCGGCCACAGAGAGCCAATTTTTTAATCACGATGTTTGTATGTTACTATGCTACTAAGCTAAGTCGCGGAAAGAGGAAAGACAAAAGGTGTATTCCGAATCAGACTTTTAGCACCGTCAGCGATCAGAAAAGCAAAGAAATATATGAGTTTCGCCCGCTGACAGTAATTATTGAGGAGAAATTTAAATAAGGTTTCATAATGAAATGTAGTTGTGTGAGTTTGCCACTTGGTGGCGCTGCTATGACTTATGTCTTGTTATACTTACTGCTGAATTCGAGATATATTAATTTCATATTTTCTACGAAGTCTTCTTATTTATAATAGTAAACACGAAGTGTAATTCAGTACGCGATTACGGGCGCTGTAATCGATTCAAGGATTTATTCTGTGTCTGGGACGGTATAATTTATTTACCTATGTCTTTGTTACCCATTGTACATTTGTAAAGGCCATGTCTATTTGGGATCAGACCTTGTGTGAAATGTCCCTTTTATCTATACTATTATTGAAGTCCGTACTGATTGACTGACTGATTGACTGACTGACTCATCAACGCACAGCCGAAACTACTGAAGCTAGAATAACCAAATTTACACAGTAGATTACATTTATGGCGTAGGCAAGCAATAAGAAGGGATTTTGGAAAATTCCCTCTCTAAGGGGGGAAAAAGGGGGATTCAAGTTTGTATGAAAGTCCGTCATTTTAAAAGTTGGGATCATGAATATTTGGATTTAGACTACTATTAATAAATAATTTGACACGTGTTTTAGCATTTTATCAAAATCCCTATTTTGAGGGGAAAAGTAGGGATTAAATGTTTGCATGGAAAGTCTGTCATCTCTAAAGGTAGGAACTTGAAAATTTGGATTTAGGCTGAGATTAATAAATCATTTGACACGTGTTTTAGTATTTTTCCGAAATTCCTATTTTAAAGGGAGAGTAGGGATAAATGTTGTGATGGAGATTCTGTCAATTCTAAAGTTAAGAACTTGAAAATTTGGATTTAGACTAAAACTAACAAATCATTTGACACGTGTTTTAGTATTTTTTCGCAATCCCTATTTTGAAGAGGAAGTAGGGATTAAATATTTGTGTGGAAAGTCTGTCATTTCTAAAAGATAAGAACTTAAAAATTTGGATGCAGACTGAGATAAATAAATCATTTGACACGTATTTAGGTATTTTTTCGAAATCCCTATTTTAAAAGGGAAGCAGGGATTAAATATTTGTATAGAAAGTCTGTCATTTGGGATCATGAAAATTTGATTTAGACTGCAATTAATAATAACATTTGACACGTGTTTTAGCATTTTATCAAATCCCTTTTTGACAGGGAAAGTAGGTATTAAAGGTTTGTATGGAAAGTCTGTCATTTCTAAAGGTAGGACCTTGAAAATTTTGATTTAGGCAGAGATTATTAAATAATTTGACACATATTTAAGCACTTTTTAGAAATCCCTATTTTTAAGGGAAAGTAGGGATAAATGTTGTATGGAGATTCTGTCAATTCTAAAGGAAAGAACTTGAAAATTTTGTGACTAAAATTAACAAATGATTAGTGTACTATTGCAATAAAGAATATATATTATTATTATTATGATTTGACACGTGTTTAAGCATTTTTTCAAAATCTCTATTTTGAAGAGAAAGAATCCCTTCTTCAAATCCCTCAATCCATTAAATGTTTGTGTGGAAAGCCCGTGTTTTCCAAAAGATAAAAGCTTAAAAATTTGGGTGCAGACTGAAATTAAATAATCATCGGACACGTATTTAAATATTTTTTTCGAAATCCCTATTTTAAAGGGGAAGCAGGAGTTAAATGTTTGTATGGAAAGTCCGTCATTTCTAAAGATAGGAACTTGAAAACTTGGATTTAGGCTGAGATTAATAAATTATTTGATACGTATTGAAGTATACTTTTGAAATCCCTATTTTATAGGGAAAGTAGGGATTCATGGAAAGTTTGTCATTTCTAAGGCAAGAACAAATTGTGATTTAAACTAAGAAAAAATAATCGTTTGACATGTTTCTCATTTTCTTGAAATCCCTATTTTGAAGAGGAAGTAGGGATAAAATTTTATTATGGAAAGTTTGTCATTTATAAAGGTAGGATATTGAAAATTTGGATTAAGACTGAGATTAATAAATCATTTGATACGTGTTTAAGCTTTTTATGAAATCCCTATTTTGAGGAGGAAGCAGGGATTAAATGTTTGTATGGAAAGTCTGTAATTTCTAAAAGGTAAAAACTTAAAACATTGGAGTTAGACTGAGATTAATAATTCATTTGATACATGTTTTAGCAATTTATCAAATTCCCTATTTTGAGGGGGATTTTAAATGTTTCTATGGAAAGTCCAGTTCTAAAGTTAGGAAACTAAAAATTAGGATTTAGGCTAAAATTAATGATTTGATACGTCTTTTAGGATTTTTTCGAAATCCCTATTTGAAAAGGGAAGTAGGGATTAAATTTTGCATGGAATATCAGCATTTTTTAAAGTTAGGAACTTAAAAAAACGAGCCTCCTCCATTTTGAAGTTGGTTAATCTACCCGTGCGAAGCCGAGGTGGGCCGCTAGTATAAAATAAAATTGTTCATTCGTATAAGAAAGCATGTATAATATACATGATATTTTTAAATAATTACAACTTTAATTATTTGGGCCTTTTTTTCTGTGTAAAATAAGTTATTTTTTGCATGTTCAATATAATATTGAACCCACGGAGTTGTCTCCGTGATGGAACCATACCAAATTAAAAAAGAGGTATCAAAATTTTAATGAATGTTTCATAGTATGTAGGGGAATATTCCCGGGAACATTGGAAACTTTCGGTAACTTGCCGGGAATATTCCTATTGGGAAAATACTGGGAACGGGTGTTCCCGTTCCCGTTCCCGTTCCCCACCGGCACATCTCTTTTGTCTCTTCCGTTAGATCTGCTGGAAGATATTTCATTAGAAATAAGCAGTACCTACCTGTTGTGTCGTTTTTTTAATGTCTTGTTTTTGTAATTTCCTTGTGCGCCATAAATGTTAAATTAAATTAAACCTACTGATACTCTCCATTATATCAATCAGCCTATTGCAGTCCACTGCTGGACGTAGGCCTCCCCAATGGCACGCCAAAGCGCACGATCACCCGCTTTCCTCATCCAGCCACCACCAGCGACCTTCCTTCAGTCCACCTGGCAGGGGGGACTCTCCATTATATAGGCTGATCCAATGGAATAGAATGTTGAATGTTGTTTGTTGTTGTAGTAGCTAATTAACTAAAACTATTCTTCTTATTTATTAGGCTTATTTTTATGTCCCGGAGCGACAGTAGTACAAATTAACAGAAGCCAAGTTATTTTTTATTTACGCACCACGGTAACCTTGCGCCCGCGCAGCCGCGCAGCGTACATGCGGCCGGCTCGATCAGTCGATTCCGAGATACCGACCCGAAGTGTCGGGTAGATTAGCGGTTATTTTTTAATTATATTAATTGTGTGTGAAATATAAAAATAAACAATGAATTTTTTGCTGAGAAAGTTAATGTGGCAGACGGGGACGCGGATCAATCAGTATGTATTTGCTACGTTAAGTAAGTATTTTTATTATTTTTTCTCTACTAACAATTTCAGCCGTGTGGTGACGGCAGAGTAGAATACATTTGTCACCAACCCCAACTCTTCTCGTGGGTGTCGTAAGAGGCGACTTAGGGACTACACATTGAACAGGGAACGGGCAGCAGCGCTCTCTGATACAGTAACCTTTTAATCTGCGATCTCCAACCCGCCTGCCAAGCGTGGAGATTATGGCAAAACCCTCCACTGAAGTGGAGGAGGCTCATAGTCCAGCAGTGGACTGTAACGGGCCGTTGATGAACAATTTTTATACGATATCCATTCATTTAAACCTTATTTTATACATAAGGGCTTTTAAAATGCCGTATTTTAAATCTATCGTATTACTATTTACACAAAAATATCAATAAATCATAATACCCCACATTGCAACTTTTTTAATGGACTACATAAAAGATGAAATTTTTAAATTGTGAGTTTGTGTCTAGGTAAAAGATAAGTAGTAAATAAAAAAAAATTAAGCTATAAATAAGCTTCTAGCAACCATCTAAAAAAACTCCGCAAAAAAACCTAAGGTGCTGCTAGCCATTCCATTTCAAGTTCGTATTTACAAAATGCCGATCTTGGCGGAATCTTTTATCTGCATTTTAGTTTTAAAAACTACTTTTTATTGAATTTATCGAGTCTAGCATATTGTATAACTGAGCCCCTGTTATATTATACATACGACTGCGGATTCCAAACTACTTACTTTACTTAAAAGTGCCTAACCGTGTGATGTGGTTTGATTATTTAAAAAATTTTGAATAGTCAGGCGCCGAGTTTTGGCAACGGGTATTCATTCTATGGTAAAGGTTCAATCCAGCATAGCAGTTATCTAAATATAGGCTAACTAATGATCGATAATAGCATTATTTAAAATTATATAATGCTCGTTATTGTGAAGTGCGGAGGACATGCATCCTTCAACCACATCACACTTCTTTTTTTGGGCAGTCTTGTAATTATAAAAATAGTCATTCCACTTTAAATAAAGAACAAAATATTAGAATTTGTCAATATCGTCATAAATATCGTGCGGATTGTAATATTATGTTATTAGAGTTCGGACCGACCTCACAAACCCGTTCAAATCGTCTGGCCATCATCTTCGTGGTAGACCTCCGTCTCCATCTCCGTGGCTGTTCTAGCCCACCCTGGAATGGAATTAGCCAACAAAAACAATGTTTGGTATTGAAAATAAGGAAATACTGCAGGCTGCATTTGTATATAAGCAACCACTAATTAATTTTATTGGGTATCACAATCCAGTTCTGTTTATCATAAAGGCCTTCAATTTTATAAACATATTGATTTGTGGCCGTGAACTTCGAATTAGAACTAAAAAAACTCTTATTATTAGTCTTTTTTTATTAGGTATTATTAGTCTTTTTTTATTAGGTATTATTAGTCTTTTTATTTTCCAACGTCAATAAACTTGTTAAGTCTCTCTTTTTGCCTAAAAACGTAGCGATCGAAAAAGTATCAGACATGCAAGAAATGCACAAAAACAACACCTGAGAAAACAGTTGTCTATATTAAAATTATAAACATCATTCGGGTATCCAACTCAATAAAACACTTGATGAATGGTTGAAAAAGCTCGATTACTCTCAAACGGAAAACCTTCTTTCACCGACAAATAAATAATCCTCTTAGTGTAACAACTAAATAATTAAACAATATGAAGTACATGTCTACCCACACACTTACACTCACACCCTCATCTTCACTCACTTTCCCATCACATTTACCTACACTACACAACCATTTACACTCTTCATACATAACCTACACAAACATACCTTTTCCTCCTTCAGTAACCATAAGCTCTTATTTACTAGTGTATCAAACCAAATTGTACTTCTGTGCTTGTACTTACCTGACAACGTTTCGTGCGATATCACTGACATCTAAAATACAGCTAGTTTAGGTGTCAGAGAAAATATATTTTGTATACTTTGTGCTAGCTATATTATAAGTAAAATTGTAAAATCATTAGTAAATAAAGAATTATTATATATTATTATTATTATTATTATATATATCCACTTAAAGCTCCGAAAATCAATAAATTATGACAGACCCTTTTACATAAGCTTCGTACATTGGCGAGTTAACTAAACACGTAATAAGGTGTATAATGTGAATGTGACTGCACCTCAGTACATAGCCGAACCCAGGTACTTCTAAAAAAAGTAAGGAAGGAAGGAAGGAGGGAAAAAGGAGAAAGGAGGGGGGGGAGGAAGATTCTTCTTTTTTTTACTTGTAACGAACTTTTTTTGGCAGTTATTTTGGCGAAAAAGTTAATTCGTATCTGCGCTGCAACCGAGCTTATTTTATAGCACTTGTTGTGTATTTTTTGCTTCGTGTTATCAGGTAAAAGTCGACCTTAGATTCCTTATCGTTCATCTCAAATGTCAATGTATCCGGTCCAAACAGGTATTTTTATCGAGAAGCCTCCTTAGAAAGTTGCAAATCTGCATTCATGGGGCGCCAGAATCACTTAGGTATGAGTAGTATTTGCAATACTTATGTATTAGTATTAGTCGACTGTCAACTATATGCCTGCAGAGAATTTTGGGGTTTTTTGGTCACATAGCCAGGAAAGAAGGGCACGACCTTGAACAGCTCATTGTCACTGGCAAGGGTGACGGCAAACAATCAAGAGGCTGCAGCCCTACAAGATGGGCGGATCAGATCCGCTGTACTCTGGACACCCAACTGCATGTTGCGCTACACAATGCCAAGGCAGAACATCCTTAGTAAGAAGCTGATCCAACGGGGACCTCACGACCCTCAGTAATGAGGAAACCGACGCGAGGAGGAGTATTAGTCAAACTCAATTCAACATCTCTTATATAAGGTGCCCCGTTATTAGTGTCAAATATTTTCAGGGCTGAAAGAAGTCCTGATCTTCACTTCATAAAAAAAATTACTTAGATCAATTTACACGTTAGTTTTCAAGTAATTAAGCCAAACAACTTGGTTACCTAATCATAAAAAACATCACCCTCAACCAGCTGATCACTACTACATTTGCATTCATGCACGCACACACGCGTTTGATGCGTGTTTACATGTATCTAGAGTAATGTGAGTGTACATGCAGAGGGTAATCTCTTTTTGTCATATTTAATTATTTTTTTTGTTAGAAAAAAAAAACCTTTAACATATAGGTTTTCGAAATATTTTATTTACGTGCCTATTATTACTACTACTTTCAGCCCTAAAAATATTTGACACTAATTACGGGACACCTTATAAAGGTATGTTTAATAGTCGGTAGACTATAGAATAGTTTCAGGTCTTACCGTCTTCTTCCTTATCGTGTGACTTTAAGGTCGACAACCGACCTCACAAACCCTGTTGTCAGAGTTATAGAGCCGCCATAGGCATAGCTCACGTAGTTAGTAGCTATGACCAACGGAGTAACGAGCGTGCCTTCCGAAGCACGGAATAATCTTTCTTATCGGAAAATCAGGTGATTCAGCCTGTAATGTCTTAAGCAAACTTGGTAAAGTCTTACAAAGAAGTTTTTGATTGACAGTGCCCCACCGGGATTCGAACCTTGAAGAGAACTTGAACAGCTTGAGGACGCGTAATCCGCAGTTTTCATTCTCCCTAGTGCCATGTGTTAAGAAATCTAAGATTGCAGCAGTGTCATCATCTCAGCCGAAAGACGTCCACTGCTGGACAAAGGCCTCCCCCAAGGATGTCCACAACGACCGGTCCTGCTTGGCCCGCATCCAGCGGCTTCCCGCAACCTTCACCAGATCGTCGGTCCACCTTGTGGGGGGCCTATCCACGCTGCGTCTTCAGTTGTAGTTAACCCATATACGCTCAACGCTGAACGCTCCATTTTTAAAACGGCAAATAATTTTGATTTTAAATACATTTTAGTATTTTTTTCTTTTTTCAAACTTGTTTTTTTTTTATTTATTCTTCTTCTTTCTTCTTCTTTATAGTATGCCCAGCGCCCCACTATTGGGGCGGCCCATTTCTACAGAAACCTTTTTATGTATATAATATGTAATACACATCATTGTCTGAGTCCTATTGAATAATAAAATAGATGTTTAAATTAAATATCCACGAAAAAAAAGTTGAGCGCATACGTTACGTTATCCAATTAGGGAAGAAACCATATCCAAAAAAAAACATGCAATTATATCCTGACTGTTGTTTTATTAGACCTTGATTGAGTTTTGACAAATCCTTTCCCAATAAGACCACTTTTAAAGGTACCTAAGTGATAGGTACTGGTAGAAACATGACATTATCATGTTGTAATGTAAGGGCGAGGAAGTACTGTTTCCGGCTAATTAGCAAGGTGAAACTTCGAAAGTCTAACCTTTCGGAGGGCAATGTTGTCGACCTGCCACATTAAAAAATAAACAATTTGTAACCAAAACGAGAATTAAAATGAAAATTAACTCTTGGACCCCAACGGTAGGTTTACTATGTACCAAACCAACCAGCTACGCTTCTAAACCATAATCTATGCGCTATTGCACTTTTCAAATAAATAATTTTCAAAAATACAAAAATTACTTTCACTGTGAAGTAAAAGTAAAAACACTTTATTGGTCACAAAAGTAACAAGTACAAGAACTGTGAACAATTTTGAAAATTTTGATCAATTTTAACCATTCAATCGTGTAGGAAATATTGAAGTGTTTTGTTATAAGGTATACCTACGTATTCTGTTATGTCATGGCTTCTATTCTAACACGATAAATTAGGTACTCTTACAAATCTTATAAAAAAAAAATTGGATACACCAAGAGTACAATTTGTATCATTGTTCTGGGAAAATTTTCAGTCATAATAATAATAAAATAATAATAAATTTGGTGTTGACAAGTGTAAAGTATTCTCTGTACATAAAGGAAAACTTCAAAATAATACGTATACAACTTGCTATGGGGAACAGATAGATTCAATGAGCGAACACACTACGTATAAATATCTAGGTTTTCACCAATTAAGACAAATTCAGCAAAAGGAAACAAAAGAAGAACTGACCAAGAAATTTAAAATAAGATTACACCGGATATTTAAAACACAACTTAATTCTCGAAACATAATAAAAGCCGTTAACACATTTGCAATACCTATATTGACTTATTCATTTGGCATTATTAATTGGTCCAAAACAGATTTAATAAAACTTCAACGTATAATCAACACCAGTCTCACTAAGTACAGAAAACACCATCCCAAATCCTGTACAGAACGACTTACGTTACAACGCAAGGAAGGAGGAAGAGGATTGATTGATATAAAAAATCTACATAACTCACAAATAACCACACTCAAAATTTATTTTCACAACAAATCTCAAACATCTTTACTGCATCGGTACGCCTGCGACATCGACCAGAAACTTACACCTCTTAACTTACACAATAGAATAAGACAACCTAACGAAGAATTGATATCCCAAGAAAATAAAATAGCTAGCTGGGCGCAAAAGTCTCTACACGGGAGACATCTTGCTGATCTAAGCCAAGAATATGTCGACAAAGACGCGTCGAACGCATGGCTCAGATACGGCATTCTGTTTCCAGAAACCGAGGCTTTCATGCTAGCTATACAAGACCAAGTAATTTCAACCAAAAACTATAGGAAACACATCACAAAAGAACTAGACAGACAGACAGACCTTTGTAGACATTGCAATAGTGCATCGGAAACGATACAGCATATAACAGGAGCATGTAAAAATTTAGTACAGACCGACTATAAACACCGACACGATCAAGTTGCTGCTATAGTTCATCAATACCTTGCACATTCATTTAAATTAATAGAAAAATCTCAACCTTACTACAAATATAAACCGGCAATAGTATTAGAAGACAGCAAAATCAAAATGTATTGGGACAGGACGATACTGACTGATAAAACAATACATTTCAATAGACCAGACATCACGATTCACGATAAACAGAGTAGAACAGCTTACATAATTGATATAGCCATCCCAAATACACATAACATTCAATCCACCGTCACCGAAAAGCTTACCAAGTATCGAGATCTAGCCATTGAGATACAAACTCAATGGAAAGTCAGTACTGTTCATATAGTCCCCATAGTTCTCTCGTCCACCGGAGTCGTACCTAAAACACTAAAAAAAAGCCTAAAAACCATCAATATCCCCGAAAAAATTATAAATTCTCTGCAAAAAGCCGTGATCTTGAACACCTGCCGCATTGTAAGGAAATTCCTTACAACTTCTGTCATCACAGCCCCGTCATCAGACCCTATCACACTTGGCTAAGGCCCGTGTGGTAGGGAATTACCTCTGTAAGGAGAGAAAAAACAACAATAATAATAATAATAATAATAAAATTCTTCAGTCATTTGAGTCAATATTCAAGTCATTTGAGTACACATTTTTACTAGAAACACCAACCAACCCCTACTCTTCCCGTGGGTGTCGTAAGAGGCGACTTAGGGACTACACATTGAACAGGGAACGGGCAGCAGCGCTCTCTGATACAGTAACCTTTTAATCTGCGATCTCCAACCCGCTTGTCAAGCGTGGAGATTATGGCAATACCCTCCACTTAAGTGGAGGAGGCTCATAGTCTAGCAGTGGACTGTAACGGGCCGTTGATGATGAGTACACCTTTTTACTAGAAAAAGTCGAGCGAGTAATTGAACGATAAAATATTGTGCGGTATATCCAGAAAAAAACACAAGACACGTTATCAGCGCACTATTTTATTGAACGTGATAAGCTGATTACTTGACACTGGCCTAATCGCAAATCAGCAGAACCCATTATTAAAAAAAATCCTATAACCTTTTCTATAAAACCAAATAGATCCATAACATCGCGACGATACGATTCCATGACACGGATCAATCAGCGGCCAATGCCGACCGATGCACTATTTGCACTAATGACTATGGGTAATGGGCAAAACGCAGCAAAATCTAATAAAACCGTAAACCAGCTGCTTTTAAATCAATTGCGGTAAATATACTGTAGACACGCTATGAACCATCATTAAAGTCGTCTCATCATCATCAACCGCCAACTTTGGGAGAGACCGGAGAAGGGCAAGTTTTTCCAATACAATTTGCTCCGGACGAGCAAAGCGCGACTCCGCGACAAGAGCCCGAATTACTTCATCAGGCGAGTCGGCGGTGACGAGGAGAGTGCTAACGGCCTCGCGGGCCGCACCACGGACTGTCTTGGTGATTCTACAAATATTTGCGTCATTAGAATAAGAACTTTTCGAAGATAAATAAATTTTCTTAAACGCAAGCCAATCCGCAGTGCGCCCATCGAACGCAGGCAAATCTACTGCACTCACTTGTTTCCCTTGGCCAGGGCCGTGGATGGCCGTGGATGGCCGTGGATGGCCGTGGATGGCCGTGGATGGCCGTGGATGGCCGTGGATGACCTTGGCCAAGTCGCCGATAGGGTCTTGTGTAGGTGTGTGAGTGCGACAACCCTGGCTATGGTTAAAATATTTATTGGAAGAATTGTTATAAAAAGAATGACCTAGGTGAGTACCTAACTCATTGTCCCTACGTGAAGTATATGCTGTGACCTAAAGTGCACATTTCGAGTCTCGCCGCACTGTGGGGCTTCGTGGTAGCGCGAAGACGGAGCCCCCACATGCAACAAAGACTCGTGGAGGTGCGGCGGAGGCGGCTCTGACAGGACGGCCGCCCCAGGAGACTCGCCGCACTGCGGGGCTTCGTGGAAACGTGAAGATGGAGCCCCCACATGCGGCATAGCCTGGAACCTGCGCATAGGGTCCTGGCGGCACCCACAACCCCGTGGTCGTGTCCGCCGGAAGCGCAGCTGGGACCGTCACTGGGCCGAGCGGTTGGACCTGTGATGGAAAGGTTCCCTGAATGAACGTGTTAGTGGTGGAACAGCAGGAATGAATGGATCGTGACGCAGAAGAAGCTTCGAGAGCAGCGACTTGCTGCTGATATTCTAAGTCCGCAGCAAGCCGCTCACTCTCTGCACACTTTAAAATTGCGTCTCTTTCGAGGACGGCAACTGCTCAGCCTTAATTAGTAAAAGTTTACTTACGCTGCTCCCTGAGGAAGCTGCGGACGCATTAGAAGCGCCCGCAACTGACATACCAGGCGCCGGATCCGTGACCATAGGACAAGAAACAGCCACGGTGGCGGCGGGAGGCTGAGAAGGCCGCTCCACCTGGTCAAAGACGCCGGGGATGTCGGGTACGACATTCGAAGTACCGGGAACGCTCTGGCCGTCGCCATAAGTGTTTTTCCTCGTGTTTACCATGATAAAACACCTAAAACATAAAACTAAAAAAATATTAACCACTTTTTTCACTTTTCACTTCTGACACCAATGTTGAATTTAGAACATTTTTTTTTAGGCTCGAGCCTACCCTGAATTATAGCGATTAGGCCTTAGTCGACCACCCTAGCCCAATGTGGGTTGGTCGACTTCACACACAACCTTTGAATTTCTTCGCAGGAGTGTGCATTTTTCATCACTATGTTTCCTTCACCGTAAGAGCGTCAAATAAACGTACATATGAATTTGAAATTCGAAAACATATTGGTACGTGGTGGGGATCGAACCCGCGTCTCCCGGACTCCCGTCGCTGCCTCCCGGCAGCGACTCTAGCCACTAGACCATTGACGCTCTTAAAGTCGTCTAATGCTAACTAAACGTTACAACCCTACTCAGAAGACATAGCTTTTATTTTCATTTAAGTATACCAGGTGTTACAAAACTACAAATAAAGCCGAAAGGGTGTGAATCTGCTCGTAAAACTGAACAACTTTCCCCAAAGAACATAGGTCGAAAAACGATTTAAAAAAATCGCATTCCCATACAAAATGTAGATGGTCTCCATACAAAATTTACTCGTCTTTTTGTAACACCGTGTATATGTATAACTTCGGTGCTGGTTTTACCTTGATACGCCGCGCCGCGCCCGCGCCGCCTAGAAGCGGAGTTGTCTTCTTTTCCATTGTTGTGCTGAAATGTTCATCACGGAGAAAAAGTTCAGCAAGTGAAGTTGCGGGTAAAACGCTAGTCGATGCCTGCTATGCACCTACGTAGACTTAGACTGCCTTGCGGGCAAATCCGCCTCGTGTGCAATAACTTCCTGTGTACCTACGTCGTCGTAGGTGCGCTGTAAACAAGCTAAAGATATACCTGACGCATGTATTCTGCTTTCCACTAGTGGGAACACCTACCCTGTAACAAACACAACTAACAAAACACCTCAAACATTTAAACTCGTCAATAAATCAATTTTATTAATAAGACAATTTTCAGGTTATACAGCCAGGATCATCATGCTCTTCGGTTTATGATAATGCCATTAAATTCTAAAAGAATTAAAAATAAAACATAAAAAATATCGAACATGTTACAGATCCTTCCAGTTAAGATTAACCTTGCCTGCCTTGAAGGACATGTTTAAATTACACGTTTTAAAAGCTTATCTAATCTTCTTTTCCAGTAACAATCCCGCTGCTAAGCTTCGGCATGGTTCAGGGCTGGCTCTCGCCCATGATATCAGTCCTGCAGACGCCTGGGGGGCCCACGCCGACCTATGAAAGCTCAGACATATCCTGGGTCACGTCAGTCACCTACATCTCGGCCATAGTCTTCGGAGCGCCCATGGGGCACCTCACTGACCGATTTGGTCGGAAGGCCATGACGCTAGTCACTACATTATCTTTAATTGTAAGTAGATCATAGTTGTTATCAACAGCCTACCAAGGGGCTCAAGCCTACCCTGAATAGGGTGATCAGGCCTTAGTCGATCACGCTGGCCTAGTGTGGGTTGGTTGACTTCACACACAACCTTTGAATTTCTTCGCAGGAGTGTGCAGGTTTCATCACGATGTTTTCCTTGTTGGAAACTAGCTCGTTGTTTTTTTATCCTTATTTTATATTTTATACGTCTTTGTAACTTCTTACGTTTTTGTTCAGTTCACGTCTTGTGTCATTTTAACGAAAGAGCGTCAAATAAGTTTATATAAATTTGAAATTCGGAAACACATTGGTACGTGGTGGGGATCGAACCCGCGTCTCCCGACGGAAGAAAGCGACCCTAGCTACTACACCACCAACGTTCTTAATAGATCAGATCATAGTAGATATTATGTAAAATTATACTAATATATAAATGCGAAAAATGTTTATTTGTCCTTCAATCTCGCAATACGAAGCAACGGATAAATGTAATTTTGCATGAGTTAAGCTACTTTTTACCGCGGGAAAAAATCTTAATTCCCCAGGAAAATAAAAAACAACCTACCCATTTTACCTACTCATTTTACCAAAAGGAGCCAGACGAGCTGACGTATTCGAGTTCAAGGAGCAGACAATAAAATTGCTTGACATATTTTAATAATAATAATAAATAAAAAATCTGATATAAATGATAAACAACCTATCAAGAAGACTCAACAGATATATTAAAATTAAATTAATCAGTGAAAACAATTAATTAAAATAATCAGTGATGTAACTTATCACAAAATGGCTCAAAATGTTTTTTATAATAACGAAAAAGAGCCGGTCCTCAGTCACAATACAAATAATACGAATTGTTATAGTCTAGAGAAGACTCTAGAAACTGGATCGGGGTCAAATCATTATGCGAATCCGATACTTGCAAGAGGACTGATCATAGTAATCCAAATCTAATTACTATGACATGAATCAAGATGATCCATGATGATAATGCATACTTTCAATTTATAGAATGATTTGTGACTATTTTCAATGTTTTCTTTTTTATTTTCCTCCTATGCCGTTTTCTACCTTGAAACGCTGAATACAAATATATCCTAATTACGTCTAAATTCGAAAAATACACAGTAATTTGGCTATATCTGGTTCTGAAGACTATTACGGTCACCCATTTATCGAACGCTCATTTGCAAATCGGAGATCACTAATTAGTGGTAGATACATGCATACTATGGTATTACCTAGTATGTATGACTGGGTTACTAATTATGGTTTAAATGCAGCTGAACATCTGATAAGATCTAAGTTATTTTTAGCGCTCGAGTTCTAGTGAATATTATTTTTAAGTCGATCGATTTATTGATTTTAAAGCTAGTAATTTTTGGCGGTAACACAGTTTTGTAGATTTTTTGTGAAGTGAATATTTTTGACTGAACAAACAAAAACAAAAGAAACCAGAAACTTAACATAAGTTCTTGATTATACAACAAGAGTTTTTGTGTTAAGTCACAGGTTAAGCTTAAACAATGCTACTTCCTGATGATACCTGTTTCAACATTTCACCTTCCTTATTTAACAAAGCATCCCCACATTCTCCCTTCCTTATAATCCACACAATGTTCCTAATCTAGTTTCTTTCTTAACATCGCTTCTTACAATAGATTACTCTGCCAACCGTGAAAGCGCCACAACACAAAAACTACGTTTTTTATTGGAATGGAAGTGACGTGTTTTTAAATCGTCCTATAACAAAAAATAACAAAAGCTATCTTTGGTTAAATATAACTAGGTTTATATTAAGATATTCAAGTCTAATATAATTCACACGTTTAGCAAATCTGAGGCAAAAATATGTCACAACGATGTCACATCACGGCAAAAGTTTTTATTTTACTATAAAATCATACTTTTATTTTTATTTTATTTTGTTAGGTCACCAACAGAGATAACAATAATACTTACAACTAAATAAATATGCATAGGATACTAGCCTAATTGTAACTCCAATTATAGGCGACAACGACATGCAAAATAGTACAGTGAACAGAAAAAGTTATAAAATGAAATGACAATAGCAATACTTACAGACCTACCACAGAAATGGCAACTTTCAGAAGAGTCGTGATTAGTTGAAATGCAATTACTACTAGTACCGCCGTTCATTACACAGATATGTTGGTAGGTCTGTAGCGAGGCCAGCGCTTCTGATCCCCAGGGTACGTCCGCTTTAATACATTTTCCTGTATTTTTTTAATGGTAAAAAAAAATTCTCACTTAGCACAAAAAATCATTATCGATCTATTTGCTCCGTGTTTTTACTGCGTAAAAGTAAGATAGATAGGTATTGTATAATGTATTATACCTAATTTGCCGCGCCGTGAAGCATAATGATGGAACTGAGTTTGTTCAGAGAGTGTTCATATTTATCAAATCTACTAGGCAGGGTGTCAAGTTTACAATAGTAATTCTTTACTGACATCAAATAGAAACAATATTAAAACAGAAGAGCCAAAAGGCGAACCTTATTTGTAAAGTAGTGTGGCCCAGCAGCCGCCACGGAGCTGCTGAACACTACACGAAGAATGTTGTAGAGGATGATAAAATAAAGCGTGGCAAAAACCAGGGTTAAGTCCGAAGAAAAGGTATTTATTTATTTATATAATTTATAGGTATTATAAAACTGGAAAAATAATAACAAGGATAAGCTTTTCACTGTTGGAGATCAGGATATGAAGTGAAGAATTTGGCAGAAAAAAGATAAATCGAAACGTAAGAAATCTAAATTTGAAAATGAATTTAAAATGAAAAATAAAACTGCCAGCAAGAAAGGTTGCCAGTCATAAAACAGAAAAGAGGACGAATGCCTCGTTACAGTAGTATTCTCTTCCAGGCCCTTTAGGGTATGTAAACAGCAGCGTACAGAAGCAAGCAGGCTGTGGTTGTAATATTTCAATAATTTTTACCGTCCGCGTGGGAACTGAATGCATTCCTAGACAGAGCTGTATTTAGATAACGCGCGAACTATAGTTTGGTGTTGTATGGTTATAGACTCAACACCAAACATAAGAAGACTATCTGTATTGTGCTTGTCCACAGGTATACTGGCAAATCAAGCTGCTAAGTCTGGAGCCGTGGGCGCTGATCCTGGCGCGCGCCGTCGCTGGCATTCCCTGCTCAGCCTGCTACATCGTCCTGCCTATCTACTTGAAGGAGATCAGCGACATCGACCTTCGAGGAGCACTGGGGTCGCTGCTTATCTTAAACAGGTAGTTTTCTTGCCTAAGAAGATATGCCTCCTGCACCCAAAGGTTGCCTGGAATAAATTGTTACCTAGTGATAAAGCCTATTTACACTTTTTGACGATTCCCCGATGAGTGTGTAATTTGTATTTATATTCTATTCCATAATTTTATTCTATTATACTACCAAACTGCGGCTACGCTCGCGTTGTGTAAGTTTATCCACAGATTCCGCCAAATTGTGTTAACGATCTCATCCAAAAAAATGTAATGACGGATCTAAGTGATGTAATAATATCCTATTGAAATAAATAATTTTTGAATTTTAATATCCCATTTTTAGGTTTCCGTAGTCAAAAAGGAACCCTTATAGTTTCGCCATGTCCGTCTGTCTGTCTGTCCGTCCGCGGCTTAGCTCAGAGACTCTTAGTACCTACTAGAAGGCTGTAACTTGGCATGGATATACATATTAATCATGCCGACAAAGCTGTAGAATAAAATTTTAAAAAATGAATTTTTAGGGTTGTTTTAAAGTGCTCATTTTTGTAAGAGTCAAGTGTCCCCTCCTACCAGCGAAACGATTGTATTTGGAAATGTGAAAAAATCATGGCTTATGATGAATTTAAAAGGAAAATTATCAACATAAAGTAGGCTTTACAGGTTAACGAATAATGTCCAACTTATAAAATGTACTTGTACTAGTAAGAAATTCGGTACTTAAATATCATAAAAAAATATTTTGATGAACGTTTACTGCCTTAAACCTAAGTAGTGTTGGACAACTACAGAATCCAACACTTTGCGTGGCCCAACACGTACTTGGCCGGTTTTTTAAATATATTTTTTATCCTATGTGTTAATCTAGACTAGAATACAAAATATCTCCAACCCAAACATTAACACCAGGACCGGGATTATTTTTAGTAATTTGTTCCTAGAATTCCTTCCTACTTGGGTACTACTTAACTGGGTTCAGTATTTTATTGTTCTGTAGTTGAGGCTTACTATCTTGTGCCTTATGCAATTTAATCTAATTGGACACAATCTGACGTTGACGAGAACATGCTTCTCATTTATAAAAGTCGACCATAAAAATAGTCAACTTAAAGTTAAACTAATGCTAATGCTACACGTGTGGGAACAAAAACAACCGAATTAGGTATTATATAATACGAAGTCAAATTATAATAGTTTGATTATCTATTAACATTTTTGTACAACCGGTTGGTGATTTAAAACAAGTTCTGGATGTTGTTTGTTGTTTTTTTTTAAGTAGGTCAATCAACACACAGGAATGTACCGGCCTACGGCCATGACGCTAGTCATACTTACTGAGTCATCCCAGAAAAGAACTTATCCAGGACGGTACTGCCGGGGGGCCGTTTCACGAAGCTACAAGTTACAAATTACAAGTACAATTCGATGTACATTGCGTAGACAGTGAGATTAAAACGATAAATCCTTACAGTTTAGGCGAATTAACTACGCAATGAATATCAAATTGTAACTTGTTACTAGTAAATTGTTGCTTCATGAAACGGGGCCCAGGGCCCTTCCTCTCTGTCTCTTTTTCCCCTTGGCAACATCGTGAGCCGAGGTCCTTGCCCGTCTGAGGGCGCCCCATGGCGTGTTGTCGTATTTTTAGGAGTTTGAGTCTGCTCCCGCGCGAGTCGCGTCCGCTATAATATTACCATTTTGCAAAATAGCAAGTGGGTCAGAAAAAAATGAAAAAGAGTCGCCAGGAAAATATAATAAAATATAATAGGTGTTGATATGTAAGAGCGTCGGTGGTCCAGTGGCTAGGGCCGCTCCCTTCCGTCCGGGAGACGCGGGTTCGATTCCCACCACGTACCAATGTGTTTTCGAATTTCGAATTTATATGCAAGTACGTTTATTCAACGCTCTTACGGTGAAGGAAAACATCGTGATGAAACCTGCACACTCCTACGAAGAAATTCAAAGGTTGTGTGTGAAGTCGACCAACCCGCACTGGGCTAGCGTGGTCGACTAAGGCCTAATCACCCTATTATGGGTAGGCACGAGCCCCTCGGTGGGGACGTATATGAGCTGTTGATGACGATATATATGTACATCAGAATTTAAACATACTTCTGGTTGTTATAGGGAATAGATTACATTTCTTTCAATATCTATGTACCGTTCATTGCTGTTGCATTATTTACCTCCCCAAGAGCTTGTTATCCAGACACACTAATGTACACTGGATATAAAAAAGTGTCATCTGTCTTAAAAAAAGATAGGCCACTAACAGCCTCCGTGGCCGAGTGGTCGAGATTTCGACTCCCATTACGGAGGTTCCGGGTTCGATTCCCGCTGGGGACACTGTCAAGCGAAAATCTCTTTGTGAGACTTTCCCCAGTTTGGTTAGGACATTGCAGGCTGAATCACCTGACTGTCCGAAAAGAAGGATGATTCCGTGCTTCGGAAGGCACGTTAGGCCGTTGGTCCCGGCTATTATCTAGTCGTTATATGAGCCAAATCAGTGGCCTTTGGCGGCTCTATAACACTGACACCAGGGTTTGTGAGGTCGTTTGGTCGACCTTACAACCCACACGATGATGATGAAAAAAGAAAGGCGATCTCATACAAAAAAAATCCTTTACTAACATAGCGTTCACCAAACTTACTATTAAACTTGCCTTAAATAACAAGTTATAAAACTTACATGAGATTTCTTAACTCCTATAACTCCAGGAACATAGGCTACTTGGCCAGCTACATCGGTGCAGACCTGTTGTCGGTGCAGACGATGCTGTGGTGTGGCATACTGGTGCCCAGCGTGGTTTTCTTCCTCTTCTTGGCCATGCCGGAGACGCCCGAATACCTCGTCAAGCAAGGCAACGTTGATGTGAGTAAATAGGGTGTTATGTCGTCGTAATTTCAGTCGAAAAATGTCCACTATGACTTTCAGCAAGAATATCCACAACGACTGTCTTACTATGAATTGGGACCATTAAATATGGAAACCTATGTAAGACCCCATAAATGGTTTATTCACGTTGTCCACAAAATTGTTTGAATGTATACAAATACAAAACAGGTTTTATACTATCTAGGCAACAGACTATTCTATTATTTTTGTAAAAATCAAGCTTGCGGTTAATTTAGTTTTAACGTCTGAAAATAAATGTAAGTAGCCTCTAAACCCAAATCGTGATTAACACAGCTAGCAAAGATAATACAATTTTCTCTACACGTTCTTCGTGTCGCAGCTATGTCGTAGCTAATCGCTACGCTAGCTACGCCGTAGCAAAGGTATGAGTAACGAAAAAAATAAAGACTGCCCTTTCAGGAAGCTAGGTCAGTCTTGGCTTGGCTCCGAGGGGTGTCAGTCCTGGACGATTCTTTGGAGCCGGAGATGGACCGGATCATCCAAGCAGAGAAGCAGACCCAGGCTGATCCAAAATCCGCATGGGGAGTTGTTTGTGAGTACCAAGAGTTTAAAAAAAAAAATTCAAGTTTGGCAGTAGAACATTATCTGGATAACTTGTAAGGAAGTAAACATACATACATTATCCTCCTCTTCCAAAGGGGTAGGCAGAGACGACTTCCTTCTTCTTTCCCCTTGCTAAGACATTCTTCTTTTTTACTTTTTTCTTTTAAGTCAGAACAAACATTATGTTTATTAACACGCTTTTATTAGCTTCACTTGTATGTATGTAAGAAAATCTTGGAATCTTAATTTGACCCACTTTCCGGTCTTCGATTAGGATGAAATTTTCCACACGCTCTGAGTTCTGATGACAATACATGACAAGCTAAGAAACGTCATTACAAATCCAATATGGCGGCCTCCCCAAGATGGCGGACTGGCTGTTTGAAATCTACCCCCATGATATGAGTATCAAATGAAAGGGTTTGCTGTCAGGAAAACGAAAAAAAATAGTCACGTGACTTAAATCCAATATGGCGGACGTCCAAGATGGCGGATTGGCTATTTGAAATGCACCCCTATTTGTAATTTTTAGTGCGTGCTAAAAGCGTGTTTTTTAGTTTTTTAAACTATTTGTATAATTATTTACTTCAGTAGACTTCTTGGCTTAAGCCAGAACAGTAGCTTCATCTACCCTGAGCTTCATCAACAGCTCATATACGTCCCCACCGAGGGGCTCAAGCCTACCCAGTATTAGGCCCGGTTTCCACCAAAGCGGAGAGGAGAGGAGATGTGTTTGAATAACCAATCAGATTTCGTTATTTCCACATCTCCTCTCCGCTTAGCTTCAATAACGAAATCTGATTGGTTATTCAAACACATCTCCTCTCCTCTCCGCTTTGGTGGAAACCGGGCCTTAGGGTGATTAAGCCTTAGTCGACCACGCTGGCCCATTGCGGTCTGGTCGACTTCACACACAACCTTTGAATTTCTTCGCAGGAGTGTGCAGGTTTCATCACGATGTTTTCCTTCACCGTAAGAGCGTCGAATAAACGTACATGTGAATTCGAAATTCGAAAATACATAGGGTACGTGGTGGGCATCGAACCTGCGTCTCCCGAACGAGAGGCAGCGGCCCTAGCCACTAGACCACCGACGCTCACCCCCCCCTGAGCTGAATGCATAATAATAATAATTAACGTAATAAGTCAATAATACTACATCATCAATCTGTCAAAAAGTCTCAAACCTAATACCAGCATATACATGCATACAATATAGTCCCTTATATTGTATGCATTGTTTAATTTAAAATTAATGATATAATTTATTACAAGCATGCTGTGATAGCCTATAAGTGTGGTGCATATTGGCAAAAAAATTGTAAGCATATATTTTATTTAAGTTTATATGTTACTATGTTGGCTGGCCTAATAAAATAAAATATAAATGTGAATTCCCGATTTCCAGTCAGCGACCGTCCAACTCTGCGAGCCTTCGTCATCACACTAGTCATCAAAATAACGCAGCAGTTTGACGGATACCTCATTGTCCTGATATACGCTGGATACGTCTTCAAACAAGCGGCTGCTTCATCAGAGCTGGACCTGAGCCCCAACAAGCAAGTCATGATGATCGGCTTAGTGCAACTGCTGGGATCCACATTAGCCACTTGTATTGTTGAGAAGACTGGGAGGAAGGTCAGAGTAGTTTGTCAATCAGCTGTATTTTCCTTGTTCCAATTTTCGATAGCCATTCTATACTCAAGGATATGTTGGGAGAGGACGACCAAAGAAAAGATGGATGGATTGTGTAAAAGATGACACGAGTATGTGCAGGAAGGATGTGAGTGTTGAAATGACGGTTGATAGGGATGTATGGAGGAAGAAAACATACTGCGCCGACACCAAATGTTTTTTTTATTATTATTATTATGGGTTTGCTCTTGACCCTGATCCAGCCCGAGAGTAGGAATGGGATCTACGATGTAGCGAGCTTACCCAGGAGGAGCCTATTCACTCTGGCTTTAAAGAGAGTCGGATTATATGTGCTCGGAAATACAGACGCCGGCAGGAGATTCCACTCCTTTGCGGTACGCATTATAAAAGATGTTGAGAAGCGTTTGGTGCGCAAGCGAGGTATAGTCACCAAGAAAGGATGGTAACCTGCCGTGCGTCTGGACGTCCGATGGAAGAAGGGGGAAGGCGGAATGAGTTCATGCAACTCTTGAGCACACTCCCCGAAGTACATCCTGTAAAAAACTGATAAGCAGGCAACCTTGCGACGATGAGCCAAGCTGTGAAGCTTAGCTTCCACCAGTTTTTTGTCGCCTATGATTCTCTTGGCTCTGCGTTCCACCGAGTCCAGTGCAGCAAGTTGGTATTTGGCCGAGCCGTCCCAAAGGTGACAGCAATTCTCCATGCAAGATCGGACTTGGGCTTTGTAAAGAGTTAGAAGCTGTCCAGGGGTAAAATATCGCCTCACCTTATTCAGGATGCCAAGCTTCCTAGCTGCAGTTTGAGCCTTGGACTCGATGGTTGCGCCGAAGTTGAGGTCGTTTGTCAACTCCATGCCAAGGAGCTCGAGCTTATCAGTGAGAGGAACAGATGTACCCCGAAAAGTAGGAGTCATGGTGAAAGGACTCCTTTTTGCGGTGAACAAACATGCTTGCGTCTTGGAGGCATTAAAGCTGACAAGATTACTGTCACCCCACTGGGAGACGTAATCCAGTGTCAGGTTCGTTCGCCTCACCATGGCCTCTCTCATAAACTGCACTTTATCCTCGCCGGCTCTCGCACTAGACAAGTATCTCTCCGCGACAGTACTGTCATCCGCATATCCAACAATATTAAGAGGTAATTGATGATGGGATAAGGGCAAGCCATGATTATTCTATACTCAACTATGCTAAGTAAATTGCCATCAGCAGTACGGCCGTCTATCTGAGTGTATCCCTTTTTCTCCCCTACAATATTACGTTTTTTCTTAATCTGCGTGCGTACAATGAAGTATATTCTTATCTATTAAGAATTGTACGTGAATGATGGATGATATCCCCCTGCCATAACTTGTCGTCCTCGTCCAAAAACGTACTTATCGTCATAGTTGTTTAAGATAATGCACCAGAGACGTTCCAACTAGTTCTTTCTTATTACAGCTGCTTCTGGTGTCCACATCGTTCGCGGTGGGAGTGGGTATGATACTTCTGGCCGCGTGGTTCTACCTCACGGCCGCCGGCGTGTGGCTACCGGGCTGGCTGCCGGTCTTCGCCATGTGCCTGGCCATCTTCGCTGATGCCGCCGGCTTCCAGCCCATATCCTACATCATTATCACCGATTTGTTTACATTCCAGGTAAGTGCTCAAACCCCTTTTCCTTTTAGAACGAGCTCAAAGCTTGAAATATACCAGCCAGTAGGTGTTAGTCATTAGTCATTAGTCATGACGGGCTGGTTTCCGCAACTCGACGTCAAATGCGCCTATTTTGCGTGTGGGTGGGAATGCGGTGTCATTCGAGCCAACCCAACTCTTCCAGGAAACCCAGTAGGCCCTTTACATTACCGGTTATCCCTGGAAGGTCCCTCGTTTGACCGAGGTATTTAGCCCTGTAGTCCGCCACTCCCGTGCACTCCATGAGGACGTGAGCGGCCGTTTCTTCTGCCTCCAAGCAGGCTCTGCAAAGGGGGCTGTCAGTAACACCTAGGACATATAGATGTTTGTTGAAAAGAACCATGACCAGTTATTGCTGCAGTCACCAAACGCAAGCGTGGTTTACTTAGCCGAAACAGGGTCTTAGCGAGCCTGGCACTGGGGGTTGGCAAGGCCATCTTCGCCTGTCTACACTCTTCATGGTTCGTCCAAAGAATGGCATGTTCGTTCCTAGTTGATTCTCTAAGTAATGTACGTACCATCCTGAAGGGAAGAGGGATGATAGGCTCGGGTCCGTATGCTGTTAAGCTAGAACCTCTACGAGCCATCCGCTGCATCGTTACCTCTAGATCCGCTATGTCCTTTTATCCATTGAAGGGTTACGCGGTTGTGTTGACATACCTCCATTAGTCGTTTGTGACACTCGTAGATTAGTCCCGAGGTGATGGTGTTGCTTTTTAGGGCTAGTAAGACGGCCATGCTATCCGAGAGGATTCGGATGGAGGAGTTTCTTACCATTCTCGATGCTATAGCATTAGCGGCCGTGATGATGCCCATACATTCAGCCTGAAAGACTGTGTTATGGGCACCCAGTGGGAGGGCTAGCTTGATGTTTAGGTCCTCCGAGAAGGTTCCTGAACCCGTGCCTGCCTCAGTTTTGGATCCATCGGTGAAGATTCTGAGCTCTTTAATGTCGAGCCCTTCAACCCGATGGTCCTCGTGTAATTGTATTTTGTACTTCTTATCGAAAACAAACTGTTTTGGAATCCTGTCACTGCAAGCCATTGAGATGGGGAAATTTTTGTGAACTTCCCCTAGAATGGCGGCGTGCGGGGTCCTGTTGTTTCTCCATAGTCCTAGGGTGTTAAGTCTTACCGCTGATGAGGCAGCCTCCTGCTGTATGTACAGCTGGAGTGGCGGAAGACATAACATGGCCTCCATCGCTGCCGTTGGCGTTGTCCTCATACACCCTGTGATCGCCATGCAGGCCAATCTTTGGAAGCTATGGAGTTTGCTTACCATTGTGGTTAGTTTGGTCCTGGTCCACCACACCACAGCTCCATAACAGACAAGAGGGCGGATTACCGTCACGTACAGCCAAAGAATGATGTTGGGAGAAAGTCCCCACTTTTTCCCCACCATTCTTCGGCACTGCCAAAAAGCAATACTCGCCTTCTTTAGTTTGTTGTCAATGTGGCTACTCCAGTTGAGCTTGCTATCCAGGATGATGCCCAGGTACTTCACCTCTGTTGCCAGCTGGAGTTCCGTTCCAAAGAGCTTGGGTAAAGTATACATACCAAGAGCCCTATTGTTAGTGAACATGACCATTTCCGTCTTTGTGGGGTTCACTGACAGGTCATATTCTTGACACCAGCGCTCCACGATGCGGAGAGCTGTTTGTTTGAGGCTGCACACTGTGCTGGCAAATTTGCCTGTAATGAGGATTACCAAATCGTCGGCGTATCCTATGGTGTAGTATCCATTGGCGTTAAGCTTGGTGATTAGGTCGTTAATGACCAAGTTCCATAGTAGCGGAGAGAGCACTCCTCCCTGAGGGCATCCACGTACCACCTCCGCCGACAAGGACTCACCTGCTAGTCGCACAATACGTTTGTTGAGCATGTTTGTGATCCAGTTTTTTACAACTGTAGACACACCATGCTTTGTTAGAGAGGCGCTTATACTGCTATGTTGCGTCTTGTCGAAGGCACCTTCTATATCTATAAAAGTTCCAAGACAGACGCATTTGTTTTGAATCGCCTCTTCAATCGAGGAAACCACTGCATGAAGAGCCGAGCCAGTAGGTGTACTTGAAACGGGAAAATTGCAAAATAACAGTTAAAAACCTCAAATAAACAAAAGAAGATCGCTAGCTCGAGGCGACGCACGTCCTATTTCTTTGTTAAAAACTTAATTTACCATAAATGACAATTGAAGCTGTCAATAACACAGCAGGGCAAAGGCCTTTCTTCCCAAAGATTTCAGACGCGCGTCGCCTCGCGCAGCAAAGCGATCGTCTTTTGTTCCCCTGAGTTTCCTCCTTCCTACCATTCCCTCCTGTCTTAGGCCATCTTTCGCCATCATCCGTTGTTATAGACGTCTAAATCTCCTCCTTAGACGACCTCGAATCAAATTACTACTTTGCTTTTTTGTTTTACAAATTACTTTTACCCATCAGGCACCCTCAATTAAGTATCTTTTATAGCAACTTTTCTATTTTCTTCCAGCTCCGAGGCACAGTTTCATCGTTCGCGAACATCTGCGCGAAACTGAGTAACTTCGTCCAAATGAAATGGTTCACGAATCTCTGCGAATTGATAGGAATCCACTGGACTTTCCTATTCTTTGCTGTAGTCTGCTTCTCTGCCTGTTTCTACACTGTGATCGACTTCCCTGAGACGAGGCAGAAGAGCGTAGAAGAGATATATGCGAAACTATCCAGCAGGAAGGAGAAGAACAAAACTGAGGCTGTGCCGTAGTGTTAAGAGTTTTGGTTAGATAAATGTGTATTGAATTTGTGGTTATGTCAGGTGGAGCAGTTTGATGATAGAAAACTATGCCGACTGTCATATTTTTCATGCCTGCGTAATAGGGTGCAATGGGATGAAGGCTTAGCTAAACGTGATCGAACCACGCGTCAAATAATATGTGAAAGCTATATGCAAGGGGTGGGCATACGATAGCCCTATGTCCTTTTACAGAAAATTAAGAATGCTTCTTATGAATTTGCTCAGACTGTGTAAGTACAATTTACCTAGGTACTGATATTACTTCTTGGTGGACTACACCAAATAAGCGGCTTCTTTTTTTCCATAGGGCGAATATGGAGGAGATACTTTGAGGCCAATCTTGTCTCATTACCTATTTCCTCTTATAACAACGCCTCATGGAGCGTAGCAGATCTATAAATATATGCTTGTAAAAAGTACGAGAAGTACATCCTGGGCCCCGTTTCACGAAGCAACAAGTTAGAATTTGATATACATTGCGTAGCCAATTCGCCTAAACTGTAAGCCCTTATCGTTTTCTCTAATCGTCTACGCAATGTACATCGAATTGTACATGTAATTTGTAACTTGTAGCTTCGTGAAACGGCCCTCTGATGTAGTGTGTAAATAGGCACTCAGTGAAAGATATATGAATGAGTTTGTATGCTGAAGTTTGATTTAGTCATCGTGTGTTTGCGTTAGTTGGATAAAAGAACATTTTTAAGGTTATAGGAGCACAAGACTTTGAATAATGTGATCATCAAATAGGTAGTACGTACACTAAGGAATTCTTAATGCCAAGAATGGACAAATCGAAAAATAGTTCACCGTTCCATACTTCTTTATGAAAATGCCAAAAACAAGACTATTTTGGTACCTATAGAGTTTAATTAATAAAGTATGCGCTTAAGCTTTTGTTTGTACTCAGAACCATGGTTTTGATACGTATCAAGTACCTACAGGCTTTCAAGATTATTTTTAGGAATATAATCTCTGTGTAGGTAGGTAGGTTTTTAAATTATAAAAAAGTATATATTTTACAAGACTTGATTTTGTTTTACGGGTCGCTTTCAATTTTATTTTAATATTTTTATCAGCCGAAAGACGGCCTTGTTCAGCAGTGGACGTCTTTTGGTTGAAACTATGATGAATATCTATAATAGGGGATCGAACTGTTCACCATATTTTATGAATTTACCATATTCTTTTAAAATATAGATTAGTAGCAGACGATTCGCGAAGAAAAAAACAGAATCGGTTGAAAAACGAATTTACAGTGATTTTTTAAAGTTTCAATATGTCTGTCTAAAAACTATTTTTTGTATGGAGATTATATGGCGTTACTAACAAATGACGTCACAAGTGGGTATGTGGCTCTCTGTCTTATCTTAAATTTCAAACCTTTATAACTCGGTCAATTTTAAAGAAAGAGCAAACATTCTTTTAGTGTGTTCGTCAGCAGAAACTAAGAAGTTTGGATTTATAAAATAGTAAAAAAGTAGTCCGATCCCCTATTAATTATTATCTTGTATATGTAATACACACAATTTAAAATAATAATGCACTAAAATGTGACAGCCATAGTAAAAATTATGGCATACTTATAATTGTATATTATTTCGGAAATTTTGTAAATAGATCTACGAGGAGGGATCAAAAAGTAGTGAGAATGAAATAGAATATAATGACTATTGATAACTTAATAATTTATTTTTCTACATAGTCTCCGAGTCTCTCTACACACCGAGTCCAGCGCTTTTCCAAGGCTTCAATCCCTTTAAAAAAAAAAGTTTTGTCTTGGTCCTGCAAAAAGCTCTCCACGGCATCCATCACCTCGTTATCGTCTTCGTACTTGTTTCCCCTTAAGTATTCTTTCAATTTGGGGAACAGATAAAAATCGCTAGGCGCCAGATCTGGTGAATAAGGGGGGTGGTCAACCAATTTCGAAGCCAGCTTGCTGAATGGCAGCCATCGCAACTGCCGACCTGTGCGCGGGTGCGTTGTCGTGATGAAACAGCACGCCCCTTCGATGTTTCCCTCTCCTTTTCTCTTTGATGGCATTCCTCAACTTGGGAATTAAAGCTGCATAATATTGGCCTATAATAGTGGTTCCACGCCGCAGGTAATCAATCAAAAATATCCCTTCTGAGTCCCAAAATATTGAGGCCATAACCTTGCCAGCCGATGCCACGGCACGAAACTTCTTCGGGGTCGGTGATGATGGCCGTTTCCATTGCGAAGATTGCTGTTTTGTCTCAGCATCAAAATGATGGACCCATGTTTCGTCCATTGTTGCGAAACGAGACAAAAAGTTCTCAGAATCTTCTTGAAACTCGTCCAACAATATCTTCGAAATGTCAAGTCGATTTTGATTCTGACTGTCGGTTAACATTCTCGGCACCCATCTTGCGGAAACTTTTCTCATATTCAAAAATTGTTTCAATATGGATTGAATACATCCATATCAATACAATTTTCTCGACTTTCGCAACATTTTCTTGGGTGACTGACGTCGATGGACGGCCGCAACGATGTTCGTCTTCCGTGCTCGTTCTCCCTACTCGAAATTGAGAAGCCCACCTTGCGACAGTAGAATACGGCGGAGCAGACTCTCCTAATGTTGCCTCCAAATCGCAATGAATCTCTTGAGTCGTTAACTTTTTTAAACAGAGGTATTTAATAACGGCTCGCACTTCGTTTTTCTCCATTTTCGAGAACACGTTCCGACACGAAGCAAACATATGACTACATTCAGAAAAAAACAAAAGAGAATCGAAGATTTTTTTTCTTTATTAATATTACAAATATGTACCTGAGCTATGCCTGCCAGTATTTTTTTTTCTTACCAAGGAGTATGTCGTTCTCACTACTTTTTGATCCCTATGTTCAGAATGATATGTTTTGTTAAAAATAATGAAAATCGTTTCAATGATATAATTTTTTGAAAAAAAAACGTAAATTTTTATTTCTATTCCAATTTTTTTTGCGAAGTTTCCAATGATGGACCCGTAAGAATTTACAGGTAAAGGTTTACCCATAGATAAATAATAAATATGTGGGTAGGGACATCTTCACACACGGCCATCTGATCCCAAACTAAGCAGAGCTTACACTGGGTGTCCAAAAAGGGTGTTGGCAGTTTATATACGAAAATCATAAATGAAAAATATATCATTTCATAATTTTATTACTATTTGCAAAAAGTACATACAATGGAAAGTTTACGACGAAAAAATCATGTTGTCCAAATGACGTCCATTACGATTTTGACACTCTTCAAGTCGTGGCCGTAAATTGCCTAAGACACGTTCACATAAAACGTTAGTGATTTTTGTTATTTCACTTGCAATATTGTTTTTCAATTGGCTAAGAGTTGACGGCTTCTTTATGTAAACCTTACTCTTTAGGTAACCCCATAAAAAATAATCAAGTGGACTTAAATCCTAGGGGGCATATTTAAGGTTCCCGTTTATTGAGATAACTCTTTCTGGGAATAACTCATTCAATGCTTCAATAGACCTTCCACTCGTGTGACATTTGGCACCGTCCTGCTGAAAAAATGTTACCTCTAAATTCAAAAGATGGTGCAAAAAAACTTTCAATCATGTTACAATATCTGTCCGCGCTAACTGCAAGTGCATGTCCCCTACCGTCCTCAAAGAAATAGGGGCCGATTATGCCCTTGGCGGACATTACCACCTTAGGGCTGTGAAGTGGACGCATATGCTTATAAAGAGGATTTTTATCACACCAATAGCGACAGTTTTGTTTATTGACATGGCCATTTAAACGGAAATTTGCTTCATCGCTAAACAAGACATTGTTGAAGTTGGTAAAGCGCGCAAACATCTCCTGAACAAAATTTTGCCGCTGTTCATAATCTGTGGGTTTTAATTCTTGCACTAATTGAATCTTGTAAGCACGTAAATGCAAATCCTTCTTTAAAATCAGGTGCAATGTTGATTTTGCAATGTTTACGGATTGACTTCGCTTTCGCAGTGATAGTGAGGGTTCTTGCCTTACCGACTCGTGAACTTCTTGAATAACTGCAGGTAGCCTTATTTCTCTCGGACGTCCGCAATCAAAGTTTTTTAAAGTTGACCCTACACTTTCTAATGATATTCGCACTGGGAGATAAAGAAATGTCCCGTATATTGAATTGCGCGTGATATAAGCGGCGAGCTGTTATTATCGAATTATTGTTTTGATAATAAACTCGTACACAAAATGCACGCTGAGCTCCGGTATACGAATCCATTGCAACTAAATTTACAATAAATTCCACGTATGACATTATATATTTTTTTGTTATCTACCCTCATTAAGACGATTTATTGATATTTAAAAGTGCAAATACCCTTTTTGGACACCTGTACTATGGACAGTATCAGATAGCTGATAATATAGTTACAACGAAGCATAGGGTCGCAGGGTGATAGCGGGTAAGAATCCCGCCCAAGGCAAACATTCATGTGTTCATTTATTTAAGTTTCTACTTATATTCTGTGCTTATACACACGAATGTTTGCCTTGGGCGGGATTCTTACCCGCTACCCCGCGACCCTATGCTTCGTAGGCAGGCATACTATCGACTTAGCTACAAATCCGTCAATATCACCAAACCTACTGGCTTATGAATAACGAGAGATGCAACATGCGCATGCGTGTATAATACAAAAGAACGATCATAAATATACAATTAAATTAAACAGCCTTAAGCAAAAGGCGGCCTTACTGCTTATTGTGCGTTGGCAAACAACGTTCCTTTCTACATTACAAAAATATAAAAAAGGCGAGATGAGAGTAAAACCGATGGTTGATCTAACTTTCCCAAGCTTACATCAAATCAATCAGCCTATTGCAGTCCACTGCTGGACGTAGGCCTCCCCAAGAGCACGCCAAAGCGTACGATCACCCGCTTTCCTCATCCAGCCATCACCAACGACCTTCCTCAGGTCATCAGTCCACCTGGCAGGGGGCGTCCCACACTACGTATCCCGAGACGCGGTCTCCATTCAAGAACCCGTCTGCTCCAACGCTCGTCGGTTCTGCGACAGACGTGCCAGCCCACTGCCTTATGTCTTACACCAAAACTTAGCTTGAAAACTTAATAAAATAACACTATCGAATTAAAATAGTTTACGGTATATTAATATTATTAATCATGCTTCTCGTCAGGCTGTGTGACCTCTTCTTCTCTCCACTCTTCAGGGGTGACTTCTGGGGCAGGTAGCATCTGTACAATCGAATTATCGTAGGTTTTATAACAGTCACGAATATAATTGTTCTTAATAATGTCAGATATGACATAGATTAATTACCGATTTTTTATCATGAAGGCACAGAATTAGTATTGAAGGTACAGTTTAACAAGTTGTAATAAGTATAATTTGGTGTTTACTGTACTGTATCTTGAACGTTCCCTTTGGATTATTAATTGGTCTATCATAATATTATAGTCCATTATTTACTTCTTTGAGATACAATTATAATGTAGTTGCCAAAATAGTTCAGACAACTTGGTTAGACAATTTATTAAATTGTGCTGTACAATTTTAAAAACACAAAAACATGAGGCAAAATTATTTGTTGCTTCTCAAAAAGAAGTAGGCACTCACGTTATGAACAGGAGGTTTAACGGCCGTCTGCCGATCTACTATTTGCATAGCCTGGATCAGATCGTCGGTCGACTTGTACGATGAAATTGTTGATTTCACGAAATCCCTGAAAATTATATTCCTTAACAACATTTTCAACACTCGCGATGTTAACTTGAGGAGTGAACAGATTACCAATTCAATGCGGTCAGAGCGATAGATTCAAGAGGTTTTGAGTTCGAATCCCCGTGGGCACATTGTCAAACAAATATCGTTCGGTGAGATTGTCCCCGTTTGGTTAGCACATTGTCATTGAATCACCTGATCAGTCATCAACAATCATCAACAGCTTATATACGTCTCCACTGAGGGGCTCAAGCCTATCCTGAATTACTGTGATTAGGCTTTAGTCGACCACCCTGGTGCGGGTTGATTGCCTTCACACACAACCTTTGAATTTCTTAGCAGAAGTGTGCAGGTTTCGTCACGATGTTTTCCTTCACCGTAAGAGTGTCGAATAAACGTATATATGAATTCTAAATTCGAAAACATATTGGTACGTGGTGAGGATCGAACCCGTGTCTCCCGAACGGGAGGCAGCGGGTCCAGCCACTAGACCAACGACGCTCTGACTGACCTGATCAGTAATCACCCGAAAAATGAGGCGATCTTTGAAACTTACGTCGTTGGTTCCAGCTATTTATTTACCGAAGTACGAGTAGTACCTAGTTAGATCGTTAACTGTTGTTGTCAACTCATATATGTCTCAACTGAAGGGCTCAAGCCTACCCTGGATTAGGGTGATCACGCTGGCTCAAACTTTACATTATACACAACCTTCGATTTTCACTTCCACACGATATTTTTCCATCACTGTAAGAGCATGGAATAAGCGTATTATAAATTCTAAATTCGAAAATACATTGGTTAGAGTCGATCTGGCGCAGTCCAGACGGGGGGCAGCAGCCCTGGCCACTCCACCATCGCCTCTCGTGACTTACCTGAAGTAGAACGCCTTGATGAAGACTGCGGGCTGGTACTCGTGTCCACATCGCTCCGGACCAAAGCTCATGATGCCCATCAGACGGTTCTGCTGCACGGCGGGGGCGCCGGCATCAAACTGACAACAAACAGTTGAAGATATGATGAAGGGGGAGCAAATATTGAATAAAAGACAAGCTTATAGAGTTGATAAGTTGAGCTCATGATATCCATCAAACAGTTCTGTAAAGCACGTCATAAAGTTGACGACAAACTTTCAGTTTCAATCAATCAATCAGCTTAATGCAGTCCATTGCTGGACGTAGGCCTCTCCAAGGGCACGCCAAAGCGCACGATCACCCGCTTTCCTCATCCAGCGACCACTGCGACTTTCCTTAGGTCACACTCCACCTGGCAGGGGGGCGTCCTACACTACGTTTCCCGAGACGCGGTCTCCATTCGAGAACGCGTCTGCTCCAACGCTCGTCGGTTCTGCGACAGACGTGGCCAGCCCGCTGCCACTTCAGCTTGCTACACTTCTTGACGATATCAACTACCTTGGTCCTCTGCCAGATGATTTCGTTTCGAATTTTATCCCGTAGCGAAATACCAAGCATAGATCTTTCCTTGGCTCGCTGAGTGGCATGTAGCCGATGGGCCAGCTTCACCGTCATGTTTCACGTCTCGACTCCGTATGTCAATACGGGTAGGACACACTGAGATTATACACCCAATTCAGTCAGTTTATGATGTAACAAAGATAATGTAACAAAGATAAAGATAGCATAATGATTTAAGAGATGATGTTCAATAAGACAAGCTGGTAGAGTTTAACTTGGGCTCACGACATCCAACAAACGTTTCTATTAGGCGCTGGCTTAAAACTAATAGACAAACGTGTGTTGGTGATGTGACTGTGACATAGAGAGAGTCCTAAATTTATAGATAATTGAGGTGCGTAGCTCACTTTTAATAGTAGATATGAATTGATTGAATCAGTGATTTAGTTTTCTCTCTGTACTGAAATTACTAATTCTCCAAATTCATTGTAGTTATATTGAAGTCGACTCGTACAGGCTCAGTCTCGAATAAAATCGAAGCTCTCAAATTCTTTTTAGTCTGATGTTTCTTTTTGGTCATCAGTGACAATCAGTCCATGAAGTGAGTTGCCAACAGGACAGTACTTTAATACACCATTTTTAATTAATAAATATCGTTTTGAAATCAATAATGAGTATTTGGTACCAAATATGGCCCGCAATATAATTGATAATTATGTCTGTTTTACAGGTCATCTTAGATAGCTATCAAAGAAAGTTCAACATTTGCTGTGAATACCTGCCTTCTATCTGAACTCTCTTTAATAATAAGGAACCCTGTCCCGCAATGAGTTCACTGCGTATGCCAGATAGGTTAAGGTCGGGCTTCTGATCGTCCGTCTTCCAGGCACCCCAAAACGTCGCTGCAGCATTCGGTGGAACAACCAGATACTGACGACCAAGGAGAATATCAGCGATATCAGCAACAAAACGTCATCAAGCCTAAACTTCACGTATCTCACTACTCTTCTTGCTGGGTAGATTTTCACGAAAGAAGACATCAGCTAAAATGTGAATAAAGGACACTAACTTATGTTAGCCAAGATTGGGGCTTAGAGTTACAATTATAATAACAAAGAGTAATGAAGAATCTCCGAAAAACTGGGAATCACGATAAAGTGAAATATTTTGTGAATTGTCAAGTTATTTGACTGATAGCGTAGTTTGCCTATAAACACAATTTGATGAAAGAATGTAAAACAGAAGAGGTTTCATTGGCCAATATATTTTCCTTGCGTAAATGCGGAGCCAACACAAAATAAATTATAAACCAGAAAATGTTTTTTATGTCGATCTTGTACAGGACTCGAACCTGCATCTCCTTGGCTCTTTTGTTTATTGTAATGTATTATCTTCATTTATTTTATGTAATAACATTAAAATATAACCATTTATATTTTCCCCTTTATAGATATTTATCTACTTATTTATTTACTTGATCTTACCTCTACCCTGTGCTGTCTTTTTCAAATTATTCCGTTGATATTATAATTGTTTATTATTATTATTATTATTATTAAACAATTATAATATCAACGGAATAATTTGAAAAAGACAGCACAGGGTAGAGGTAAGATCAAGTAAATAAATAAGTTTTAAGCGCGTTTAGTTTCCCAAACTTGACACTGGCACAAAGTTAATCTAGTGCCATAACAAAAAAAAAACTTTATACCCAATTTGTTCAAAAACTTCTAATTGAGTTAAATTAAATTATTGTTACCAGACAAGCGTCTCTTAAGTTACAATTATAATAACAAAGAGTAATGAAGAATCTCCGAAAAACTGGGAATCACGATAAAGTGAAATGTTTTGTGAATTGTCAAGTTATTTGACTGATAGCGTAGTTTGCCTATAAACACAATTTGATGAAAGAATGTAAAACAGAAGAGGTTTCATTGGCCAATATATTTTCCTTGCGTAAATGCGGAGCCAACACAAAATAAATTATAAACCAGATAATGTTTTTTATGTCGATCTTGTACAGGACTCGAACCTGCATCTCCTTGGCTCTTTTGTTTATTGTAATGTATTATCTTAATTTATTTTATGTAATAACATTAAAATATAACCATTTATATTTTCCCCTTTATAGATATTTATCTACTTATTTATTTACTTGATCTTACCTCTACCCTGTGCTGTCTTTTTCAAATTATTCCGTTGATATTATAATTGTTTATTATTATTATTATTATTATCAAACAATTATAATATCAACGGAATAATTTGAAAAAGACAGCACAGGGTAGAGGTAAGATCAAGTAAATAAATAAGTTTTAAGCGCGTTTAGTTTCCCAAACTTGACACTGGCACAAAGTTAATCTAGTGCCATAACAAAAAAAAAAACTTTATACCCAATTTGTTTAAAAACTTCTAATTGAGTTAAATTAAATTATTGTTACCAGACAAGCGTCTCTGGTGCCGTTCCGGAGCGAGGCGCAGAAGAAGTCGTCGGTGAACATGAACCCGTTGACGAGCTGGTACGCGTCGATGCAGTAGTGCTGGGTCCGCACCTTCAGCCTCGCCGTCAGCAGGTCTGGCGTCTGGTCGCGGAATGCCGTGTCGGTGCCCTGCCAAGCGTCAGAGATAGCTGGAGTAATGACAGGTAGATTTTATACGACTTTATACGTAAAAGACCTCTATTAGAACACTATTCTTCTAGTTTATATTCCTGTTCTGTGTTTTTTTACGCAGTAATAGTACATTACTGCCGCGGCCGCAAAATTAGTTATTGTTGGACGAGGACACGTTTAAAGACCAAGCCGCAGGTGAGGACTTTTATTGTGTACGAGTCCAGCAAGAGTTATTGCGGCCGAGGCCTGTATAGTTATTTTCTCTGAAATACGCGAGGAAATTATAAAACGTTAAAAAAATTACCTTTTAAGAACCTTGGATTTGGATGTCTACTCGTATCGTACTAAACTTATAAGTTCTAACCTTTATCACTTTAACCTCTAGAATTGATAAAATATAATATTTTTTATAGCGAAGTTTAAGGATATGGTGTTCTGTAACTCATCAGTTAAGAATTTATTTGGTTAATGTAACTTGCATGGTTCAGTTAAAATCGTACTTATTATAAAACTCTGTTTTTTTTACACTAACTCGAAAACAAAAGAAGATCGACGACTTATATTGGGCACACTTTTTAAAAGGAGTCAACACTCCACCTAAAAGGATGGCCAGATATCTCGTGGGGGCCACTCTTGTTAGCTTAGCCTATTAGACCTGATGTCTGCCGAATTAGGGGTAAAAAGAAAGGTTAGTTCTAAACGAGTGAAGTGTCTTCTGCAGGTCTGCATACAATCTTGACTTGACTCACTTCGCTCTTAGATTACTAAGCATACGTACTCACATAACAAGAATAAAGTAGATCCTAGTATGAGTGAAATCTAAATTGTTACCTTCGTAGCACCCCATCCCGTGATGACGACAAAGCTCTGCGCGTATGGCTCTCTCATGCCCTCGTAAATCTTGATTAAGTTTACGTACTGCCCGAATTCTGCAATTTAAATTTATTAGTACTTTTTATATTAATAATTAAATATGTAATTCAATGTTAATTTATACAAAAGTAACGGTCCGCCCGCGGCTACTCTCGCGTTGTGTAATATTTTCCCGTGGGAACAAAACTTAGTCCTTCTTAGTCTTATTCGCCGAATAGTAAGTATTTACCGAATATTCGTATTCGCCGAATATCATCACGAATCTGAACGCAACGCAAATTACGGTTTGGCTGTGCACCGTGTATCCAAACACACCTACTACGCACTCTATTATCGGGGATTCCCCTAACATTAAATGCAGTGCTGTATGTTAATAAAGGATACAAACTATCTCCATTCCAAATTTCATCCAAATCCGTTAAGTACTTTAAGCGTGAAGGCTGAACAAACATCCAAACATCCAAATATATTTTCACATTTATAATATTAGTGGGTTGGGATAATTCGTTGGATGGGATGGGATGAAAATGTATGTAAATACTATGAAACCAAAAGAGTTGTCATAATAATACCTACCTAAGTTGACGGCCAGTTTAAGGAGGGCGATGTCAGCATGAGGCACTGGTTCCTCCTCGAACTTGGGATGCCTGACTGCGCCGTTGACGTCCACCAGGTGACCGCCTTCGTGGGCCCGCGAGCTGCCCACGCGCACCTTCACATATCTGGTCAAGGTCTTCATAGGGGATACGTGGAGGACACTGATTAAAGATTATCCAATTTAATCCTCTAATGTATTAAATTCCTTTAGTCTTCATTCTCGTTATCTTTGCAACTCTATAACACTTGTATAGGACCTAAGACTGATAGTACACAGAGTCTTTAAATTCTATATTTCACCACAACACTTAAATATTATTGTCTCCAAAAAAGATAAAAATGTTCGAAGTCAAAATCATTTTTCGACGTCAAAGGACAAAAGAAGTTTGTCCCTAGTAGACACATTCACTACGAGTGTACGCTCGCTCTGGAGAAGAACGGCCGGAAGAAACTCCACAGGATTCGTATCTTCTGCACTTTTTTCAGGCACTGTCCGAGTTTTTTTTTTACTACTCTGTTCTAATGAACAGTCATGGTAAGCTCATTAAAAAGCTTATTTTAAATCAAAATCGTGGTAATAACCCAGTAGATATCTAGCTTTTTAATGAGCTTACCGATATTCCGACTATGTGTGCTATTAAGCACACATAGTCGGATCATTATTACCACGATTTTAATTTAAAATAAGCTTTTTAATGAGCTTACCATGACTACGGCAGAACTGACCTGTCTGGTAATAACCCGGTAGATTGTGTGTTATTAATATTAACAACCGCGAAAACCTAAAAGTGTTTACTCTGTTCTACTACTGTACAATAAATGAAGCACAAACGTTATTAGGAACAGTTTCACTCACCCTATCAGTCAGTTCACTATTGCATGCTGTGGGCTTATTTTCAATGGCTCCTACGCCAAATTTCTGGTCAAGGTGAAGTGATGGAGACCAAAGAAGTTGTCAAACTCACTAATTCAAGCAGTGCGCAGCAGTAACGACCCAGTTGACATCGATGATGGCGCCTGCGCACCACAAGCGGCCGTTGATGATGATGGCTGCCATGTACGGGAAGTTCAGCATGTCCGTGCTGCAGTGCAGAATATTATCAGAGGAAAATTTTTGTCAGAACGGATGAATAATACTTTACATTATACAATGTGGGTATTTGGGCAGGCCTCTACAAGGCGATCTCACGACCTGATGGAGGTCGCGGAAAATCGCCAAATACGGGTAGCGAAGGACCGGTCGTAGTAAAGATCCTTGGGTGGGGATGACATTTGGCTAATAAAAGCTGTAATGACCCAACTGAACTGATGCGCTGATGATGACGAAGATGTTTTACAGCAATAAGCAAATGCGAAGAACTCATTATTTTTCTTGGCTATGCTTTGCTACGGCACATTTTCTTTGATTAGAGAGTACGATCCAGGTAAAGATAGTGAGATCTCCTAAAGACATCCAACATATGATATTTTTACAGGATAACTAGCGGTCCGCCCGCGGCTACGCTCGCGTTGAGTAAGATTTTCCTGTGAGAATAAGACATCCCGTTAAAAGTATCCTATGTGTTAATCCAGGTTACAAACTATCTCCATTCCAAATTTCATCCAAATCCGTTGAGTAGGTACTTTAAGCGTGAAGGCGGAACAAACATCCAAACATCTAAACATCCAAATATATTTTCACATTTACAATATTAGTGTTGTGGCCCAGCAGCCACCACGAAGCCGCTGAGCACCACGCGAAGGATGTTGTAGAGGATTTAAAACGTGGCAAAAACCAGGGTTCAGTCCAGGTAAGGGTAAAGGAATTTATTTACGTAGACAGTAAAGGTATTTATTAATGTTTTAATATAAACTGACAAATAGTAGAGTACGTAGAAAAGGTTTAGATATGTACTTTCGGAGACCAGGACATGAAGTGATTACAGAAAAAAGACAAAATCGAAAAGTAAGAAATCTTAATTTGAAAATGAAAGATAAAACTGCCAGTAAGAAAGGTTGCCAGTCATAAAACAGGAAAGAGGACGAATGCCACGTTACAGTGTAATGTGATATAGGTTAATTTGAGGACTAACAAAAGGTCATAGTAGTGGCTACTCGTTTTCTCCCTCTCAGTGCTTCCCAGAGCAGTTCGCGTTTACCCGGTCTCATTGAAGCTCAGGAAAAGACGACAGTTTTACCTATTGCCGCCCCGGATCCTCAGCGCCTGTTTGTTTTCTTCGCCTCGAATGCGCAGTCCATCCACCTGGCCGAATTCTCCACCAGTCCCGTACTGGCGCCGGCTCGGCTGCTCGTCTAGCTCATCGTTGTCGATATTCAGTTCGAGGTTCACTTTGTGCAAAGGTATTGGGTACTTAAGCAGTAAGATATTTACTAGTACCATCCCAAGAAAAAACAGGTAGGTACTTAGTTTTAATCATATAAGGAGACTGACAATCTATTAGCAGTAATTAGTTAACCATTATCAATTATGTTTTAAGTCGCATTTCACATTACCTTATATTAAATAATTGTTATTTTAAAAACAGTTTGATTAACACTTACTTTATAAGCACTTACTAACCTGATTCCTAAGACACAGGCATTTACTTACTTAGTTTAATAATCAAATTGTTACTTAGCAAATTATTTTATATTAATGCTTGCAACTTTGCTTTTATTTTCTTATTGTATAACTTGATAAAAATAATATTAATTATAAATTATACTTGTCTTAGTAGTCCTGTACAATGTTTATATTAGCCGAAATCTTGGGCAGAATAAATTTATCTTTATCTTTAGATCACTGGCTAAACATGAACTGAACGTATGCTGCACGGGACTAGTCTTTGACTGTCTTCCCAATGAAATGATTTTCAAACAACACGTAAACAAAAGGAGTATGGGAATGTATCTAGGAACAAGGAACCAGGAATGTATGAACCGCCGAGGCTGCTATTTATGTATCCGGAATAACAAAAAATAACAAACATCTATAACCAAATATACTTTTATTGCTTTTCAAAATATTCCCCGTGATGATCGATGCATTTTTTCATACGTTGAAACCAACTTTCGTAGCATTTTTTCCATTCTGTATCGGGTATCTCAAAAACGTGCATTTTGAAAGCATCAACGGCTTCTTCCCGGGTCGAAAATCGGTGTCCACGTAATTTGTTCTTCACGCTTGGGAATAAATAAAAGTCGTTGGGTGCCAAGTCGGGACTGTACGGCGGATGACCCGTCAATTCGATCATTTGACTATTTAAATACTCCGTTGTTGCGGCCGAGGTGTGACAGCTGTCGTTATCGTGGTGAAGGATTATTCTTCGTTGTCGATTGTTCTTGCGTATTTCTCCAAAGACTTCTGGCAAGCAAATGGTGGTGTACCATTCAGAATTAACCGTTTTACGATTCTCTAGTGGTACTGTAGCCACATGTCCACTAATACCAAAAAAGCAGGCAACCATTTGCTTCAAAGTGCTTTTTGCACGAACAACTTTAGTTGGGTTTGGCTCATTTTGGAACACCCAAACCGTTGACTGCTGTTTAGTTTCGGGATCATACGCATATATCCAAGATTCGTCTCCTGTGTAGATATTATGAACAGCTTTTGATGTACCACATTTGTATTTTTCTATCATTTTTTTGCACCAATCAACACGAGCCTGTTTTTGTTCAACAGTTAAGTTGTGCGGGATCCAACGAGAACATTTTTTTTTACAGCCAAATGTTCGTGTAATATTTTATAAATACTCTTCATACTAATGCCCAGAAATGCCTCTATCTCGCGATATGTAACATGACGGTCTTGCATTATTAGTTCGCGCACAGCATCAATATTTTGTGGTACAACAGCCGATTTAGGGCGACCTTCTTTAAAATCGTCCGCAAGCATACGACGACCACGATTAAACTCACTGAACCAGTGATACACAGTGGTTTTCGATGGGGCTTCCTCCCCAAAAGTCGACAAAAGTTGATCCATGCACTGTTTTTGAGTTAATCCACGCCGAAAGTCGTAATAAATCATAGCACGAAAATTTTCACGAGTCAAATCCATGGTGATGATAGACAATGAATTTTAAAACTGGCGCCACAATGAAAAATCAATTGACAGATGAATGAAACAAACTTCTTTTTTTTTCTTCTTATGGCACTAGTAATCTTTGTGCCAGTGTCGAGTTTTTAATTTACTAAGAAATAAAGGTAGGGAAACTATAAATATCACGAAAAAAGGATAAGGATTGAAAAATGGAAAGGAAAGTGAGTATTATACAAAAATATTATAAAAAAATAAACAAATATGAGTGCTAACTGTATGTATTTACAAAATATATGTAATTATTTATTATTATTTTACAGCCAAAGAGTTCTATTTTGAAATGTTATAATTTCTTTTTAAATATTGTTTATGTAAGTGGCCAGTTCCGGATACATAAATAGCAGCCCTTGTACTGAGACGTTTTTTTAACGATATCGCTTGTCCTAGGAGCAAAGATAGGCATAAAGAATGAAATATCTTTGCTCAGCCCTCTATTTTTACTCTTTTTTAACTTTAACCGGGTCATAGACATAGCATTTACTACTGATGACGTGTCGTTTGAGAGCCATACCCGTGTGAAGATTGCCTTTGAAGCGCATATAAGTATGAAGCGAAAATAGTTATCTTATTTTTTCCAGCAGCCTGCAGTTTTATGATGCGCGCACGCATTAAATCCGGCAAGAAGGTAGGGTTCGATCAATGAGAATTGTGTGAAAAATCAATCCTACGAAGATTAATTTGTATGTTAGAATATTGTTTTGTAGCTACTGGTACAGAAACCTATGGAATGCAATAAAAACTTTGAGTATTGAGTATTGAGTACAGTGTAGCGTATAGTCATGTAGTAGATACAGCCGATGTTTAGTGTTGTAAAGAATATTTGTATTGTATTGCATATTCGTGGCCACGCTCGGTGGCCGTGGGCAACGCCACGCAAGAAATTTGTATAAAATGGTTTTAGTTGTGAAATAAAAAAAATCGTTTAAAGAATTAAGATTGGACAGAATTTCTGGAGATTTATGTTAATATTTACAATTACATAATATTTTAATGCACCGTGAACTTACAACTAGGATCTGGATTCAGTAGCCCACTCACATGGTTCAGAAAAAAAAACAGTGGGAAAACATACAACATTATCAACTACCTACAAAAAACAAAAATGAAATGAACCTACGAGTATGTCGTTTTATTTTAACACTATTGTTTGCTTTACGATTGATACGTTATTTTATTATTTTTATGGGAATTTCCTTCGTTTGAAATCGTTTTTACGACAAAAATATATTGAATGGTACTTACTTCAGTTGAAACGAAATTTCTGCATGGTAAAAAAATTCTTTGTTTCAACACTAACCACATAGGAACTTTTAATTTTAGAACTATACATAGTGTTTCATATATTCGATAGCTCTATCGGTAAGGAAAAATATAGCGAGGTGAACCAAAACTGAAAAGCAAGACAGAGTCCAGCTTCACACAATATCATCTCGCGTTCAAATATATTTTCAGGATGTTTTCTAAAAGAAACAACAAGCTTTCTTAAAAATTAAAATACTTTATTGTCTTTAGAGACACTAACACTAAAGTAATACAATATTATTAATTCGACAAAATATCACATTCGGGATCGGAAAGGCACTATTCTTAATCCTACATCAAGATAAAATTAAGTTGCGAAGGCTAAAAAGTCAAATTAAAGATTTAAAGGATCAGTATTCAGTATCCTTCAGTAACATCTTTCCTCGATTCAAAAGACTCGAATAAACTTAAAGTTTTACAGTTTTTAAGAATGAATTTTTACTTTTAATAAAATCGTACGCGGCCGGAGGAGGGATATTTTCATACTTGACACATTTTTTGTTAAGAAAAGGTTTCTTACTTTTCCTCTATTAATATTATTCTGATTTTTAATTATTTTAATTAAAACGCGCCAGACATCCGTTGGAATGAAGACAAATTATAAATTGTTTCTAAAAGTGAAAAGTCTCAAATATCGCCATCTTTTGTTTAACAAAGAATGGCGACGTTTGAGACAACACAGAAGAGAAAAAAACTGAAATGAGTTCTAGATTCTTCAAATATCATAGTAAGTACTTTTCTTATACTGCTCGTAATAATATCGTGCAAAATATTTTCTAAACTTTTTACACACTGGGCAAATACCTTTTAAGAGTACAAGGCAAACCCGATCGTCCTTAGAGGGTATAATATCATAAATAACAATCTTTCTGTACACAACATATATTAAAATAATATTAATTTAAATACCTGCATATCACAACACAATTAAATAAATATTCATTTACTACTTCTGAGAAGCGTAACCTACATACAGAAAAATTGCAAATAAAAACACATTTTCTATGAGTAATTAATAAGTAGGTATTGTAAATTAAAAATATTTAATCAGATCAATAAGTACACAATTTTGTACTAAGTATTTTTGTAATTTCATTATATTCTTCTTTTTTTTCTATAAATAAGTAGTATTTATTATTACTTATTAGACACACACAGGTATCGTAGGGTCTTTATTTGAGATTTTTTTAACACTATTTAGAAATATTCTTAATCCTGAAATCATAAAAGAGAATGTAATTAAAATTTGGTGAATTTATTTTGGGATAGAAACACGCTAATGAATCTCATAATCGACTAACTTCTTCTTCTTCTTTTCCTTCTTCTCCATCCTCAACATTTTTCCTTTTCTCCTTTTGTCTCCCATCTTCTAGAAGAGCGTAGATTTCCTCTACAGTCCTGTCCTTGGTTTCTGGAACCCACATGATAGTGTAGAAGGTGCCGAGGAAACAGACCATGGAGAACATGATGAAGACCCAGTGGATGCCCAGAAGTTTAAGGAGAGGGTCGTAGGCCTTCGTCTGCAGAAAGTCACTCAAGGCGTCGACGCTGCTCACGAAGGAGGTGACCATGCCGCGGTGCTGGAATAATAAATAGAACAAAAATCTGTTAATCTGAGGATGACCATTTCGAAATTAAATACATGAAAATCTCATCACCTTGTTCCCAGATTGAAATACCCACCCAACCCAACCTACTCTTACTTTGTTATAAAAATTTAATAATAATCATAATAACATGTAGTATGATAATCCTATTACGGATTTACCTGGAATGAGAAGAGCTCTGAAGTGATAACGTAAGGAACCGGCTGGTACCCTGCAGCATCAGCGAAGATGCAGAGGCACATAGCGAGGACTGGCAGCCAGCCTGGCAACCAAATGCCAAAGGATGTGATGTAAAACCACCCTCCAAGAGCCAGCATTGACACTCCAGTTGCTAGAGCTGTACCTGCGAGGAGCCACTGAAATTGTAGAAAAAACAATCAACACGAGACCTAGGGTAGTCTAAAGTCTGGAGTTTCTATAGCCGTTCTTCTTCTCAGAAGAACGCATTAAGATTTGTAACGGCGGCGCTTTGTTCGTTAGACAACTGCTCAACTTGAAAGAGGTAGGAAGATACTCTTTGATAACATCCAACATACGCAATAGAAAACGCTTTTAAGTTATAAAAGGTTCTCTACGTGATTTTTAAAACCCTATTAAATCAACCCTTAACATATTATTCTTCATCAACATCATCATTTGGACAAAGGCCTCCCTTCAAAAATCTTCACAAACGACCGGTAGCTGCTGCCCACATCCAGTAGCTTCCCGTGCCTTTATCACTTCATCGTTCTATACGTTAACTCGAAAAATCGCCCTAAAAATGATGCTGAGGATATTCAATGCTCGTACCTTTCTCCCAGTCTGTTCCACAATGCAGCTCGCCACTATTGACCCCAGCAGCTGGATGGCTCCTACGATGATAGTCTGCTTGTTAGGACTGAGCTTCAAGCCTATGGACTTGGCCGCCTGGTCGAAGATAGACCCTGCATACATCAGCACCACTAAGTACCCGCACGTTTCCTGGGACAGCATCACGTTCAGAGATATGCGGAAAGCCTTGAATGTTGTCTTGTCTTTAACTGTGAAAGAATAATTGTTTTTATTAGAAACTATATAGGAGGAAATTTGTCTTGCCATTGCGAGAATGATTGCAGAATTTCTTTTATTCGTTTTGCGCCTTCCTGTTTCCTGCCGCCCCTTGGGTCGGCACAACATATATTTTTTTATGTATTTCAAAGTTCCTTTAAGTATTTATCATTTGAACTAATACTATTATAATAGGCTTAGTCCATTACCTTCTACCTCAGGAATAACAGAAAATAAAAAATGCGTGAAAAGTTTACCGGTATTATCGCAAATATGTGACCGTTATGGAGTATCCGACAGAGCTGGTGCTGCGATTGCTTCTGCAGTTTTACACGAAGTTTCATCAGATATCGTTATAGATAAATCAAAACTGCGAAGAGAGAGAAGGAAAACACGTGACACGCTTATGAACAATCAAGCGTCTTTAAACTTGCCTGCTTTATATTTTGATGGGCGAAAAGATAAAACTCTGAAGATAGTCAAAAAGGGAGCCAAAAGTTATAAGCAAGTAATTATTGAAGAACACGTATCTGTAATTAAAGAACCGGAGTCTATTTATGTAGGATATGTGACGCTAGGGTGGGTCAAAAAAAAATTTTTTAAGTAATCGATTTCTAATAGCGATAATATGTTGCAGTAAGGTATCGTTATGAACCCTTTAAATTTTTGTTTAGTTATTTCAAGTGGAACAGCCCGCGCAACGCACTTGAAGTTTTGAAAAAAAGAAGTTCAAGTACCCTCTTTTAAACTTGGACTTACATGTTTGACGTTGGGTATAGTTTAATATTTTAAAGAGTATCCAGTGAAATACACGTTACTTTTGTTAAATAAGCTGTGTTGTTTATTAAAAGAAGACTTTTGACGTAAGTAAATTTATAAAATTCACGTATCCATGAGGCTACTTTCTTGTAAAATCTTGTGAAATTGTAATTTGTGTAATTTTTGTTTTAGGAAGTGGAAATTTAGTTATCTCATTATGTCAAATAATAGACAGTCATACAAGTGCCCTATATTTGGAACTATAGAGGATATAAGACCAAACGTGTTACCAACATACCAGGATGTAATGAAATGTTACGAGTGGAATAGACTACAGGTGAAAATAAAAAATGGCAGTAACAAAGAGCCCTCATTTTCCGAAATTGCAGAAATTGTAACCCAAAAAGTTGAAGGAGTGTGGCAAAAGGCATCAATCCCTGTGGTCTCGCATATAAGAGTCATTCAGCTCCTAAAAGCTTATCATTCGAAATGCAAAAATATCATCAAATCATTGAAAAGGTTGTCAACTGAGAAAAAAGAAGATTTCTTGCAAAAAAGCGAAATTTTGTTCGATATTTGTTCAAGCAAATGCAAGATAATAAGTCAGTGCAAATGTCCCAGAGAAGTTAAGGTTCCTAAAGAAGAACACGACTTTTTGATTGATCAACGGGGTGAGAGAAAAATGCGAATCGGTGGCATTGATCGCAAGCGAACAAAATGTTTACAAAAAAAGTTTGTTCGAAAGCAAGCTTCAACAAAAATATGTCTGAAGAGCGATAACAACCCATCGAAATTGCCAGAACAAGATTTAATGTTATCAACAAGTAGTGATTCTGATAGTAGTGTTTTATTTTCGGAAAAGCTACAAAAAAATATAGAAGAGCCATTTAGTCAGGCCATCGTCATAAAGACTGAAATAAAGACTGAACTACTGACTATCGGAGAGGAGTGCCGTTGCAATATAAATATTTATTAGGCGAGTCGCCTTGTTTAGATTCTTAAATTTTAATGCAAACTGCAAATTTCAATCATTGTCTAACAGGAATCCAGTCTTGTTTTTTCTGATATGGGCTACAAATTATTTAAATCGATTCTAAAAGTAGTGGATGACCTCCTCATAAGGATATATTTTTTTGCTAATCACTTGTTGTGTCTGCTTTGAGGCTGCCTAAACTGGTTTCAAAATGCAGTTCCTCATATTTTTATTTTAGTCAGCTTACTAAAGGTTACAGAATATTGGCTAATAACAAAACTCAAACATATGGATACCTAAGCTACACAGAATGTGACAGGTCTTCAAAAACTAAAACAATACAAAGATAATTTGTAAAACTAAAAATAGATATCAACGCATATTTTTTTTGTTAATCACAGTTTGCATGATATTTATAAAGCTAAATGCCGTTTGTGTCGCTGAACAACAAAAAATAGTGTGACGTTATGTGAACGACTTGTCTCAATAAAGAAAGGGTAAATTGAGAAATATTTCGCTCTTGCTTGATAAACGAGAAAATTTAAATTAAAATGACGTCAACGACCCAGTCGACATTGGAGCATTATTCGTGTGTCCCTCACCAATGAAGAATCAAAAACTTGAACCGAAATTCATTTTGATTTGTCTTGATCGTTTTCCTTTGCCACACGCTTTGCTCGTACGCAAATGTAAGATATGCGAACGGACAGTTTGGTTTGGACCGCCGACCGACAGAGATTAATTCCGCGTACTGTACTGGCTTGAAAACGCTGAGATTGCGGTTCCGGGAACAGAGATGCATCCAAGTCAGGCCCATATTTAGTGTAATAATTATAAGTCGCACTTAGCTTTGAGATCACTCTTGAGTGCGATATATTTATTACGGGCCTTTATGTTTTTCATTCAAGTTATAAAACACCAAAAAAAGCCCTCAAAAGTCAGTAAAGTTATGATGTTTAATAAGCCATAATAATTTGTTAAGTCATAAATAAATATGATCTATTCAGTTCCTAACTAAAAATGTTATAAATATAAAAGACTCAATCGCGAGTTAATGGGTAAGTAAGCGAATTAGCATGAAATATGGTATACAGATGGTTATGCTCTGGGGTATGATGTACACTAATTTTACAAGCTATATAATAATTTTCAGAAACAAAAAATAACATAACGGTTCACTGCCAGCATCAAAATATATTGACGTTGTGTCATACAATCAATGAAATCAGTCAGCCAATTATTATAATGGCATCTATCGAGCTTTTTGATGTTTTATACTAATAGATGTCAGGAAACTTCCCGTTCTTATTGTAGCTACACTTGAGAATTATGCGTTTGTCCCGTTGGCTGTGCCTCGGTCCATCCCTGCGCGTGACAGTACGAAAGCTCTGCAAATAAATACACGCGCAGTCGCGCAGCATGCAACGGTATTCAAAGTGGCGGAGAAAGCCTCTTCGTGTAGCTGTCTATCATTTTCTGCGAGGTTCGAGTCTCCGGTCATTCGGGAATGTAAATTCTTGATCTTTAGATATAATAATGAGGCACGACTCTTTCACAAATCTGAATTTAATATTGTATATTCTTACCAAAAAATTAGGTGGTTTTAATTTTCATTAAGAGTATCACACAATACAAAAACACAAACGCTTTCTTTACAAAATGTCTAATCAGTTGACAGCATGAACGAAGAAAACATTTTACGCGCCCCCATGGAGTAGTAATCATGCCTATTTTGTATCGAAACCTTTGCGGCCGCTCTGAGGGGTGGGGGGTAGGTGGAAGCGGGGGTTTGTCTTTTAACTCTATCACACATCTTCGAATCCGTTACGTTAGAAAAAGATAGAAACATTCATGTTATGACATGCCCAATTAAAAACAAAATATCAATAAAGTGTGAATGTGTGTGTGAGTTACAAAATTGTATCACAGCCGGCACCCATAGTACGTTTTGATTACTACTCCATGAGGGCGGGCGCGTAATAAATTTTTTTCTTCCTTCATGGTTGACAGTATATCGATGTATGAAAAAGAAAACATTTTTTTCATTACTCACACTCTGAAAGTAGTTCGGAAGTTGCCTGAGGAGCGGGCTGAAGGTAATACTTTTCAGCCCGGAGGGAGAATCACTTTCAACTGACAGCTGTCATTCATTCATTCATTTTCATTCATTCTGGCAAATTATTAAAAAAGAAAACTGGTTCTAATTTCACATTTCTATTGAACTATGTTCCATCTTTCTATACAGCCACTCAATTACAGCGCAATGTTAAATTAAAATAACATAAAGTTAAGTATTAATTAAAGAATCTATATTTTTTAAATAACTTTATTATAATTAACTTTCAACTATTTTTTTTTAATAAAATAGATTTGGGCAAAATATTAAACATTTTTCAATGATGGAAATTAAAAATAATGGCTCAAAAGCTGGCCGGCACGGCCAATGCAAAAAATAAAAAATAGGCGGGAAAGCAACAATCCGATTATCATTTGTTTCTCGAGTTGTAGGATTTTGTTTACCTATTCTACTATACTATATGGAAGTCACTCATTTTCTCTTTAGCTAATTCGTGTTTTTATTTTTACTTTCCTTGTATTCGTAATGAAAAGCACAGTGTTTACCTCTGTTTAAAGACTTATTTAAAGCCTCGAACTATTAGGGCCCTCGCTACGCTCAGGCCCCAAACCCCGTCTCGGCGCTAAATAAGTTACTTTTACCCCTATTTACAATGTAAGAAGAAAATAATCTCAGAGGAAATAAAGGACGATCGCTTCGCTCCCGAGGCGACGCGCGTCAGAAATCTTTGAAAACAATATTAATTCGCTTTTTCAATTTAGTCAATGTTTCTTGGATAGTTGTTAAATTTTTGTTCATCTTCTATGTTTTGGGTCACTTTTATAATTTTTATGATACACCCTGTCTAAAAATAGTACATTACGATACAAGGATCGTAGGTGGCATATTTCAAACGAGGTGACTTTTACAAGCCCGAGCCGCAGCGAGGGTAAGTATATAATGTCACGAGTTTGTTATAAAACCTAAGATCCGTGTGTTGTACGACTTGTGAGAAAGCTGATGGTAAATAATTAAATTGAAATGGTTAAGAAAGGTACCCCTACAAAAGCTATGATACTACAGGTAAAAATTTATCATGTAGAAGTTGTAAAAACTAACCTTTATTATATCGTGCGCAGTTTGAGTATCCTTACTATTCACATTTATCATTAAATATCAACACTTAATCACTCATAAAACAACATTCAATGTAAAACAATTAAATGAAAATTTTACAAACTTGGCGCCAACTACAACACGATAGTATGTTACTTTTTTATAAGCAGAACTACGGAGAAAAGGCTCTGGCATTCAGCCTCTACGAATTGATTCTTTGTGAAATCGAGATAATTTTATTTATATAATTAAAATATTACTGGCAATTGGTTGAAATAAAAAATATAAAATACTGTTCTCTTTGTATGAATCGATTTAAATATTTCTAACTGTCAAAAAAAATTAAATGATCCTGGCTGAATAATAATGTTGAAGACCGTGGGAATTAAAAAAAAATTGTAATAAAATCGCACTAGTGCGGTAAAACGCATTTACCCCACAGTTTACTGCCTTCGTAAGTTCAATTTTCGAGCAAGGTGTATTGAAAAATATCTTAATCTTAATCACTCATAAAACAACATTAAATGTAAAACAATTAAATGAAAATTTTACAAACTTGGCGCCAACTACAAAACGATAGTATGTTTCTTTTTATAAGCATAATTACGGAGAAAAGGCTCTGGCGGACATTCAGCCTCTACGAATTGATTCTTTGTTAAATCGAGATAATTTAATTTTTATAATTAAAATATTACTAGCTGATAATATTTTTGATACAATTTGTTGAAATAAAAAAATATAAAATACTTTTCTCTTTGTATAAATCGATTTAAATATTTTTTTATTGTCAAAATGATCCTGTCTGAATAATAATTTTGAAGACCGTAGGAATTAAAAAAAAAACGCACTAGTGCGGTAAATCGCATTTACCGCACAGTTTACTGCCTTCGTAAGTTCAATATTCGAGCAAGGTGCATTTAAAAGAAACTTACCTGCTTTCTATGCTTTACACCTATTATAATTAAAATTTGTTATGGAATAAACGTAGGTACGTATTTTCTACATGAACAAGATCTTAAAACAAGCCTTCTCAATGTGCTCGTATGTAAAGACAGTTTCAAAACGTCAACCAAACCACTTTTTTAATTCTGTTCTACATTTAAAATAGCTAAATATAAATACCTTTATACCTATAGCATATAGCGACGTGGTTACCGTATTGCAAAGTTATGACGGGGAAAACAGGAAAATACACACAGGAGAATGGACGCGAGAGATGAATACGCAGAAAACAATCATAAAATATAAAATAAAACCAAAAGTAGGTAGGTAGAGGCCACTTTTAGGAGTAAGTAGGTAAATAAATAACTTAAAATTTTCAATCCAGTAAAAGAAAACAAAAACCTTTCCAACATACAAATCGTTTAACGCTCAACATATTTAACTACTTCAGAAAAATATAATTTAAAATTTAAACTCTTTTATAGGTAAGCGTTAGTGGAGTCATATGACGTGCGTTTTTACTTTGAAATATCTTTTTAATAATATAACTCTTTAGTATTTTTTTATCCTTGTGGATACAGTCACACACTTCATCAATAACAGCAAAGACCGAAAAGAAAATGCCTTTAGTATAATAGTTATTTTAAAGAATAGGCGCACGTGATATACCTATAGTATATAACTCTACTTATGAACCTGAACTGTATAAACATATTTTTTTTGTAAAACACAATATCATCGTAAGAAGATTTTTGTTTTTTTAAGTATCCGCCGGACCTGTTGTACCATTGGCCAGTGCATTACTTGCATTTGGAATAAAGAACTAGCAGACTCACTGGAGTCAAAATTGAAGCCAAAAGGAACATAAGTAGCTCTTAAATACAGTGAATGTTATTTCCGTGCTCAGTCAGAATGCGATGCGCAACAGCTAAATGCTGTAATGTTGAGATGTCCAGGTTTGAACGGGAAAACCGCAGATCAGTTCACTTTTATTGCTGAATGAAGTAACTCGCTGACCTTTTCAAATTGATGTCAAATGATAGGTTTGAGGAAAAAATGAGGTAAATGCAGAAACTGAGTATTTATTTATTTTCTTCACTTATGTCCTCCATAAACTCAATACGAAAAATCCCGTCGAACGGGTCGACTTCACACTCCACTTTCGCATTTTATAATATTATCAAAGAAAATGATAAACTATCTTTGATAGGTAAGTCTAATATTTACTTTCCTATGAACATAATTAATAACTATAACATTAACACCGATCTACAAATTTAATTTCTTCAAGAACATGTATTTCTTTATGATGATCCAACAAAGCAGAAGTCAGCCAATTTCATACAAATGCCAACCCGAATAGGGCTCTAAATCTGGTAAAAATAAACATAAATATTACCTATGCTCATCCAAGTGGCCTTTTTCATACTCTTGGCGATTTCCTCCTCTCGCTCGAGCTGCTGGACTGCTTCTTCCAGGTCTTTGTCATCGGTGGTGGTGTTCCGCAGCCAGGCTAATGCTGCTCTCGCTTCCTGCAGAAGATAGCCACAGTTATTGCTATCCAACTGAAGATAATTTAGTTTAGATGATCTGAGCTGATTTAAAAGAGAACCAGCAACAACCTGTGACTGCTGTGAGGCAAGTATAAATGAATTATTCCGTTAAGGCGATATTAGACGGTTCAAAGTGATTCATTTTCGATGAAAGGCAGACTTGATGTGTTTAGACGCAAAATGTAAAGTGAATAAATGTGTGAGCATTTTTCAAAATTTCTTGAATCGTTATTTCCAAAATCATTCATGTTGCTATAGCTATTTATGCAACTGTTGCATAATGAGGGGTATTTAACACGAGTGTGGTTTATGAAAAGTATACACGAGTGTTAAATACTAATTATGTACAGTTGCATACAATAGTTTATCTACACTCATACAACAAATTTAAATTAAAGACAAAATAAAGTAATCATTGTTTATTGTAATAATTATTGACATTTTGTATGGTACAATTATTAAAGGTTAATGGCGCGAAAATAAATTTGCAGTAATATCGCACCGCGCATGCGCGCCGCCAAGGTTGCGTTCCGAAACACGCTAGTGTGCTCAAATAGCAAGCATCTGCGTAAAAAAAAAAAAACTTCATTTTGTTACAACTTTGCGATAACGAAATCAAATTTGTATGGATCCTTAGTCACGGCTCCATCGAAAGGTATATCATTTGCTTAGCGTTTCTGATAAGTAAATGAAGGATTTACGACATGAGTGTAGATAAAAAATATTCTATGTTTATTTCCATAAATTACACACATTTCAAAACCATGTCATTGTATTTTAAAATAAAAAGGAACACTAAACAAATGAATAAATGACTGCCGCGGCTGTCTACACGCTTCATCTATCGTTCATCTCGATTAACAATGAACGATGCCCGATGAAAGCGAAGCAGTGATGAAAGATAAACATCGAAAATGAAAGCAAAAGTGAACCGTCTAATATCGGCTTTAGCATCAAGTCCCGGTAATATCAAGTCCGTTTTCGTCGTGTCCGTCATCAGTGATCGGATTGAGATCGAGTTACTTATAAGTAAATAAAGCCCATGTTTGATGTACGATATGTACTCTCTGGCATTTACATAAACATCTAAAAACATTATTATTTTTTCAATTTGCTCATTATTCCAACTACTTTTGTACATTCAATAATGGCAATTACAGAATTCGTCGCGCTAGAATATAATGAATTAGATTTGAATGCACGAGTAAAAGTATGTAGTTAACCAGGTCGTATTTCTTTATTAAACTTAATATGCATGAGTGACATGAGTACCATTATTGCATTCAGCTCGGAAATTGAATAGTAAAATTTTCAAGGTTGAGGTAATAATGTATTTTCAATTATGCGGGTAGTTACGTCACACTTGGTCGTAACTATACCTGCCTTACCGAAAACAATCAAGCGTAGAAACTACAAGATTTGCAATAAGATGCCTCGTGCAGAGCCGAGTAGTACTTTGTTATCTCTAATTCTTATCTTTATTTTGCCTCACCAGACCAAGAACACAAAAGTCTACAACATCAGTAAAAAATGACAGGCAGCAACGAAGGATGGCCTTGTGCAGTCTTATACCCATTCAAAACAACACTTTCTTAGCTTCAATTTTCTCTCGGCCAAAAACATAAAAGCATCTTCGATAAGATTACTAGGAGAGCATGATGATGGTATTTAGATATACAGGATGGCCCATTTAGATGAGTCAGTATGGGTAACTCTGAAACTATAATTTATATTAATAATGTATTTATTTCATTCTCCAATATAGTCTTATAAATATACATTGAGAGAGGTGTTCAGGGAGGTAAACACTTGTGGAGACTGGGAAGATCCAAGGAACCATGTCATCGGATTTAATGACAAGAAAAACTACATTCATAGATTTAAAAAAAAACTCATATTCAGTTCAGGAATAAAACCCTGTCGTATTGAAAAAAAAACACAAAAGGAAAAGAAAAGTGGAATACAATGCATGTATATAATGCATTTTAGGCATCATATTTCATAGTAATTTACTGCTTATGATCTACCTACACAATTGAATATAGAAAAAGTTTTTTTTTTTTTCAATACGACCGGATCGATTTCCGAATTAAGTAAGAGTTTGTTTTTTAATCCACGAATGCAGTTGTTACTGTCACTAAAATTAATGACATAGTTCCTTAGAACAGATCTTTTTATGTCATAAATAGTTTCAGAGTTACTCATACTGAACGGACCCATCTAAATGGGCCACCGTGTATAAGTCAAGAATCACTTTTACCTTTAACTTTCCCTGCTTGACCAGGAAAACAGGAGTCTCCGGCATAGGTAGGAAGGCCAGGAGATGCAGCACTGGAATGGCCGTGCAGAGCCACATGACCGCGGCGAAAGACAACATGTCTCCGGCTATGTAGACCACCAGGTAGCCCAGGTTCTGGGACAGGATGAAGAGCGAACCCAGGGCGCCTCGAATGTTGTCGGAGGCTATCTGTTGACGGGATTTATTTGTAAAGATTATTTATATTAATTTTTGCAGTACTAAATTTATAATGTTTTTGGATGTTGGAGGCGCAGGATTAGACGTTGTGGGAAATTTTTGGGGGAGGCCTTTGTCCAGCAGTGTACGTTTTTCAGCTAAAATCACGATGATTATGAAATAATACTTTATTGATATTGTTTTTAATTTACTGATTAATTTGTTGATAGAAATTAATAGTCAAAATTATCATTGTGGGTTTATTCGTAAGTAAAAGTAATTCTAGCAGCAACATAGGAGTTTGAATGAATGCAGTTAGAACGCAGTTTTAGCATTACAACGCCGTTACAGCTTCTCTTCTTCTCTTATACTCGTATTACTGGAACCGTGCTTATTCTGCCATCGCCGTGTGGAGAAGAAACTAAGACTGGAAAACACTTAACTTACCTCTTTGAGATAGAGTGGCGTGACGACATAGCAGCCTGCACAGGCGAGGCCAGCCACGATGCGGGAGAGGATCAGCGCCCACGGCCGTAGGGAGAACAGCGTGATCACCCAGCTGATCTGCAACGTGACGTCACGGTTGAAGAAGAGGAAAGTATAAATGGACAGTATAATATTGTGCGGTGAAAACTTGCCAGTATTATGAACTACGGCGGTAAATGACTAAAGAATATTACATGACAGTACGTTCTAGATCTAAAAAATTAACGGTAGAGCTATACCGGCTACTACGAGCTTTATTAAAATTGAAAATCTTGTCAATAATTGTTATGTTATTGTTCTGTAAGTGAAAAACTGTAACAGATAAATATTAGTATAATGTTAAACATACTAAGTATACACGGTGTTACAAAAAAACCCGTTTGTATGGAGACCATCTACATTTTGTATGGGAATGCGATTTTTTTAAATCGTTTTTCGACCTATGTTCTTTGGGGAAAGTTGTTCAGTTTTACGAGCAGATTCACACCCTTTCGGCTTTATTTGTAGTTTTGTAACACCTGGTATAAGTACATTTAATTTATGAATTCTAAGTACTTACTAAAATTTCACTTTACCTCACTAGTAGATAATGACAAATGATAATATATTATGTACAAATATTTTAGTGTGACAAACAAGAACACAAATTACTGTTATTCACACTGGTGTGAAACCTTAATGTGACAAACAGCCTGCAAGGTCTGTTACGGAGATAAAAAAAAACAAGGAGAAGAGAGTCGCACATGAAAGGTCAACTGCGCTCTATAACGCTCTCTCTCTCTCTCTGAAGTTAACAAATATATACAAACAGGACGAACAAATATTCTGAAAATTAATTATTTATTTATTTATCTAATATAAAATCTGTCACATCGCATCATAATTAACCGCTAATTAACAAGGAAAATCCAGGCAATTAATATTATTCATCAAAACGGTTTCATTTCGTACGTAATCATACTCTCATCTATAACATAATTATTATGATTTGTAATGCGGTTTGAATTTTTCTGTAACAAATGATCATAACCAGTTTAAATCCTATGAGACAAAATATGATAGACATCCGGCAAGAAGTAAGTTACCACTTGCCAGTTAGTAGGAAGCCCAGTAGGAACAAAATAGAAGTGCGTTGTATTTTGACAACTCGCCGATAGCCCGGTATATTTTGACAGCTACTAGTTACCACTTGCCGAGTTTAATTGACGGATTAAGTTCACTCGCCACCGTACTTGTGCAAGTAGAAATGGAACTTCGCAAAATTATAGATAGATGCAGATTCATTTAGTTCATATTAGAAACGTATATGCCACGTATATGCTATAGGAAATAGCTCTGCATGTGGCTACGCCGCGGCCGCAACGTGTACTTACAGCGTACAGAGCGCTCTTCTTTTTGGCAGTTGATTTGGTTGAAAGAAGTAGCAACTTCAGAGAGGTTCCAGTTCTAACTTCACTTCTGTTTCTTTCACTATGCCTCTTCCTAAACAGAGTCGTACTGTAGCATCTTTCGGCTCTTCTGACGTCAAGCGTCGTCAGTTGCATTTCCTATTTTCCATAAGAAAAATACTTTTACAGCAAAATAGCCCATCACTAGTTCTATTAAACTCTCTAATGACATTATTATAATAGGTATTTGCTAGTTGCTTCGACGAGCTTTTTGTTTTTCAACGATCATCATGAAAACATGACCACGTCCACGATGACATGGTAACACGGTTTTTCGCTTGATTACTTGTTATTGTGTAACGACTGTGGTTTAACTAAGCGATCATCGTTACGATGATCTGTGTTGAGGAAAACTTTCCACAGGCGATGCGTAGGATTTCCAATGACAAATATTGGAATAGACATTTAAACACCTGTAGGTTAGTCCCTTGTTAAACCTGACTTTTAGTCATTTTCTTTTCCTGATTTCGTTATGTGTAAAGCCCATAGATAAAGATAATAAATATACCTACCGAAGACGAAAGTTTATCCATTGCTTGCATTTTTTTAATGTTCAATTTTTTAATATGTTATGGCGATCAGAAGCACTGTATTACTGATTGATTATACCCTATTGGCTCTAAGCACATTTTATTTTTCCCTGACTGATCTTTTCGCTATGTATACTAAAGTTGTAATATCAAGTCTAAGTACAAAGCAAAGAATAATATTAAATTTATGGCACAAAGTTAGAATCAACGGCTCTTATCCACTACAAAACAAAGGCTTTCAATGCAAAGTGCATTACAAGAAAGAGCAAACAAAATTACCTGAATTCAAATAAAAACAACAATATATTACTCACAACAAGCATAAGACTGGTGAGCATGGTGGTGATCTTCCTCCCCCACCTGTCAGCCAGGTCCCCCACGAGGCAGCCGATGAACACGGGCGGGAGGAAGGTGAGCGACGCCATCCAGGAGATGGTCTCGTCACTGATGGGCTCCGGAGCCGGCCCGTCCTTGGACTGCAGCAGCGGCGTCATGGGAGACTGCCAACCCATCACCATGCCGAAGTTTAGCACTGGGATTGTGACTGCAGAAGAAAAAAAAAGAGCTTGGTTAGTTCGTTTTACAAAATATGAAAACTAGCTATCGGCCCGCGGCTACGCTCGCGTTGTGTAAGATTTTCAAACTCCTATGTTTACGGGTTTTTTTTTTATTAATAAGTACAAACTATCTCCATTCCAAATTCCATACAAATCCGTTCAGTACTTTAGGAGTGAAGCAAAACAAACATCCAAATATCCAAACGTACTTTCACATTATAATATCAGTGTGATTTCTTCTGTGTTCTTGTTCGTAAGTAATAGCTATCAATAACGAACATTATAATAACGATACTTTTACTAAGGATTTTCAAGGATACTTTAGTTTATTTATTTATTTATTATGGAGAAACAACAGCTGATAGCGTATACAGTAATTTGAACAAATACAGATAGTTAGTACATGGATATAACACTATCTCCTTAAACATTTCTCGCTAAGATATAACACAATTAAATAAAGAGGAAACACATACTCGATAGCAGTATAATAATATGATGGTGACATAACTATATTAGACAATGGTGTGCGCGCAAAATCAAGCAAAACCAGCTATAGATAGATATGAATACCTGCTTAGTAGGATAGACAAGACATAAAAATGAATCGGAAACGTGGCATTAGTCAAATATACTTTCACAGACATGCTCTGCGAATTACTATTGTTTCCAAATTCAGTACCGTCACACAGAGAAACTATGACAATATTAAAAAATAATAACAAATAGCACCACAGTACATAATCATTAAAAGTAACAGAGCCAGAAAACCAGGAATACAAATACTTGCAGTGCGCGTACCTATGCTCAGACCATAGTCCCCGCCGAGGGGCTCAAGCTTGATTAAGGGCAATCAGGCCTTATTCAACCACGGCCCATACCGTCTACCGTGTGGGTTGGTCGACTTCACACACAACCTTTGGATTTCTTCGCCAGCTTGCGCAGTGCAGGTTTTCCTTACGATGTGTTCCTTCACCGTGAGAGAGTCGAATGAACCTATTATATAATAGGTCTAATCCAAAAATAGGTGGAATCCATTTGGTAGGCTCGTGCCCCGGTGGGGACGTATATGAGCTGTTGATGATAATATTGTTACGATACCGTAATTTGGTAACAAAATAGTTAAAAAAAAACAGATAATATGTAATTAAAAATTCGAACTTCTTGGTCTAGTTTATTAATTTTACAAACGTCATCCCGATATACTTACCTTCATCTACGAAATAAATAAAGTTACAATCCCAATTTGCAATAACTGCAAGGGTCTCGTTAATTAAATACTTGTCATGACTACACAAAATAGTAAACAGACATGACTTTCATTGATCTTTCGTTATATCATGTGTTGTGTCTGTGTCACGCATGCACGACAAGACAGACATTTATGCGACATGTAAAAACATCGTGAAACTACGAGTATATAGTACATTATATTTAATAACTGCTTTTTAACTGCAATAAAATAAGAAAGGGAATCTAAATATTGTAGTATTTTAACTAAAAACTAGATATTACTTTTGCTAAGATCTATACACACGCGCAGTCTAACCTAGAATCAGCTCTTTTTTCTCATGTCAAAACTTATCTTCCTAATTCAAATAAATCTAAATGTTTACGGCCAGCAACAGCCAAAGAGGCAAAGAGGTATAGGTATGTACAAGTCTGTCCCTCAGTCTACTTACCACCATCAACAGCAACAAGATTCAATAGCAATTTTTAGAATAATATTTATTAGTAAAGTGGCCCAGCAGCCGCCACGGAGCTGCTGAACACCACACAAAGAGTGTTGTAGAGGATGATAAAATAAAGCGTGGCAAATGACCAGGCCAATGAAGTGCTCGAAGTTGTCCAAGAATATGTCTACCTCGGGCAGACATTGCAGTTGGGTAGAGACAACTTTGAGCGTGAAATCGCAAGAAGAGTACAATTGGGCTGGGCAGCATTCGGGAAACTGCGTCATATCTTCTCGTCGCCGCTACAGCAATGCCTGAAAAGCAGGGTTTATAACCAGTGTGTCCTACCCGTTTTGACATACGGAGCTGAGACGTGGAACATGACGGTGAAGCTGGCCCACCGGCTACATGTCACTAAGCGAGCTATGGAAAGATCTATGCTTGGTATTTCGCTACGGGATAAAATCCGAAATGAAATCATCCGGCAGACGACCAAGATGGTGGATATTGTCCAGAAATGTAGCAAGCTGAAGTGGCAGTGGGCTGGCCACGTCTGTCGCAGAACCGATGAGCGTTGGAGCAGACGGGTTCTCGAATGGAGACCGCGTCTCGGGAAACGTAGTGTGGGACGCCCCCCTGCCAGGTGGACTGATGACCTGAAGAAGGTCGCTGGTGGTGGCTGGATGAGGAAAGCGGGTGATCGTGCGCTTTGGCGTACCCTTGGGGAGGCCTACGTCCAGCAGTGGACAGCAATAGGCTGATTGATTGATTGATTGAATGAAATGACCAGGGTTCTGTCCGAAGGTATTTATTTATGTATTTATATATTATTTACTATATATTAAATAACTAACGTAGAAAATAGTAACATGGGTAAGTTCACTGTTGGAGATCAGGACATGAAGTGAGGAATTTGGCAGAAAAAAGACAAAATCGAAACGTAAGAAATCTAAATTTGAAAATGAATTTAAAATGAAAGATAAAACTGCCAGCAAGAAAGGTTGCCAGTCATAAAACAGGAAAGAGGACGAATGCCTCGTTACAGTAGCTACGAATCTTAGACGAATGTTTGAACTCGTGCGCAGGATCGGAGTCAGTCTGACATTCGTCTTATTGTTTCACGATAACAATAGAAAATTTGCATTGATTATATAGGTAATTTATTATAGTAATCGAAGGCAATGCTAGGAACGGCATAGACGAATCTTGCGACATCATATATTCGACATCTACTTACCAGTGACATTGGGACTATTATTATGATAGGTAAGTATATGATTATTAGGGACTTTTCTGAATTGATAGATATTAATTGTTCAGTAGACGGCGGCCCTAGTATGAGGAACGCCATGGGTCTCGCTCGAAGAATACTATGTAAATAAATATTTGATGCTGTATGGGTGGGTTTTTATGGCGTTCTTATATATTTATAAATAGCCTCACATCTATTGAATACGTATTTCACCAGTGCAGTGTCGAGTAAAATTTGGAAGGTTTAAAATAAATGATATTTTTATTCTTTGGATGAAAGTCAAGGGTCATCATCATCAACATCAACAGCCCGTTAGGGCGTTTGCGCACTCATCCGTATCCGATTCTTATCCGTTTCTGATCCGGTTTGGCCATCCTAGTAATTGTATGGACGCTTACGCACCCATACGTATCCAGTTCGTTTTCGATACGTAAATTCTCACTCCGGATCGGTTTTTTTACGGATCAAAACCGAGTCGATGTGGCCGCCATACAAATTGTACGTACGCTTGCGCATTACACGATTTTTTTACGGATGAAGAGTGAGGTACGGGGAGGGGAAAGCTCGCGCTGCTAGTGATGTGCCAAATTGTAAATTTTTTGATAAACAAGTATTTTGGTACTCGTTACAAAAATAATCGAATGCACACTCGAGACAAGAGACTCCAGGATTCTATTTACGTGAAACGAACTATACGAGTAACGTGAGCGACTTTATTGCGGGATCTACATTACATAAGTAGATATAATTAAAAAAGATCAACCTAGTATTCGAATTCTATCAGTACCCGAAATCTATACTCGTGTGCAGTCAACTGTTCATCAGTCAGTGGTAAAATGTTAACACTTTGACCTTGAACGCTTCTTGCTTCTATAGCATTATGGTCGAGATCAGCTCAGTCAGTCAGCTCGACTCGGCACATCACTCCGACAATATCATGCAATATCGTCTCAAATACGAATGAAAACCGGATCGGTTACGGATGAGTGCGCAAACGCTAGACGTGAATTTACCGTCCCTTTTTTTTTACGGATCAAAAACGGACCGGATAAGAATCTGATACGGATGAGTGCGCAAACGCCCTTACAGTCCACTGCTGGACTATGAGCCTCCTCCACTTAAGCGGAGGGTTTTGCCATAATCCCCACGCTTGGCAGGTGGGTTGGAGATCGCATATTAAAAGGTTACTGTATCAGAGAGCGCTGCTGCCCGTTCCCTGTTCAATGTGTAGTCCCTAAGTCGCCTCTTACGACACCGACGGGAGGAGTAGGGGTTGGTGACAAATGCATTCTACTCTGCCGTCACCACACGGTCAAAGTCAAGGGTCAGCATGATAAAACTCGTTGATATAGAACTGACAAAGATAAAATTTAAAATTTTATTACATGCGTCCTCGAAATATGTAAACATATTTACATAAAGCTAAAATGAATAAGTAAAATATGTACCTACTATAATATTGGTACTTGAGAAGAAATTGTTTTCTTATCTGAAAGTAGTTAGCACACTTTTACACGTGTTGTAGACGTGTAATAGGGAATTTATTTATCCAATTACAAGTGTTTTCATTTGTTCTTACACTCTTCAATTATTTTTATCAGCACATGTATAACGTCATAGTTTCAAACTAATTGAGTATAGAGTATGTGTACTTTTAAAAAGGTACTTCACCTATTGGTTCTTGGTAAATTAAAACAGTACTAGGTACTGCAGCATTACTGCAGGTTTTTTAATAACCTTTTTGGTATGATTCTTTTTTCTTTTGGCCGGTTTTTATGTCATGTTTTCAAATTTAAAATTTTCTTGGTTTGACCTTTTTCTAAATTGTTTATTGTTTTCTCAGTTGTCGTCTGTCATGAGATGGAACGCCATTCACCCAAGAATTGAATTGAATTGAACGATTTGTACTTGGTTGAATATAAATCTCTAATTAAAATATGAGTAAATGTTGTAAGTGGCTTGGAATGCAATAATTATTGGGACAGGCTCCTACTTTGGTCTAGCCGGTGTATTTCCGGCCTCACCGACGCACGCACAAGGGTCCCTCCGTGCCTCTCACGATCTCTTGCGGTGGTTCCGGACACCTGAGGCCACCAGGCATTGAACGTGCCTGGATCCCTGCGTTGTGTGCGTCCGCGCCCGTGCCAGCCGAGTGCCGCAGACCCGCGCACCGGCGTCCCCCCAGGGATACTGCACATCACGCGGATTTTTTTAGCCTGTTTTTTGTATCAGTGTATTTTTGTATGCGGATTTTGCCAAATTGTCTAAATTCTTTTTCTAAATTCTAAAAAGGCCCTTTAGGTTTCTCTGGCCGTCCTTTTTTTGGTTCCCGTTTGGCTATACTCTCTTGGGGTACTCCGCGGCTTTGGTACACCTTCCTGCATCGATACACCACAACACAACACTAGTTCAGCGACACTATATCGACGGAGTCCCCTCAGGACTCGACTCTCGGCTCATGCTTGGCAATTTCTAGGCGCTTTTAAATTTATATTATACCGTTCGGACAAATTTAACTAACTCTTTCTCTGTTCACCTAAATTTCACGTTTCGCCTGTGGTCGTCGACCACAGGTTAGCTAGCCTTTTTTTTAACGCTACAGTACCTACTAGGTAGTTCAGTGGAAACGTAATCTACGTAAATAAATACTGTTAGGTAGCGTGTGGTAGCGTTAAATCCTTACCTCTTATGTTGTATGTAATTACACATCTGTGATCGACCGAGCGAGCGCGAAGGGTCTCCGTTTCAGCTTGGCCAAAACTGCTTTTGTATGTCTATATGTCCATCTTTCTGTTTATTCCACTCTACAGGTCGCGTTTCTCAACCGATTCTCGTGAAATTTTGTGGGCAGGTTTGATGAATTAATCGATTTTTTTGTCGAGAAAGTTTTTGGTTTAAAAAATACCGGAATTATAAGTGTTGAAAACGTAAAAAAACATAAATCAGCCATTTCAAATATATATATATATATACTCGCAAGGTCTACAGATCACAGAGCCACTAGTTTGCTATTATGCTGAATTTAATGTAAACATACACAATTTTCTGGATATAAATAATCCTTTTTACTTTTCTTTACCCAACTCTTTCTTTATCGGTCGTCGGGCACACAAACCATGGTGTCACTCCGAAGTGGTATCAGTGTTAAAGAGCCGCCAAAGGCTACTATAATAAATACCTACTCTCAGAGTATCAGAAATCTTTGTACCTACTTCTGAAAACGGCTCTAAACATGACGTAACTCCTAAATCAGCTGTTCAATAACGTCACTTCGGTCGGACGTCAATCTCATGTCCCGTATTCGGAACAAGTGTGTAGAGGAACATTTACATTATTCTAGTTGACGAGCTATTTCACTAAACTAAGCTACTGATTGACTGTCGAAAGACAGTCTATTGTAGTTGATTGTCGTACCAATTATATTATGTGTGAGTAGGAGGAACAAACCCTGAGGTTTGCGAAATAATACAGATCTAGAAGAAACCTATCCTAGAATCGACAAACGGTATAATGTAAACGCAGCCTCCAAGACTATTTGATGAGGCCATTTGACGAGTCCTCCTACTAAAGCCATTTAAATTATTCTAATTTAAAAGATAGTCAAAAGACACCCTATTGGCGTATGATTGGCGTGTCTCTATTTACACAACGCCGACAATGACTTGGCTTAAAATGTAGCATACAATGCCATATACATAAGGATATTGATGAGCCTAGCCATCAAGCCAATAATTTAGAAATAATTCTAATTTGATTACCACAAGGTCTATTCTATTAAAATTTGACGGCTTGTCAAAAGACACTATTTGTAAAGAAATGTCTCTTTTTACACAACGACTATAATGGCTTGGCTTAATAAAATGATTTGTTAAAAACTCTGGTAAATGCATCATTTTACATAACGGCATTTGAAATAAAGAAAAGAAAGAAAGAAAATAATTAAGTACTTACCAATCCAATTAATAATTAAAAAAAAAATTGAATGAATGAATATACTAATGAATATATAATTATGTGATGGTCCGTCTTTACACAATGACAATGGCCGAATACATACCCAGTTCTTACCGTCACGACACGACAAAAAAGGGATGATAAATGTATGGAAATGTATGAACCGTCTTCCCCCTGCGCCGTTTTCTTACCGTCAATACATACGGAGAAGTTTTCTTCTATCAAACTTTCTCAATAGATCCATGATGGATCTGGACGATGGGTCTACTGAGAACGAGGATGGTGTGCGAAGGTGTCACTTTTTTAGACAGACTATTTGATTCTTTTTCAATCTGTGGAATGTTGTCGGCTGTTGTTGTGCCGGTAAGCATAGATTTTTTGGTGTGAAACCAGCTATGGCTTAGCGTAGTAAAACAGTTTGTATCTTGTAGATATATTTTATCGTGTAAACGCAGCATAATGTTTGGTATGCAAACGACGATGTTGTGCGGTAACAGATACGTGCTTGATGTATAAAGGCGTTGTTTTTTGACTGTTTACTAATTGAAAAATGGGGAGACCTGCGTAATGAAACAAATAAATAATTTTGTATTGCATTTTTGGTTCCATTGGTTGTTTCAATGCTGGGAATAAAGATGACGAACAAAACAGTGAATTAACGCGCACCTGACCCAACGACACAACAGAAGAAAATATAATCATTAGACATTGTATAACACCAAATTTATATTTAATACTTATGTAAAATTCTCTTAATTTGGCTATTGAAATATTACATTTTTTTGTAATATGTCCTATTTCTCGGTGGGGACGTATATGGGCTGTTGATGATGATGTAAGCTGAGAGAATTTTCATCAAATAAAAAAAAATACAGCAAAAATACAGAAAAAATAAACAGAAAAGCAAAAATAGAACTAATCAATACAGTATCTTTAAGAATTCAAAGTAAATAAAATACTTCAAGCCGCGTCAAACTTACAAATTAATGACTTTCTAAATACTCTCTTATCTTTATCTTACACGCTCCTAGCATAAACAAATTGAATACTATATAGTATATTTTTATTGCATAACGTAGTACCACAATTAATGTTCAATCAAACCTACCGTTCCACATTGGCATGTTATGTTTAATTGAGCTAAGTGCCAAGATGACCACCGGAACATACTAGCCATATTCCGGTTGAAACGAGAGTACTAATATGCAATGGGTATGGGGCTAATTGTCGATGTCACGCTATCATCCTAATATTAAAATCCAGATGATGTTATACTTTTCGTTTTATGACTATTTAAAGAGGAGATGAATAAGTGATAACTGAAAGTAAAGACGTAGCTGACAAATCGATATTATTTAAGATGTCTGCGTCCGCTCTAAAATGGTGCAATCGACGCGTCCATATTTTCAAATTCGATATTTCACGTAATATTAGGGGTTCCCCCGTGAAATTTACATCGTTTTGTTCCCGCCGTGCAGTGATAGTACCCGTCAAACAGAACAACTTTTCGCGAAAAAAAAAATCCCTGCGACAAAAAAATTTTTGCTCTCTCCATACAAAGTGAGACTCCCGACCGACCCATTTTGTATGGAGGGACCAAAAATTTTTTTGTCACAGGAAATTATTTTTTCGTGAAAAGTTGTTCAGTTTGACGGGTACTATCACTACACGGCGGGAACAAAACGATGTAAATTTCATGCTGTATTTGCATAAAAATTAAAGACATAATATTGAATAGCATAATGTACTTTAAACTAATGATACTTACGCATAAAATAATATAAGCATAACAAACACATAAAGCATAATAAATTAACGCATAACAACTATTACCATAATCATATTAAACCATAATTAAATATAAGCATAACAATATCAAGCCATAATCAAAATAGTCCATAATAAATGTCAATGGATTCATTCACATATGAGAAAAATAATGTTAAAAATAACAAATATTATTGGGTGTGCGAATTACGACGAAATAACAATTATAAATGTAACTCGCGAGTTATCACAACAGCAAATGAACGCCAACAACATGAACTATTATCCAAAAAAATAGTAAATCGTAATCATGAACCAAATTAATGCTCTAAGAGAAAAGGTAAGTTTCAACAATTGTAAAATAATTGTATATGTTATTTGTACCAACAAAATAGTAATAATAGTTTCGTTTGTAGCCATTTCTTTTTTATGACAAATAACTATTAGTAGACAAAACAATATTCCAAAAAAACCATTATGCAAAAAGAAAAGTAGTCAAAAATAAAATAGTCAAAAATAACATTATGCAAAAAAAAAGTAGTCAAAAATAAATTAATCCAAAGAAATAATAGGGGGAAAAAAATTAAGCGAAACATGGTATGCCAAAATATATTAGTAAAAAAAAAACATTATGTCAAAGAAAGGGATCCCAATATTAGGATATCCTTCTCCTGTCATTCTTAATCTGTAAAAAAAAGGAGGGACTAAAATTATGGATTAGATCACAACTTCCTGAATTAGCCCCAATATAGTCACATTACTTTAATTAAATTGATAAAGTAGTAATAGACAAAATGACAATGACTATTGAATCTCTACTTATTGTTGTCTTAAAATCGGGCCTGCAATATTTTTATGCCAGATCTACGACAGAGGTCGAATTTAAAACCACTGGTTAATGTATCGTGCGTGTTGATAGCAGCATGATTCATGATCATTGAGAAGCATATTGGACTCGGTGTGAATTGTGATTCATGTCTGATTTCTTCAGAGGGTTGTCCATTTTGTAGTAACATACAACTTTTAGATAGACAGAAGATTATTCTTGGATTATTAACGAAACGAAGCTGAGGCATTTATCAGGACAATGATGAGATAATTAACCCCAGAGCCATAATTACTGAACTGACTAAGTCTTATCATACATAATATCATTCCTATCGTAATAAAAACAGCAGGTTTCGGAGTTAAGTCTGCAAACAAGTCTCACTTGATCCGATTATTTGCATGGTTATCAGTGCGCAGGAGCAGTTATCATAAGATCAAGAATAAATTATAGTTTTGTTGTAATACTAAATAGATCGTTTGTGAAGAACATAGATGATACAGGAGTCATTGTCCGGGTAATAACTTTTAAGACGCAAACTATCTATTGTTGAATGAAATATCAGCGATTTTTCATTTTTATATTGATATTTTAGTAGTTTTACTATAATAACTGTTCAATAATAAGACATTTTATTGTACGAGTACACGCAAACGTAATGCTTGTCAAATAAAGTAAAATGTATTGATATGTATTGATTGTTTTTTCATAAAACATAATATTTACATACTATGTTTGTTTGCTTGTAATGGTATAAAATTTCTATACATATCAGATCCACCACTTTACTGTTCAAACTAACAGTTATCGTATATCTTGTAAAACCAGGTAATATCAAGGTATGTGGTCCTTTCACCCTACTCAGAACTGAACCCCAGGAATGTGAGATAATTGAGCTGATTATACTTTGGTCATTGTCACCCGGGCGTAAAAAAACACACCCTCGTCAAAACTCGGTCTCACGCTCGCCCTACGTAGAACCACAAAATGCTTCCGGACCAATCTTTGGCATTATTTAATTATATTAATTCTGTGATATCATGTAATAATAAGATACGACAGATAAAGCAGACTGAGCTATAGTATACTTACTTAGTTGAAATAGATAAACTTCTGCATCATAAACTGATTTAATGTGACCACAGATGTGACTGTAGGTCAAAGTGATGTTACATAATCTTGTATTATACCTACTCGTATATAGGGCTTTAAAATGTTGTTCAGGTTAATTTTATCATCAGATATGTCCAAACTAGCCATATTCCAGGCTAGTGGGCGCCATGGTTGTAAACGGTCAGAAGGATCATCATCATCAGGTATATGGGTAATAATATTATCTATATATATTTTCTCTCTCTTTCTTTATGACCGTTTTCGGCCATGGCGATCACTTCGACTCATAGTCAGTCGGCCGCTGCTGGTGTACCCGAAGATGGCTTCAGTAATATAATTAGCACACACCAGACTTTAATTGAGTCCAGATCGTCTGGTCGGCACCGCCGTTGCTCTGTTTTGAGCAGCACTAACCAACTGATGTCTGCTTCATATGTTGCTTCGATGTCTGTTTGTTACTTAAATAGGGGATCGGACTGTTCACCATATTTTATTAATTTACCATATTTTATGAATTATTTTTAAAATATAGATAGTAGCAGACGATTCGCGAAGAAAAAACAGAATCGGTTGAAAAGAATTTACAGGGATTTTTTAAAGTTTCAATATGTCTGTCTCTTTCAAAAACGATTTTTGTATGGAGATTATATGGGGTTACTAACAAATGACGTCACAAGTGGGTATGTGCCTCTCTGTCTAATCTTGAATTTCAAACCTTTATAACTCGGTAAATTTTAAAGATAGAGCAAAAATTATTTTAGTGCTATCGAATAGCAGAAACTAAGAAGTTTGGATTTATAAAATAAAAATAAAAGTAGTCCGATCCCCTATTGCTCCGTCGTCATCATCTACGCCTCTACCGAGGGGCTTAAACAGGGCACGTAGATAGGGCCTACCCTAAATTAGAGCGATTAGGCCTTACGTCGACCACGCTAGCCAGTGCGGGTTGGTTGACTTCACACACAACCTTCGAACTTCTTCGCAGGAGTGTGTAGGTTTCATCACGATGTTTTCCTTCACCCTAAAAGCACGAATAGTCGTACATAATTATGAATTCGAAATTCGAAAACATTTCTCCCGTGTGGATCGAAACCGCGTCTTCCGGACGAAAGACAGCGGCCCTAGCCACTACATCACCGACGCTCTTCATTGCTCCATCATGTGAATAATAAATGATAAGATGTGACCATTGACACTGCTGAGATGTTGCGAACTGATTGCTGATTAAATATAAATTTGTCATGTCTGGTTAGGCCCGAGGTCAATTCGTCTCTTATCGTGCTTGGTAAAAATGAGGGAATTCTCAGGGTTGGCAAACTTCAGAAAAATAGAGCTAGGTCGGTTTTTGTTTTTTTTTGCCTTTGATCGAGATTTTTTCCACTTATTGGATTGCAATAATCGATTATTATAAGACAAACCGTTTGGTTTATAACAAAAGAATTGGGCTAACCCATGTCTTGCAGTTGTGGTGGGTTTCATTTCATATACCTATATGGCAACTGAATTTTGAGTTCAGTAGGCTGTTGCCAAACATGGTTTTAGCTGTGCTGTGTAAACAAAAATTTAACTTACTAAAGCTCTACGAGCCCCTTTGGAGCTTTGTATTCTGGGAAAAATGCGCTGATGCTGCCGCCAGCCGACTGTTGTGAAGAACTATTCTCCTGTAATCCTTCAAAGAATCACGAAGATTGCGGAATGGTTCTATGCCTGCGGTCGATTAGTCATCTATGAAGTATACCGCCCTTATAGTTTTGATAAATCTTTTGTTGTTATGGACCAACTTGTTGACCATGTGTCAACCTTTAACTGTTCAAGCGTGTTACGCGTAGATAGGGCACACACAAGGCGCGTGCTATACTTATCTGAATGTGACGTTGGTTTACACAATATTGTGCTATTCTGGAATCTTCAATTTAAAAAAATTATAAGTTGGTAGGGACTATGACGCTAAGTAGAGCTTTTTAAAATCGGAAATATTGATCAGCATAGGAGGATAATTTTCACGAGGGAATCGACGATATAGCGAAGGTCCAAGAAACTGTACGGGTAGCGCAGGATTGATCATTGTGGAGATCATAGGTAAAGTGGAGATTCTTGGGGAAGCCGCAGTGAGAGGCTGAAAGTGGAAAGTGATCTTTTAACAAAATTATCTCACCAACAGCATGAGAACTGAAGACTATTATTATTATTATTTCTTTTACAAATTCTAGGATAGGTTCTACATTTCATCCAAGACTTCTTCTATATCATATTTATAAGCAACCAACCACCATACCACCATATGTGTAACCAACTGGCAGACTAGAAGTCACCAGTGAACAGTAGAAAGCGAGATTTAGATAAAATGATAACAATGCACAATGTCGTCAGCTATGCAAACATCTTAAGCTTCAGCCTTGACGAGTGTTCAACTCGACTTTTTCTGATTTGTGGAGTGTGTTCTATTGTTTGCAATGAGATTTTGATATACTCGTACCCAATGAGATACTGTTCTTCATTTTTTCTTAACTTACCTACCAAAGTGGAAATACTCGTAGCTGTGAAACGCCGCCATTTTTAGTGTTACTTTATTCATTAAATAAACTTATAAAACAGCAGCAAAACTAAGTAATCGTATACTGAGTTGATTCTACTGAAAGATAATTCTTTAGAAATTAGCAAGCCTATGGTGTATTTTTTTATTGTTTTTATTATTTTTCTTTCGTGTTATGGTAATCTTCTTGTTTACTATGTAAAATAAATATATTCTGTGTCCTATCAATATTTCCACTCCAACACAATGCGACAGATTTGTTTTTAACCGACTTCAAAAAAGGAGGTTCTCAATTCGGTTGTATTTTTTTATTTTTTTATGTATGTTATTAAATATCTCCGTCAATTGTACACCGATATTAATTATTCTTTTTTCATTCGATAGGATTTACTTTCAAGTTGATCCCATATTAATTTGGTCAAGATCTTATGGTGGAACATGAGGTAATAATAAAAATTGGAAATTCCTCAACTGAATGTAACATTCGCTTCGTTATTCGTCTATTCTTTTAGTCATATCTCAGTCAGTTTTTTACCGATTTTAATTATTATTTTTTCATTCGATAAAATGTGTTTTAGGGATAAATCCGTATAAATTTTGTCAAAATTTGATGATGGAATAAGAGATAAAAGCGGAAACTCCTCAACCAGTGATAGCAACATGCATCGCGCGCGATACCGTTTGTGGTGGAATGTTAGAATAGGCAACGAATAAAATTGTTTTGTCAGTTTGCTGAAAATCTACGTTTCCCTTGTTCCATTTATTCGATTTTATCACATTATTGGCGAACGTGACAGGACAAGAACCTGCAATCTTCGGATATTGTATTGGAAATCACAAATAATTTAGCTTCTATGGCCGAGTGGTCGAGTGTTTTAATCTTTTTACGGAGGTTTCGGGTTTGAATCCCGGTGAAGACACTCTGAAACGAAAATGTCCTTGTGAGACTTTCTCCAGTTTAGTTGGGACATTGCTGCCTCAATCACCTGATTGTCTGAAAAGAAAGATTATTCCGTGCTTCGGAAGGCACGTTAAGCCGTGTGTCTCGGCTCTAATATCTACAGAAGGCGTCGTTACTCGAGATTATATCATAGACTATCAAAGAATTTTATTGATAGTCATATAGAAATATGTACTGACTTAACGACGATGACAACTTTAAACAGTTGCCCACGACTAATCGACGATTTTTTGGCTGGCACCGACTCCAAAAGGAAGTACAAAATTCTAAATATTTACTTAATACACTACTTATCTACTTAATTGAGGATATTGGCAATTTTTTTTTTCATGTTCCATCTGAAATGTTATTTTATTTGTTACATTTTAGTGGAGATAACCATATAAGGCAATTTGAAGGAGGTTTCTATTTTTTTGTTAAAATTATTTTTACTGTTATCGCACAGTACTAATTTCAAATTTTAATTATTTCTCATCTCTAAACGGTGTCGGAGGCGTGATCAGAAAAATAATAATAATGGGTTTGTTTATACTCATGTAGAGATCTTTTTCTCTTCTAAAACATTGTCTAAAATATTACTATGACGCTGTATACTTTTAAAAGACGTTGTTCTTTTGTTGATAACCTTCACCTACAACAGGTTAATCGACTTGGATAACCTTTGCTACATCGAGATTATAATATAATGAAAAAAGAAACAAATATTCTGTATGATGTGACTTGTTAAGATGTTACTGTACTTTAACAAATTTTTGATAAATATTATAACATATCTCTGGCTCTGGTCAATTCTGATTCGGGAAGATCAGAACATAAGCAGGTAAGTTTATTTATACTTATAAGTTTATTTTATAATTAAAAAATCATCATCCTATACGTCCCCACTGAGGGGCTTGAGCCTACCCTCAATTAATTGGGGCGATCAAGCCTTAGTAGACCACACAGTTGGTAGACTTCACACACAACCTTTGAATTTCTTCGCAGGAGTGTGCAGGTTTCCTCACGATGTTTTCCTTCACCGTTAGAGCGTCGATTAGACGTGAATTTGAAATTCGAGAACACATTGGTACCTAGTGGATATCAAACACGTCTCTCCTGGACGGGAAGCAGTGGCCCTAGCCACTACATCGACGATTTTAAAATATAAATGAATGACCGGCCGGCGGCCAAGCACGTGTCAGGCCACGCAAAGTGTAGGGTTTCGTAGTTGTCCAAATAGTACCTGTTTAAGACAGTTAACTTTCATCAAAATATTTTTCTATTGTACCAACTTTTTTACTTGTACAAGTTCATTTTATAAGTTGGTCTATTATTCGATAACCTGTAAAGCCTACTTGATGTTGATAATTTTCCTTTTCAATTTATCATATACACTAATACTACCGTGAATTTTTTCACATTTCCAAATACAACGGTTTCGCTGGTGGGGGGGAAGACACTTGACTCTAACAAAAATAAGCACTTTAAAACTAAATATTACTGAAACGTATACACTAGCAAAAACCCCCATTATTTTCCATTCTCATTACCCGCACACTATAAGGTAGTCGTGAATTAAAAAAAAAACTCCACTCCACGTGTTCCGGAGGAACCCTAAAATATACATATTTTTTAAATTTTATTCGTCAGCTTTGTCGGCATGATTAATATGTATATCCATGTCAAATTACAGCTTTCTAGTACTAAGAGTCTCTGAAAGACAGACAGACGGACATGGCGAAACTATAAGTGTTCCTTGTTGACTACGGAACCCTAAAAACTAAACGAAAAAGTGAATGACACTTAAACAGTAACTACTCGTTGTAATATGACACGAGGTTAAAACAATTACACGCTTGAACTAAAATGTATGTATACTTATGTTTTGCCCTTGCTAATCGGGGGAAAACAGGTTAATTTCGCAAAAAAAGAGCCTCGATATACTCTTTTCTGGGGCAGTAATGGCAACACACACTTAAAATTAAAACAATACAATACAAATACAATAACAACAATTGAGTATGATATATAATTTTTTGATAATTTACATTATTTTAAGAAACTAACTTGACTGTTTTATCGTTTAGAATGTTTAGATCATTAAAATTTATAATTTCTATATCATCATCAACAGCTCATATACGTCCCCAGCCCCACCGAGGGGACGTCTGATTTCTACATATAATAGTTTTAAATTTTTGACCGTGTGATGTCATACGACTGACGACGAGACGTACAACCATAAATTTGATAGACGACAATAATACGAAATATTACCCTTTCTACGAAAAAAAATTCCTGCGACAAAAAAATTTTTGGTCTCTCCATACAAAGTGAGACTCCCGACCGAACCATTTTGTATGGAGAGCACAAAAATATTTTTGTCACAGGATTTTTTTTTCGTGAAAATTTGTTCAGTTTGACGGGTACTATCACTACACGGCGGGAACAAAACGATGTAAATTTCATGCTGTAAAGTCAAGTTTTAGCATACCCCATTGGCTCTTAATTTTTTTTTAGTAAACTAGAACTCTTCTATGTTTACACTTATTACTAGAAGAGATTAACATAAGTAGGTTCTCCTATAATTCAATGTTAATCGATTTACATAGAAAGTTTCGCAGTAATATACCTGTTTCGCAGAATATACCTGTTTCGCAGAATATACCTGTTTCGCAGAATATACCTACTTACCTAAATCACCACAACATTAGTATTTGTGCCATCGCCGTACACCGCCGTTGTTTCTTTGGAAAAACCCGACTAATTTCTTAAGAATTCTATCAAAAACAACAATATTTCTCCCAAAGATCAATATTTAAATCAATCAAAGGTCAGTGACCTTTTTAGTTAATTTCCAAGATTTGTAGTCTTATAAATTATACCTCCAGTAGTGTGAGTATACACGGTGTTACAAAAAAATCCGTAAATTTTGTATGGAGACCATCTACATTTTGTATGGGAATGCGATTTTTTTAAATCGTTTTTCGACCTATGTTCTTTGGGGAAAGTTGTTCAGTTTTACGAGCAGATTCACACCCTTTCGGCTTTATTTGTAGTTTTGTAACACCTGGTATAATGATAAAATGTTCTAGAGCGCAGTAGTATCGAAAAGTAAATTTGATTTCCAATAGGTTTAGTCTGATATTATCATGTCATTGAGAGATGGACTTGGTTTTTTTTTAACTTTTGATCTGGGTTTTTTATCTAGAAAAAAACATATTCAGACCTTCGATTTATTTTTATTTATTGTCTTTATAGAGCATGATCTTTGAACCTGATTACAAAAAAATAAGCACATAGTGGTGTTTAAAAATAAGACAGACTCGCTACGACGACGACGGCTTCGGTACGACAGACTGAAGATTACCCAAAACAGGCAACGACACGCAGGTCTTGTTTAATATGAAAATGTATGGAGCCTCTTCCAAACCTCGCGGCCAACGGCCGAAGATTACCGACGACTGCCAACTACTCCGCCCCGCCTGGAGAAGGTTGCTGGCCGCCCGCGGGCGCCTGTGGTGCAAGTAGCGCAGGACCGTTCACGGTGGAAACCTATGTCGACGTCTTCTGGCTGAGATGATGATGATGATACGCATAATAAGTATATTCCTCCTTAAAATCTTCCTTAAACTAACTCTACATATTAGATCGTCTTAACACGTCTTACCAAGACCTTGGCTAATGTTTTGCGGAAGTAACACCGCCAAGGGAAAACTATACATCGGAAATAGTTTGCAATTGTAGAAATATTAATTTAATATTGACATGACTATCATACTTGAGAATTCTATAATAAGATAGAGTGCACGATTTAGGTATGCCAATTTTTAAGACTATCAATATGCAGATGTTGCCGCTGTGGTTAAATAATTCTTCTCAACTCGTGAATAGCGTTCTTCATCAGAACGTACAGAGTTAAAAGTACTTCTTCCAATATTAGCAATTGGGTATAGATTGTATTTTCTTCCTTAAACCATCGTCATCGATTTTATACTGAAGCTATGACGTAGTCCGTCCCTCTCTAATCATATCTTACAAAATGATTGTAGCTCTACCCTCGTATTTGTTATTTTTTCTTTGAAGATATCCTATAATTAAAAAAAGAGTTATTTGCAAAGATGTTAACTGTATCGTCCATAACTCCATTACCTAGCCTACTCTTTCTCTCAAAGCGATAAACTCCGTTCTTATCCATTGATGTCACAAGCTGTCCCCATCTCCACTTTTATTCTTTGCTCCTGGTACTTTTATGGTTTATTCATACAACAATTTAATTTCTTTATGTAACAGCCTTCCCAATCGTAACCAATTAAAATCGGTTCGTTTCTACGACATTCAATTAAATGGAAATTGCTACTATCGCTGCAAAACATGCTCGTAAAATTTCATTTTAATGTGTCTGCAGTCCTAGTAAAGTTTGAAATTTAAGTGTCTTAAATAAAAAAAAAATTGCGGCCTTCTTTTATGCTCATAATGCAAAGCAAACTATGAACAACCTCTCATGCCTTAAATTAGTATTTTAATGAATATGAAAAGTCTCTGTGCTTGTGGGCAGGTTTTCCTCAGACAGAAGTATAAAACCACTAACGAATGCACTGGGGTCACAAGGGTTCAAAAAACGGGTTATTAATTGTTGCTCATTCGTTACAGAATTTCTTTTCTTGTTACTGATGCATTAGACGTTACCGGAACTTGAAGTAAACAGAATAAAAAAGAAAAGAAAGAGAAAATGAAAACAGAAAGAGTTGAAAGACCCATCCCATCTAAAATACGGTTTTGGGAAAAACTACCACGAGAGGTTGTACGACTATTTATGCCCATAAATAGTGTTACTTTATAACGCAAGGTGACAGGCAAAAAAGAGCTAGACTCGCCCGTCTGCCGTCGCGCTGTTCGGACGTCTCTGCTCTGCGCTGCTGCCGCCGTGAGTCACCGTGCTCGCGTGCGTCATCGTGCCGAGCGTCGCCTGCTGCGCGCCGCAATCCACCACGTGCCGTCATCGCATCGTGTTTTCTCCGTTTCGCTTCGAAGGATCGGCTTCACCGTTCCCGCTCAAGCTTTGCCCTCCGAGTGCCTTTTTCAAGGCGCAAGGTCGGTTTCTTGTGTTTCAATCATTGTTTTGAAAGACCACACGAGTAATTTCCTCAGTGGCCACCGGTGGATACGTCGAGACCTATCACCAGGTACGCGTGTGAACGAAGCCGGTGGGTGAGTTGACCCGACACTCCCATCTTTGCCTCCAGGCAAAGAAAAGTCGGAAGGGTCCGAACACGACGGCTGGGGACTCTGTCCCTCCCCGGCGAGTTCGCTTCCTCCCCTGTCAGTCCTGGTGTTGCCTGTCTGGGTGTTTCGGCGCCCTCCTCACCAGGACCTTGTTAGGAACCTCCGGACATTAAGATCGCCGGAGGAGTCACTCTTAGGGCTCACGCAGTAGGTCACACCCTCCTGCCTATTCCCGGCAGGAGGACCAACACCGTTAGTTCCCCCCCGGGCTGTTCCCGCCCGGAGGGTCGCGCTTCCTTCTGTAGCGTTAGGACCCGATCGCCCCGGAGTTTCTTTCCGCGTTTCTTCTCCGGGGAACGGCACCTTGCAGTGAAACGTGCTAGGCAGTTAGCTCGTTTAGAATAGGAGCTTTGGCTTTCTCGCCATTTCTTAGTCCCGGCCCAACCATGGCTAGCCCGGAGCAGCTCGAGCAGCATTTCTTCCAAATGCTGCGCGACTCTCCCGGGTTCTTCCAGCGCGTCGCGTCATTCGTAAGTTCTTTCGCATACGATAATCCGCGTTCTCCGTCCCCGATCCCTGAAGGCTCTCCTCAAGAGCCAATCATTATCCCTCTAGATCGCGAGTCTGTTTCTGCATCCGCGACCCTCCCTCACTCTGTTCCAACTGGCGCTCTCGTCCAGTCCGTCCCTCCCGGCTTCGATCCCGAGATGGACTGTGAGACTGCACAGGCGTCCGCTCGGGACTCTTCCTCTTCATCCTCGGAAGAAGAGGGCGAGTTCCAAGTCGTTGGAAAACGGTCCCGTAAATCTTCGAAAAAGTCGTCCAAGACTTTAAAGACCGCAGAAGGTGTCCCTTCTAAGGTCTCGCAGCCCAAACCCTCCACCCCCAAAGCCACGCCTGCGGGCGTTAAGCTGCCCCCCCCTATCTTCATCCGGGCCAAGTCCAAATGGCCCGAAATATCTTCGAAATGCAATGTTTCGAAGATAAACTTCCTTTCGGCCTCTAACACCTCTCAGGGTGTTAGGGTGCAAGTCCCTACATCTACGGATTTCCGTAATCTTACCTCCCTTCTCGCCGCTCGTGCGGTGGAATACCACACTTACGCTCTTGAGGAAGAGCGTAAGCTCAGAGTGGTAATCAAGGGAATTCCCAAGGAGATCAGTGTTGACGATGTCAAGGCTGATCTTATCAGTCAATCTTTCCCTATCATCAAAGTAAGCCGCCTGTTCAGTCACAGGAACGGCCGAACTTATGACATGGTTCACGTCACTCTTGACGATACTCCCGCCGGCAAAGCCATTTACGGTGTTAAAGCTGTATGCGGCCTCTCTGGCCTTGTCATTCAATCCCCCAATAAAACTGGAATCCCAACCCAGTGCCACCGCTGCCAGTTATATGGCCATTCCGCCACTCACTGCTTTGCGCAACCCAGGTGCGTCAAATGCCTGGGTGACCATGGTACCATAGATTGTACCCGTCCCAAGAAAGGGGAAGATAGGCCCACTGAACCGCCTGCTTGCGTCCTATGCAAAGCCAAGGGGCTCAAGGAGGTTGGGCACACCGCGAACTACCGCGGTTGCCCGATCGCTCCGAGAGCGAACCCCAAGGCGGTTCAGCGGGCTCAACGCGCTTCCCAGCCCACTGGCAAGCCGAAACCCCCTCCTCCAGTTTCTGACTTTGCGCAGTTTCCGGAGATTAGGTCCAACCCTACTATCTCGCCCTCTTTGGCTCCCATTCCCCAGGCGGAGAGCGCTTCTCCTACGCTCTCCCAGATTGTCGCTAGGACAAGCCCCAAGGTCCCTCAGACCTCCTCTAAGGCCACTAAGGCCCCCAAGAAGGCCCCTCTTCCCACTCCCAAGGCCCCTCAGGCAGTCTCCCACAACTTTCCGTCCTCCTTGGACGAATCCCTCGCGCTCGTAGCGGACTTTACCGCTCAAATAGATTTCAACGCTGTCGTGGAGTTTGCGGACCTCATCCGCAAAAACCAAGGCAACGGTGTAGGCCTCCTCTCCGTATACGCTCGTTTCTCCCCTCTTATCCAACGCCTGGGGAATTACCAAATTAAGCACTAATGATGGATAGTCGCAATACATGCAGAACCAAACCCCGATCCCTCAGAATAGGTTTCTTTAACATTCAAGGCTTTAACGGTAAGCGCGACGATGTCGCCACGTTCCTCAAAGACCACAACTTAGATATTTTCATGGTCCAAGAGACCTTTCTCAAACCCAGTCAGCGTAATCCGCGTTTGGCAGGTTACAATATTATACGTAATGACCGCACTTCTGAACAATTAGGAGGTACGCTCATCTTTTATAAGCGTTCGCTTCATTGTGTCCCTATCGACACTCCTCCCTTAGAGTTTATCGAAGCGTCATGCTGCCGGATCGGCATGACGGGGCATATCCCAATCACTCTTGTCTCCGCGTACCTTTCCCCTTCTGTTCATAGGGCACTGCTTAGGTCGGACTTAGAAGCTCTTTTTAATTTGGGGGACTCTGTAATCGTTGCAGGGGACCTCAACTCCAAACATGTTCTCTGGAACTGTAGGGTCACCACCACCCGGGGCCGGATCCTTGATTCCCTGTCAGACCCTCTCAACTTTGACGTCATTGCTCCACTCGAACCCACTCACTATCCCGACAACCCTAACCACCAGCCTGACATCCTTGACATCGCACTTCTAAAGAACATAAGCCTACGCTTAAGTGAGTTAGAAGTGCGACATGAACTCAAATCCGACCACCGCCCAGTTCTCTTGGGTCTCGACTCGCGTACCCCTGTACCCGGCCCTGACAGTCACGGACCGACTAAAACGGTGGTGGATTGGGACAGAGTCCAGTCTTCGCTGGCCTCTTCCCGGTCTGTTCACCTGGATAGCATCCCCCCCGTTCTCTCCTCCCCAGACGACATTAACCTCGCCATTGACTGCCTCACCAAGCACATACAGGGCGTTGTGAGCAGCTGCTCTCGGCAAGTTACAGTACGACCTGACGGTCGCTTTGACTTGCCGCCCGAAATACGTGCTCTGAGGACTGAGCGAAACGCCGCTATTCGCGCTTACGATGCTGCTCCCACCGAACAGAACCGAAGGGTTATGCGTGCCTTGCACAGGGAGGTGCAAGCACAGGTAGCTCTTTTACGGGACGGTAGGTGGGAGAAGTTTCTCGGTAAACTTGTCCCTTCTCACTTGGCCTTCTGGCGCCTATCTCGTTCGCTCAAAGCGGACGCAGTCGCTCCCATGCCCCCTCTCAAACGTCCCAACCAGCCCCCCGCTTTTGACGACGACGAAAAAGCGGAATGTCTGGCAGACAGCCTCGCAGCACAGTGCACTCCCAGCACAGTCCCTGCAGACCCTGACTTTCTCATAGAGGTCTCTACGGAACTCAACCGCAGAGCCTCTCTCCCGCCGACTGACCCACCCCTGCGCTGCGTCACAGAACAGGAGGTGAAAGACCTCATAAAGGCATTAGCTCCCCGTAAATCCCCAGGCATGGACGGCATCACCAACCGTGTCCTGAAACTTCTTCCCGACCACCTCATCTCAGTTCTGACCAAGATCTTTGACTCGGCCATGAAGGCATGCATCTTTCCACAAGCTTGGAAGGAAGCTGTCGTCATCGGCATTCACAAACCTGGCAAACCTGCCGACGACCCTACTTCTTACCGCTCGATCAGTTTACTCATTAACATGGGTAAAATGTATGAGGGGGTAATCCGATCTCGACTCTCTGACTTTGCTTTCTCCCACAACCTTGTCCCCAACGAGCAGTTTGGTTTTCGTCCCAAACACTCGTGCGTCCAACAAGTCCACCGCATAGTGGAGGACGTCTACTCTGTTCTCCTCAAGAACAAGCCCAGACCTACAGGAGCCGTCTTCTTAGATGTAGCGAAAGCGTTCGACAAAGTCTGGCACGAAGGCTTGCTTTTCAAGCTTTACAAACTCGAGGTGCCTGACCGTCTCGTACACATCATACGAGACTTTTTAACCGATCGCTCTTTTCGCTGCAGATACGAAGGCGTGCTCTCGACTCGCAGACCGATTCGCGCCGGAGTCCCTCAGGGCTCCGTGCTCTCTCCCATCCTTTTCTCTCTTTACACTAGCGACATGCCTAGACCTAGGAACGTGCAACTCGCCCTCTATGCGGACGACACTGCCGTTTATTCCAATCACCCCCGTCTCTCTCAGATAGTTTCGAATCTCCAGACTGCGGCAGATGCCCTCGGGCAATGGTTCCGCAAATGGAGAATAGAAGTGAACCCCGACAAAAGTTCCGCCATTATTTTCACTCGTGGCCCTGAGCCCGCGCTCCCCCAGATCAAACTTCTCGATCACCCGGTACCCTGGGTGCGTGAGGTGAAATATCTAGGTGTCACTCTCGATGCTAGGCTCACGTTCGGTAAGCACATCCAGAAAGTTCGCAATCACGCCGCGTTCGTTTTAGGCCGTCTTCACCCCATGATAGGCAAGCGGAGTAAAGTCTCTCTTAGGAATAAGGTGAGGCTTTACACCGCTTGTATTCGTCCTATCATGACGTATGCTAGTGTAGTTTTCGCTCACACCGGTGTCACTCACATTCGTAAGCTTCAACTCATTCAAAATCGCTTCCTACGTCGGGCAACCGGTTGCCCGTGGTTTGTTCGTAACGTCGACCTTCATGTAGATCTCGAGCTACCGTCCATTAAAGGTTTTATGATAGACGCTTCACGTCGCTATTTCGATGCCGCGCCTCACCACCCGAATCCTCTAGTCGTGAAAACCGCCGGTTATTTCCCTTTCCCCGCTACGCGTACAAAACGTCGGCCTAAGCATGTTCTGTCCGATCCTGTTGATCCCATCCAGTCCTTCGTTGAGAGAGCCATTGCCAATAGAGTACACTCCACAGAATGCCCTTCTGGTAGCAACCGCACCCGCCGGCGGGGACGCGGTAGACCCAATCAAGTTCTGCATAATCCTGGAAGACCCCGTCAGGGTCATTCCTCTCCCACGCGCTTCTCGCCATGGCAACGTCCTAGGCCGAGGTCCGTGCCCCCAAGTGGGCGCCCTTAGGCTGTTGCTATAATACTAGGGGTAAGAGCCTTCCGCTCCCCCAAAAGTCCGGTTACGCTTGATACGTCGATTTTGCGACACAAGCATTAGGTCCTTGTCAAAAAAAAAAAAAAAAAAAAAGCAAGGTGACAGGAAGAAGAGAGAGGTACAATTATTTTCCTGTTCAACAATGAAGACCTTCAGAGGAACAAAAGACGATCGCGACGCGACGCGACGCGCGTCAGAGATCTTTGTGAAGACCATACATACTGGACATATCGTACCGACTGATTAACCAACATTTTCCTTATGTAAAAGTTAGTCCAGTTTGCTGCGACTAGCACATATCTTACATCAATAACGTCATACAAATAATTTGCTGCTGCTAAATTTTATAATAAAAAGTTAAATTTTATATAGGTATTAGTTTGTTTATTCGGATAGTTTCGAAGTCGAGTGCCGATATTATTCTTCCCAAATGATTCATACTGATTGATAAGTTTCCGAAACGACAAAGAAAAACTTTAAAAATCTATTTAAAATAAATTTATTTCTCAACGTAGTTTCCTTCTACCTCGATGCATTTAGTCCAGCGCTTCTCCAATGCCGTTACACCAGTTTGATAAAATGTTTTCTCCAACCCCTCAAAATACTCGTCCACGGCAACAATGACTTCTTCATTTGATGAAAATCTCTGGCCACCTAACCATTTCTTCAGGTTTGGGAATAAGTGGAAGTCACACGGGGCCAGATCCGGGGAATAGGGTGGATGCGGTAGCAATTCGAACCGCAATTCATGGAGTTTGGCGACTGCAACCATTGACGTGTGTGCAGGTGCGTTGTCATGGTGGAACAAAACTTTTTTCTTGGCCAAATGTGGTAGTTTTTTCTGGATTTCTTCACTTAATTTTTGCAGCAAGCTTGCGTAGTACTCTCCATTTATTGTTTTTCCTTTTTGCAGATAATCCACTAAAATAATCCCTCGAGCATCCCAAAAAACAGTCGCCATCACTTTGCCGGCCGACAAAACCGTTTTTGCTTTCTTCGGCGCAGGTCTTCCGCTCTCAGTCCACTGCTTAGATTGTTCTTTTGTCTCGGGAGTATAATGATGTATCCAGGTTTCATCGACTGTTACATAACGCCGCGAAAACTCGTCAGGATCTCGGTTAAACAGCGCCAAACACTCCGATGAATCGTCCACTCGACGTTGCTTTTGGTCAACAGTGAGCAAACGCGACACCCATCGCGCGCAAAGCTTTTTCATTCCCAAATGTTGGTGCAAAATATTAAAAACGCGTTCAGATGAAATGCTCACCATCTCTGCTATCTCTCGCAACTTCAAGCGCCGATCATTCAATACAATTTTGTGAATTTTTTTGATCATGTCCGGCTTCGTGACTTCATTTGGACGGCCAGACCTGTGGGCGTCTTCGCAGCTCTGTCTTCCACGTTTAAAATCAGTTACCCAGGTGTGAATTGTACTCAATGCAGGAGCAGAATTACCTAAAACACTGTCTAGCTTGGTTTTAATCTGGGTTGCTGTTTTCTGTTTTAAAACGTAAAACTTTATCACCGCACGAATTTCGTTTCTTTCCATTGTTAAGAAAATTTACGACAGAGAAAGTTCTACGTCCTATCAAACAAATTCCACCAGTTCGATTAAATTCAAATTTGGCGTTCTATTTTCAAAAAGATGCCAAAATATAATGTAATATTTTTTTTTGCGTATCATTTTTTTAAGTTCGTCGTTTCGGCCAGTTCAAGATTTTCAAAATTTTCCTTTTAACTTCATCATTATAAATATTAAATACACTACTCAGTGATATTATATACATACAAGAGGTAGATATACCACCAACGCACCAAACGTGTGCCGTGAATTGGTCCTAATTGTGACCATTGCAGTCAGTCGAGCTGCGATCGCTGTCTCTTTCACTCTTACGCTTTGCCTATTTCCTGTCGCACTTATAGCGCGTCTACTTCGATCACAGAGTCCTTTTTGTGATCGAAGCGTGTCTGTGTCGCGGAACAATTTATGTTGTGCGTGCAGTATGATCGTGATGGTATCTTTCTTAAAATATTAGGTCCTTACATATGAAATTGGCGTTTTGTCGTACTGGCCACTTTGATCACAAATTTCTCCTATTTGGTTAGGAATTCGAAATTCAAATTTATACAGCTATTTCCACATGTAGTTGTGTTTCGTAAACCGTCATTCATTTGTTTTTTTACTTATCTTTTTTCTGTTTGCATCGCTCGATTTACAAAATGGAAAATTTGAAATATCGCGTTATTTACGAGTACGAGTTCCACCGTGGCACCAGTGCTGCGGAAACGGCTCGAAGGGTTAATGATGTGTATGGCGGTTGTGTCGCAAAAGAAAACACAGTGCGTTTTTGGTTCCAACGTTTTCGTTCTGAAAATTTCGACCTGCAAAACAAGCCCCGTGGACGGCCGGAGACCCAAGTTGATAATGAAGCATTGAAGGCTATTGTGGAAGCGGATCCATCGCAAACCACGTCCGAGTTAGCTGCAGGCTTCGGTGTTAGTGATAAAACTGTTTTAATCCACTTGAAGCAAATTGGGAAGATTAAAAAACTTGAAAGGTGGGTTCCTCACGAATTGAGTGAAGCAAACCGGCAAACGCGCGTCAACTGCTGCGTTACATTACTTGACCGGCACAATAACGAAGGGATTTTAAATCGAATCATTACCTGTGATGAAAAGTGGATTCTCTACGATAATCGGAAGCGCTCATCGCAATGGCTGGACCCTGGCAAGCCAGCCAAAGCCTGCTCCAAGCGAAAATTGACCAATAAAAAGTTACTTGTAAGCGTTTGGTGGACTAGCGCCGGTGTCGTTCATTACAGTTTTCTCAAATCTGGCCAGACGATTATGGCAGATGACTATTGTCAGCAATTGCAAACCATGATGGAAAAGCTAGCTGGTAAACAACCGAGGCTGGTCAATCGCTCTACGCCACTGCTGCTTCACGACAACGCTAGACCACACACTGCACAACAGACGGCTAGCAAATTAGAAGAGCTTCAATTGGAATGTCTAAGGCATCCACCGTACTCCCCGGACCTTGCTCCAACAGATTACCATTTTTTTTGAAATTTGGATAACTTCTTGCAAGGGAAAAAATTCAACTCAGATGGGGCAGTCCAAATCGCCTTCAAAGATTTTATTGATTCCCGTCCGAATGGTTTTTTTAGTAAAGGGATCAATGAACTACCTATGAGATGGCAAAAGTGCATAGATT